>OW240916.1:98992982-99111347 GCA_933207985.1 Pelobates cultripes | reverse complement strand
TTTTTCACCCCATCCATTGCCAGTGGGTGTTTATTATTAGCAGGGGAGGCCACATGAGTGGGGCCTGGTGGGATGTTAGGTCCCTCTGGGTTATAATACAATTAGTAGCCCCCACCACCCATGGAGCAGGGCAGAACATAAGAATCATGTCCACACAGTATGGGGACTTGACTGCTCACTGTTTTGGTAGGTTTAAAATCTCCATTATGCTATTAAAAATGTCATGACCCTTTTGTTCCGGCTGAAATCCAGACCAAATTCAGGCTTATTCGAAGTCTTACACTGTTAAGTGTAAACAATGTACGGATTTTGCAGTATGAATGGTACCACAGAGCAGCAAATGGTTTTGCCCCATTCAATATGGGGCCATTATGATTTTAGTGAATAACCCTGTTAGTTTCCCTCTTGCACATCTCTACATCCCATTTAGGTTTCTCACTATTATTTAATTTCCAACCTTGTCCATCACAATTCTCTGTAGGTCAATGATGTGGTTGCCAGGGGTAAATTAAGTTATTGAGATATATCATCTTCTACAGCCACTTCTGTTATCATTATAGTGTGTCGCATGGTGCTCATCCAACTCTAATGCAGGATACAACTACAATATAAGCCTCCATGCTGAATCTCATTGCTCCTGCACAGTACATATAGAATGTCTCAATTTCCTCACAGTGTTGCAGTGTATGAATTTCTGCCTTTAAGGCCCCCCAGCTACATCCATATTTTAATGGCTCTCAAAGTCTGGTGTTTAAAAAAAACAAACTACAAAATGTATATGAATACATTTCTTTCAAATAGTAACAACTTTACAAAATGTGCTAAAAAATATTTGAAATGAGTCTGGAAATAGTTTTCACGACATATAATCGTATGCATTGCTCCAAATTATATGATAGATGCAACAGATAAAAAATTGCATTACTGTTTTTGTTCCCCCATTTATATCCATGTTCTTTGTGAATGAATTGTGATATAGGTGGCTTATCAGTAAAGGAAGTTTTAATCAAGCCCGGCTCTAAAGTTAAAACATTTTATTTCAATAATTATTATTCTAAGCCTCACCCTGTTCTTCCTCTAATTGTGGATGTTTCCTTTTTGTTAAAATGTACTTCGGTTTCCTTGAACAGTTAACAATTGCAGACATTATGCTCTTTAAGATAGCAGCATCTCTAGTTTGCCAAATGTACTAGTTTGTATAATAGACAGAGACTATGTTAAAGCTGCGTGAGGGTATAATCGCAACACTCATACTTGGGAACTATGTAAAGCAAAGAAATTAGTCATTCATAATCCCCTGAGTCGAGACCCTCATTGGGTGCTGATAACAAATTTTGGATCTTTAGTTGTTGGAAAAGGAATAGTCAAGTCTCTGGCAAATGCTCACAGTCGATGGTTTACCGTAGTAGTAGCACTGCCTTCTTTGGGACTGTGGAGACCCTTTTGGTACTGCCAAGAGTAAAATGAAAGTGTTTTACATAGCTCACTTTAGTACAAACCATGTTACAACTAAAGAATACACGATTAAGCTAATTGCATTATTAACAAATGGTTTGCCAAAAACAATAAAAAATGATTTTGGTCCCTGGCAAACAAAATAGAAAAGGACGAATGGTGTTAAAGAGTTAAATGA
The DNA here is from genome assembly GCA_933207985.1 of Pelobates cultripes. Classification (NCBI taxonomy): domain Eukaryota; kingdom Metazoa; phylum Chordata; class Amphibia; order Anura; family Pelobatidae; genus Pelobates; species Pelobates cultripes. Next base: position 99,109,714 of record OW240916.1, on the reverse strand, counting down.
TGGAATACATCTGAAAAGTTGTGTTCGGGACAAAAGGCTGCAGCCCCTCTTTTTTTTAAGGTGTACATCTAGTAAATGTTGTTTTTCTGGACACAAATGGTTCTTTTCTGTTCTCAGTAGTGTCTCTTCTCCATATCAGCAAAAAATGTTGGTTTGTATTGCAGTTTGGGCACTCGGGCTCAAAAATGTTCTCCGTCACTGGTATAGGACTTGCGGGTGATTTGCTTACATTTGATGTCTATATGAAAATCTTTGTTTCTTTAACTATAGATTAAAGCTTGGGACTGTGTGTAGGTTTTGTTCTCTGGGTTAATTATGCGATGTCCTTCCCTTTTTCTTTTAGACACGTTTACACTTTTATGATGGCATTTTTAGACTTATTATACAAGACGTAAGGGTATACACAAAAGGGTAGATTTCTTTGCAAATGGGTTCCAAAGCCACAACATCACAGGCATCAAAGCAGCAAGTTGATTTGTAGTTTTGTCTTGAAAATACACGAATCTGGGCTGAAGTTTACCGACCATCATTAAAATACATATTTGTTTTGTCATTTTCTTTCATGTCTGCTGGAATGGTGCATTATCTGTTTACTTACAATTCTTTGCTTTCTCTTATTGACCTAAACATATTTCACAAATAACAATCTTGTTTAAAAGCACCAGGCTGGAACAGGGGTTTAATATATACAGACCTTTCTAGATGGATAAGAATGGATGTTGGAGGAAAACGCAGAGAATAAATTAATAAGAAATGAATACATGGCTCATTGGGAAACCTTGCTGCAGTGAATATGGTCTTTGGTGGGTTCCTTTAATTTTACAGCTATGCATGTTTTGCATTTCTTTCCACCAAATAAATTTAGATTGATGACTTTTTGCAAATTAAGAGACTAGTTTATTTTCATCTTCATGATCTCTTTGGATTTTTGTTACAGATAAAAAGAAAAAATGCCATTAAATATCTCGCTTGAGATTTGTCTTCTAAAGCACCCTATGGATTGTGAAATTGTTTCATCTCAAAAATCATCTGTGACAAAATGCCACATAAGGTATTGAAGTGTTTTTGCAATCAACTTCTTTCTTTTATAAATGGAATCCTTTACAAAATACTTAAAATTGTCCAAGAATCACATGAGCATAACACAATGGGGTATATATATCCAGTGCGATGTGACCAACAATTTTTTTATAAAAATAAATGTAAAAATATATAATATTTTGGCTCAAGCAAGTGCTTTGTATTGACCTATAATCAAGCTATCCACAAAGCATAAAGGCCTCAATATAATGTGTTTTAATCAGCATCAGAAATGAAAAACAACTTTTCAAGCAATTTATCTTTATATAAGTCAATAGCAAACTCTTGCTTTGAGCCAGCAAATTATTTCCTTTTTTATGTGTATCTGTTATAAAAAATAAAAGTTGGTCATGGTACTTACTTTTGGATATTTTAGATCGTACTTGATATCTGTGTTGCCATATCGTGTTAAGCTAACCACTACTTCAACGTACCCCAATATCAGTGGTTCCTACACAGGTGTGTACCTAGAGCATTTGCCCCTTGGGGCGCATCCTTTATTTGGCACCCCTCCTGCCTTCACCCCCAAACTCCTGCCTTCACCCCCCAAACTTTAAAATTTTAAAAAAAAACACCTGCAAAATGTTTTCATCTATTTAACATTGAGCAGTGTTTGTATATTTGTATATTCTTTTGTTACTCTATTTAGCACTGAGCAGTGTAAGTATGTTTGAACGTAAGCAGGCTCTGGGTGAGTGAATGCAAGGGTGTGTTTGTATGTAGTGTTGACGTTAGAATTCTGGGTGTATTTGTGTGTAGTGTTGAAGAGATGCTGAGATGTATGCACACACACACAGATACACACATAAAGATACATAGACACAGTCACACATAGATACAGACACACATGCAGCTTCATAGACACAAACACACATACAGATACACACACAGATGCACATACAGATACACAGACACACAGACATACACATAGTTACACACACACAGATACACACACAAACACATAGGCACAGTCACACACAGATAGAGACACACATGCAGCTACATAGGCACACACACACATACAGAAGCACATTGACACACATACAGCATACAGTCACATATAGACACTCTATTACAGAGTGTTCCTCTCTCCCTCTTTGCACAATCACAATCTGCCCACCCCCCTCCATCCGCAAAATCCAGTCCAGCCTCTTAATAAAAACAGCAATAATAACAAGGAAAGGCTCCACTTACAATAAAGTTGATAGTTGAGCGAGCACAGAGGCTCCAGCAGAGAGATAGCTGCACTCAGAGCAGATTCTTCTGCGACGCGCACTAATTGCAGCACAGAGAGGGCAGCGCACGCTGACGTCAGTACGTGGTGATACGCAGCTCCTCCCTTTCAAATAGTGCTGCAAGGACATTCGGGCGGATTGGACCAGTGAGGAAAACAAGTAGTGAACGGAATAAAACGTGCTTTATGCAGCACGTTTTATTCAGTTAACAATATGTTAGCAGTGATGCCAGGCCGCAAAGCTCTCACACCCCGCACATGTCAAAAGTTGGCCCCATAGGGGCACCCTTCTAGCAAGTGCTACCCGGGGCGGACTGACACCCCCCCCTCACCCCCTCATTAGTATGCAACTGCTGCATCAGCTATTTCCAGAGATCCTGCTCAATTTATTTTTTCCTGTGTTCCCTTCCAAGGTGACACCTTTAGTGGAGGGTCAGGGTTTTCAAAAGGAATCTGGTCTAGATTCCAAATATACATAGGAAAAAGGAAATTGGGAGCACTGCAGGAACATGGATTTCTCAAAAGGGATGCTGCTGTAAAGACCAAAATTTATACAAAATACAGATTAAGGAACAACGCACACACAAAAATACAGTTTTAAAATTTACAAGGTAAGTTAAAATCACCTATCTAAAGAAATTCAGGCTCTAGTATTTAATTACAGAAAGCAAGTCTAGTCGTGAAAAAAGCTTGATAAATGTGCTTCCCAAGGATTTTTATCTTGAGCAGCCGACCCGTTTATCTGATTATCAAAATTAAATCCATTCCAAATTTGTTAAAAATGTCTGACGGAAAAATGCATAAAATATTATCTGAGCTTGGTTGATAATATTGAACCAAGGCCCAAGCTGGGTTACTTGTTCAAGTTGGTGAAATCAGGTAAAGGAGCTCGTGCAGGAAGAAAAAAATATGTTTGACATTCTAAACCGCTCATCAACAGCTTTTAAGGTGTCAATATGTCAATAAATATCAAAAAGTAGATTGTAATGTACCTCCATTGTAATTTGAATCTCATTATGCACTAAAAAGAAAACTACACATACATTAGGTATGTGACATATATGTCTACAAAATTTTCAAAAGCCTTGCTTTCTCTCACTCTTTTTACATACTTTCTATAGATTCAAAAAAGCACAGATCTCTCGTCTGAAGCCTTCACAAGTCCTCCCCTTCTTCCCCAGCCTAGACTTTCTGTGACTGTCCAATCACAGAATTCCAAGTAGAGCTAAATGAGAAGTCTTTGAAAAGCTTTGTTCTGAGTAATTGTCTGCTTCATTATTATTATTATTATCATTAGCATTTATATAGCGCCAACAAATTCCATAGCGCTTTACAATATTATTGGAGGGGGAGGAGATTTAACAATAAATGAGACAATTACAAAAAATTACAGGAACAATAGGATGAAGAGGACCCTGGCCAAAAGAGCTTACAGTCTATATATTATATTGGGGTATAAAACAAGAGCACAGGAGCTAGCAATCAAACAAGGTGGAAGTGCCTCCCTTAGGAGAGAGCAAGGGGCAGGTATGTGAGGTAGATGTTACTCTAGGAGGCCATAAGCTTTCCTGAATAGAGGGGTTTTAAATGATTGAAGACTAGGGGAGAGTCTGATGATGGTAGGCAGGCTATTCCGAAGGAAGGGAACCACCTGCGAGAAGTCATGCAAGTGTGAGTTGGCCATACGGGTGCGAGCAGCAGACAGGAGAAGGTCATGGACAACAGAATTTAGTGACAGACTGGATGTGAGGCTCAAAGGTGAGGTCAGAGTTAAGTATAATGACAAGAAAGCGCACTTGCAAGGATGGGATAGTGTGTGTACCACTAACTTGAAAGGAGAGTGAAAGAGGATGATCAGTATTAGGAGTAGGGAAGACAAAAAGCTCAGTTTTAGAGAGATTGAGTTTCAGAAAGCGGGAGGACATCCAGTCAGAGATGAAAGAAAGGCAATTGTTGACATGTATATGGACAGCAGGGGATAGGTCAGGGGAGGAGAGATATATCTGGGTGTCATCAGCATACAGGTGGTAGCGGAATACAAACAAGTGAATGAGCTTACCAAGAGAAGCACTATAGAGAGAGAACAAACGGGAACAAAGAACTGAACCTTGAGGGACTCCAACTGAGACAGGAGTTGTCATTGGAAAAGGAGACACCGAATGAACATTGGGAGATATAGGTGGAGAACCAAGAGAATGCTGTGTCACAGAGACCAAGAGATTGAAGATTATGGAGAAGGAGGTCATGATCAACAGTGTCAAAGGCAGCAGAGAGGTCAAGAAGAATTAGTATGGAGTAGTGGCCTTTGGATTTAGCCGCAATTAGATAATTTGTAACTTTAATCAGAGTGGTCTCTGTGGAGTGGAGGGGGCAGAATCCAGACTGAAGAGGGTCGAGGAGAGAGTTATATCCCTATTACTTATTTCTCTGTATATACCCATCATTTTATATATTTTTTCCTGTGTGCTTTTTTTCTCACCATTTAGCATATCTCTCACTATTCCTTTTACGTTTTAGTTTTTGCTTCTGGAAGATCACACTAGGCTCTGTCGTAACCAGTGCTGTATATACTTGCATGAGGGCTTAAACACATAAAGGGGGAGATTGCTACTTCTTCAGTTAGTTCTCGTACTGCCAATCCATACCCGTTTGGAACTAGTGTGGTATGCTTTATTATTGACTATCTATTATTGATCATCTCACTCAGGGCTGTTCCCCCTCCTATCAGGCTACACTGTTACATTTGTCCTAGTACTTTTTAGAGTTGCTAATAAAGTTCTTTTGTTATTTATTATTATTTTCTCCTTTAGGATCTTAGTGGAGTGGAGTGGAAATGTAACCTTGTGGTCACTTTCTATTCGTGACATCTTTGGTTCTCACTTCTATTTTTCAACCTGCATTTTTTTAAAGTAGAGGTAGGAGAGCACGGTACATGTAAGAGAGGAAATTTGCATTAAAATTGAATAAATATTTCTTTTTTTTCCTGGCCTTTATATTAAAGGACCACTATAGTGCCAGGAAAACATACTCGTTTTCCTGGCACTATAGTGCCCTGAGGGTGCCCCCACCCTCAGGGTCCCCCTCCTGCCGGGCTCTAGGGGGTGGAAGGGGTTAAACTCTCCTCCTCCTCTCCTCTTCCTCCGCTGAATGAGCATGCGATGCGGGAGCTGCGTGCGCGTTCAACCAGTCGATAGGAAAGCATTCTCAATGCTTTCCTATTGATGCTGGCGTCTTCTCACTGTGAAAATGACAGTGAGAAGCGTGGAGGCCCTCTAGCAGCTGTCAATGAGACAGCCACTAGAAGCTGGACTAACCCTATTATAAACATAGCAGTTTCTCTGAAACTCCTATGTTTATAGAAAAAAGGGTTAATCCTAGCTGGACTTGGCACCCAGACCACTTCATTAAGCTGAAGTGGTCTGGGTGCCTAGAGTGGTCCTTTTATAAAATCCTTTTGTTGATAAAGGTTTGTGTTTGTGTGATATAAGTATGCTATAAATAGCACATCATGCTTATGGGTAGACTCTCATGGTTAAATTAAAACTATAGTGCTAGGAAAACAAAGTTGTTTTTCTGGCACTATAGCTCCCTAAAGTGTCCCCCTCCCTCGCACCCCTCACCGTGTTGCAGAAGGGGTTAAAAACCTGATTTTAGCATTGATGTCCCTTGGTGCTGGTTCAGGCTCTGTATCTGCTCCTCCCCTTACATGACTGCCACACATATGCCAATGAGCACTTAATGTTTTATCTATTGGTAGATTTTATGTGTAGAAAGTACAAAATATATTATATTAAAATTTCTCTTACATTTAAGTAGTTCCTGAAAAGCTCAACAAACAATACAATACAGTTTATATTTATTCGCTTACATTTTAAGAACTTATACAAAACAAATAATATCATACTAGTTATTTTACATATGGGTTATTTTGTTGTGGGAAGTATTTTTATTTATTACCAGTTTTTGAGGATGAAATGCTTTGCAAAACAGACACGGTTTGATCCATTCCTTATGTACAATGTGTATGATTTGTACATTTAATGGAAATGTATTTATTACAGAGAAAAGATTGCTTATGATTCTCATGAACTTACCGAACTGCTGACATAACCATGATCCAAACAAACTCAGGCAACACCAACACACTGGCATATGTAAAAAAAAAATATCAGTAAAAGTCTATGTGATAGAATATAAACAATAGAATAACATTTCCCTATTTGCAAAGGGTGATCATAGAGATGTCAACGCAAACAGAAACCTATTTATGAGAGAGACAAAGCCCTGATGTTTATACATTAAGTGACACAGAAGCTTGTCACATATTGAACACAATATACATCACACATCACACATTCAAAACATGCAGTTACAGTGTTTGTGGCTTAGAATTATATCACCTTACTTGGGGACTAATTGGAAGCTGTGGAAATAGGTGGGTGGTCCACAGCACAACCTTTTGACACAATAGGATGCTGGCAGTGACCAAAGGGAAGATGACACGTCAGAATAATATTACTTTGTATAATTCTTTTTTATGGACATAATCCTTCTTGAGTTGGAAGCAGATAATGCAGGAATCCGCTGGACTGTTTTGTAAGGCTGATACACTATTTGTCCTTTGTCAAAGCCATCACTATTTTTGGCCCTTGTCAAAGTCACTCAGATCTTTTCGCTTGCCCATTTTTCCTGCTTCCAACACATGGAATTCAAGAACTGATTGTTCACTTGCTGCCTAATATACCCCCACCTTGACACGTGTTATTGTAACAATATAATCAATGTTATTCACATCACCGCTCTCAGTGGTTCTAATTTTGTGGCTGATCAGTGTATGCATATAATCTGGAGTACACTGATTGTAACATTTATGTGCCCTGTTGCTTTATCTGATTTTGTTTTCCTGAATATATTTTCGTAAATGCGTCGACCCGTCATATGGACGAAACTCAGCAGATGGAAATTCAGTGAGAATTCTGGAGATAGTGCTTGTTGCTTCTTGAATATTATTGGATGGTTCCAGGGCAGGGGTGCCCAAAACATAGATCCCCAGATGTTTTCAAACTACAGCTTCCATGAAGCTTAGTCATTCTAAAGGCATGCAAAGCATCATAGGAGTTGTAGTTCTACAACATCTGGGGATCTACCTTTTGGGCACCCCTGGTCTAGCTGGAACTGGAAGGTGCACGTACTCCATACCATATACACGGTACTCCTATTTGCTTCAGCTTACCGGTAGTAGCACTGGAATTCCAGCAGTAGTTCCTTAACTGTGGGCTACAGCTTTGATCTGTTTGTGCAATGTAACAATATACCAGGGTAACAGTCCCAATTTTTGTGGGAAAATCCCTATTTTAAAGACCTTGTCCTGCACTCTCAACTTTGTTCCCTGGTGGCCCACTTTTGGGTACACTAAGGAAATTCAAAACGCACAGCGCAAGCACATCAATAGGTGTGTTTATGCTGTACTCAATGCTGTAGAGCAGACTGTAAGCTCGTTTGAGCAGGTTCCTCTTCAACATATCGTTCCTGTAAGTTTTCTTGTAATTGTCCTATTTATAGTTTAATTCCCTCGTCTTATCCTATTGTAAAGAGCTATGGAATCTGTTGATGCTATATGCATGTCAATATTAATAATAATAATATTGCAATAGGATCATGCAGAGCACTGAAATAGCTCACACTGCATGGTTCACCCTCAGTGGGCCAGTCTACTTCATTGTGACTTAGTGGACCAGCCTATTCTTGGGTAGACCATCTCCTTGTTAATTGATCTGTCCCCTATGGGTGGAGCCAGTGGTACGATTCACTTCACTAGGGGAGGTAGCCTATTCAGTACAGGTTGGGGGGATAGACAAATATTTCCTAACAAGACCACACTGAAGCAATGCATAACAGTGTAATCAGCATACTGGAGTTTCACCATTACAGAGAGCTTCCTCTCATGCTGAACACAACCAGTAGATGGTGATCATAGATTGCTCCACACTGTATTAGCTAGGAAACCCACCTGATGTTATCAGTACTTATATTAGGAGAGGGATTCTTTGGAGTAGGGAGGGATTAGGAAAGTGTAGGGGTATGTTTCAGGATAAGGTTAAGGTTGGTATGTGATTAGAATAGGGTTAGTGGTCGTGTTAGTATAGTATAGTGTAAGGGGGATTTTTATAGGGTGGGTACAACTACCAAAAATGTATTTCCATTTTGAGTTATTTTTATTTAATTGCACTGGGTGTGTAAAAATTATTATACACAAAAATGTGAAGAATGTATTTTTTTCCCATTTTTTTTTTTTTTTTTAATATTATAGTCACACTTAATATTGTGTGAGGAATACATATAGGATATTAAAATACCTTTCTGTCCTTTAACAAACAACATATAATACATATGGGGGCACGTATGGTGGAAGACCATATGGCGCAAATTGAAGGTTTTGTTATAGAACAGAACTTTGATAATCGCCTTCATCCTTAAGGGGATCAGGACCAGGCCCGGACTGGCCATCGGGCACACCGGGCAAATGCCCGGTGGGCCGCGGTGGCCATGGGCCGAGGCCGGCAGGGGAGGTCCCAGGATCTCCCCTGCCGGTCTATGCAGGGCCGGCACTCTCCCAGCGCCGGCCCCGCTTTGTGCCACGACGGGCCGGTGGGGAGATCAAGGATCTCCCTGACCGGCCCACATGCGGCCGCCGGCGGGGAGGGAGGGAGACAGCCAGCCAGGCTGGAGAGAGGACTCGGCGGAGCTCTAACTTGCAGCTCCGCCGGGTTCCTCTCGCGAGATGGCGCGTTGCCATGGCAACGACCGGATCTCGCGAGAGTGAACTCTAGCCTCACAGGCTAGAGTTCACTCACCCACGAGGACCACCAGGGAACACTGCCACCCTGCCTTCCAGCGTGCCGGACCCCCCCTCCCAGGCTAAAGGTAAGAAGGGAGGGGGGGACATAATGCCTGTTTTTTTTATTTTATTTTTTTTTATTTACCCCCCCCTACACACACACACAATAACATTTATACAGCACTCTCACACCCATCACACTCACAGCACTCTCTCACCCATCACACTCACAGCACTCTCTCACACAGCACTTTCACACACAGCACTCTCTCACAGAGCACTCTCACACACACACAGCACTCTCTCACACAGCACTCTCACACCCATCACACACAGCACTCTCACAGAGCACTCTCACACACTCACAGCACTCTCTCACACAGCACTCTCACACCCATCACACTCACACCCATCACACTCACAGCACTTTCACACACACAGCACTCTCTCACAGAGCACTCTCACACACACACAGCACTCTCTCACACAGCACTCTCACAGAGCACTCTCACACACACACACAGCATTCTCTCACACAGCACTCTCACACCCATCACAATCACAGCACTCTCACAGAGCACTCTCACACACACACAGCACTCTCTCACACCCATCTCACACAGGGCACTCTCACACGGCACTCTCACACCCATCACTCACACCGCACCCTCACACACACACACATACTGCACCCCTCACATACACACAGAACCCCCCCAACACACTGCACCACACACACAACACTCTTAAAGGACCACTCTAGCCACCCAGAACACTTCAGCTTAATGAAGTGGTCTTGGTGCTAGGTCCTTCTAGGGTTAACCCATTGTTTTATAAACATAGCAGTTTCAGAGAAACTGCTATGTTTATCAATGGGTTAAGCCTTCCCCCAAAGCCTCTAGCAGCTGTCTCATTGACCGCCGCTAGAGGCGCTTGTGTGCTTTGCACGCAAGCGTCCATAGGAAAGCATTATAAATGCTTTCCTATGCGACCGGCTGAATGCGAGCGCAGCGACGGGGCGGATCGGAGGAGGAGAGCTCCCCGCCCGGCGCTGGAAAAAGGTAAGTTTTAACCCCTTCCCAGAGCCGGGCGGGAGGGGGTCCCTGAGCCACATATGCATCACATTACACCACAAACACAACACGACTAAAACCGACCTTATTACACAATACCACACCGCGACCAGCTCACTCTACACACACGCAATACCACAAGCAGGCTCCAAACACATGCACAATACTCTTTCCTGGCCTTTTGTCTCCTGGTATCCATTTATAGAGACACCAGAGACAAGTTGCAAGGAAAGACAGTGCAAGCATGTTATTAAATTTGCTTGCACTGTGCAGAACAAATACAGGACTTTTTTCTCATGCTAGAGCTCTTCAGCAGAGCTCTGCGCATGGTCTGCCCTGGAAGAGCATTGAACCAACATGCTCACTTTGAGAGGAGGCGTGTTTGTCATTGGTGATGACAAAACACACCTCCTATGCCCCGCCCCCTTTTTAGTGGGCCGCTGTGTTAAAAAAATGCCCGGGCCGAATTTTTCTCCCAGTCCGGCCCTGATCAGGACTGAAACCCACACTGGAAAATTGTCAGGTTTGTTATTGCCCCCATTGGGCACTTAATCAGAGACCACAGTGTTGTCTCCCCCTGCATCACTTTGGACCTTCACCTATATTCTGTTTCTGCCTGTGCACAGTTCACAAAGGTTTAAATATAAAGACAGGAGGGGGGTTAAAATTGGATGTAAACATGAACATGGAGCTTTTGTTAACAGCAAAATTGTGTGATCTATCTTCCATGACCACCAAACATCTTGCCTTTCTTAGTTTAATTTTACATTAAATTAAATACATACAAGACAAACACGAAAACATAAACTTGTCATTTATTTATCTACAATTATCTGAAAAAATGTCACTTCAAAGGAGAAAATGTTAGAATATTCTTTCTTATGTGCAATCTATTACGCACCAGTTACCCCAGCACAAGAATGTGAAGCAGACAGACGTCCCTTTCTAGATAGGACCTTTGGCAAAAGGAGCAAATGTTTCATGTCAGGGTGATGTGTAATAAATCCCAGGTTTATGAATTCCAGAAAAGACTTGTCACTTCCTGTAACACACTCAGATCCACATTGCAGGGCCGAAAACAGGAAAGACTCTTATAAACACTGCCATCAGTCTTACTTTCTTTGATTTCACAAAGCAGAAATGAAAGAATCTGGATTTATTTTTTAAGCGTTTTCTTGTAAAATCTTTTATCGCCAGACAAACATTAGCAGTAAAATCTGTTACAATAAAAATAAGTAATTACTCATCTTGACCTTTTGGACAAAACTATTAATTTTGTTATTCAATGAGAATTATTACTGAATCACGTAAGTTTTGTTTTACATTTTAATTTCTAAATAATGATTTTAAACCATACAGGGAAACCCATGCATATTTGAAAAGGGAAACACCTGGACAACTAACTGTCCATATACTTTTTATTCCCTACAGTGGAGGGACTATGCAATAAATCCTTTACTGGATGATATGTTCTCAAATTAAAGCTGTCAGATTGCATTGTATCCTCGTGTGAAATCCTCTGTGCTGGAAAAAGAAAAAAACCTTCTGTTACTGTCCAAATATTTAGTATCTGAGTAACTGAGTATAGATTGGACGTACATTATCAGTAACAACAGTTTGGTATTTTCTGGCATTCAAATTTATTAATTTATTTATATTTATTTATAAAATATTTTACCAGGAAAGATACATTGAGATTTCTCTTGTTTTCAAGTATGTCCTGGGTCTACAAAGCATTGCATTGATACAATAAAATACAAAAACAATATTAATACACAATATATACAAAATTTAACATGTAGGAAATATATAATCATCCATGAAACATGCATTTTGTTTTGAGGTATGTAGAGAGGGATCTCTTAAAGGACTTTAGGCCTGGGGAAGATTTTAAAGTGTGCGGGAGGTCGTTCCATAATTGCGGTGCTCTGTAGGAGAAGGAGGATTGGACTGCTTTCTTTTTGTATTGCGGTAGACTAAATAAAGTGCTGGTACTGGATTGGAGGTTATAGGAGGTGGGAATAGCTGGGGAGAGTATTCTGCTCAGGGAGGGTGGGAGCTTCCCAGAAAAGCTCTTAAACACAAGGCTGGACAGATAAAGGGTGCGTCTGGATTCCAGCGACAGCCAGTTTAGTTCGTTTAGCATGTCACAATGGTGGGCCCTGTAATTACATTGTAGCACAAATCGGCAGAACGAGTTATACAATGTGTTGAGTTTATTAATGTGGGATTGCGATGCAGATGCATATACTACATCCCCATAATCAATGATTGGCATCAACATTTGCTGTACAATCTTTTCCTTTACTGTAGGCCTTAGGCAGGATTTGTTTCTGTACAGGGCACCTAGTTTTGGATAAAGTTTAGATGTGGAGGCCAAAAGAAGGATTGGGGGGTCTAACAACATACCCAAGTATTTGAAAGAGTGGACTGTGGTCAGTGTGCTATTTGAATTAGTTTTGATGGATAGGTGGGAATTGTGTAATTTGTGTAATTTAGGTACTGTTCCAAAGATCATTGTGACAGTTTTGTCAGTGTTTAGGAAGAGTTTGTTTTTGTAGCGTTACTTACCTTAACCGGGGGCCGGTCGCGGTCCTCTCTTCAAGCCGCGCGCGGTCCTGCGGCTGCACGAGCCGCGCGCGGCTCATCCAACTACTTCGGATGGAGGGCGGGCAGTGACCGCGTGAGGCGGTCACGTGTCCCGCCTGAATCTAAGAGCGCGCCGCGAGTCTCGGGCGCGCTCTTAAAGGGACAGTGGGTGCCTAAATTGGAAAAGGCATCCCATTGGTCCCTGTCATGCCACACTCCCCATACACTTACCTTTTGGGGGCGTGGATATGACAGGGACCAATCAAATTAGATGTTTAGGTATTTATACTCACCTTCTTCCCTTTGTTCCTTGCCCTATCGTGGTTTCTGTTTCAGTTCCCTTTAGCGCTTGTAGTGTTCAGTTGTGTTTTCTCGTATTGACTTTGGCTTCGTATTCTGACTTCGTTTTCGCTTTATCCTTATCTGTACTGTTTGCCGGCTTGCTGTTTTCCGTGTACCAGACCCCGGCTTGTCCTAGTTTACGCTGTCTCTCTGTGCCCTTGACCTCGGTTTGTTCCTGGCTCTGTCTTCTCTCATATACGTCGAGTCCGGCCATTCTAAGGTCCGGTAGACGTATCTCTCCTCTGTATTTGCCTCTGTTTAGCTGGATCCTGCGTGTAGGGGTATATTCTCGTTACATTACGATAGGGCCATGGACCCCGCAGATTTAGCTCAACAGATGGCGTCCCATGAGGCAAGATTTGTAGAGCAGGATCACCGTATGGATCAAATAGCTCAGGCTCTCCAGACGCTCCTAGCTAGAACCGTTCCCGCAACTACACCTAACCCTCCTACGCCCCTTCTCCCTGAAGTATCTACTTTGCCTAATACTTCGGCCCATTTAACACCTCCTCCTAGGTATGGAGGGGACTCTAAGACTTGCAGAGGGTTTATTAATCAGATTGAATTTCACTTTGAAATGTATCCACGTTCATTTCCCACAGAGAGGTCTAAGGTTGGGTTCTTTATGCACCAACTTACCGATAAGGCACTTGAGTGGGCAAATCCTATTTGGGAAGCTAATGGGCCTATGGTACATGATTTCAACAGTTTTCTTACGGCTTTTCGTAGAACTTTTGACACAATGAAAAGGTCAAAGAATGCCGCAAGAGCATTAATGAGAATTAAACAGGGTTCTAGGTCTGTGGCTGATTATGCTATTCAGTTTCGCACTCTTGCTTCGCAGGTAGATTGGACCAACAATGGGTTAACTACTGCCTTTATGGAAGGTTTGTCAGATACGATATTGGATGAGGTAGCAGCTAAGGAGCTTCCTATTGCCTTAGAGGACCTTATCGATTACCTCATCGATATTGATAATAGAATTCGTGACAGGCTCTATACCAAGAACAGGAATAGACGTTTTGTTACACCCATTAACCCCAGAGTTAATATACCAGAGAGTGTTAAAGTGTCTGAGGAGGAACCTATGCAATTAGGGGTTGCCAAACTCTCTGATACTGAGAAATTACATAGGAGAAGGGAGGGACTCTGCCTATACTGTGGTAGGAGAGACCATATGGTAAAGGAATGTCCTTTACTCCCGGAAAACTCTCGCACCTAAGACCTTATAGGGGACTGGCCTTGGGTGTGATATCTAAGTCTCCTAAATTGCCTCCTAACCGCTTGCTTCTCCCGGTTTCTTTATATATGGGAGAGATTTGTATAGTTGACAACATATATGCTCTGGTTGACTCTGGGGCAGCTGAAAATTTTATAGACTCTGGCTTTATAAAGAGAAACAACATTCCCATCAGAGAGAAGGAGATACCCTTGGCCGTTGAGGCCATAGATGGTAGACCATTAAGTTCTCCAGTTGTTACTCATGAGACTGAACCACTACACATGTACACAGGGGTTTTACACTACGAAACCATTCGATTCCAGGTTATCACCTCTCCCTCTTCACAGTTAGTATTAGGGTATCCATGGTTACGTGCTCACAATCCCATTTTTGACTGGGAGACAGGGCAAATAAAATCATGGAGTAAGGCCTGCCACGAGTCTTGTACGTTGGAAGTCACACCTTTGAATTCTATTGAGGTACCTACCAGTCCTCCTTTGTCTACGGTTATACCCCCTCAGTATTTATCTCTAAAGACTGTTTTCGATAAAAGGGAGGCTGAGAAATTACCGCCTCACAGACCCTATGATTGCGCTATTGACTTGTTGCCTGGCACTATACCTCCAAAGGGCAGGGTGTACCCCTTATCGGTTCAAGAAAACCGTGTTATGGAGGAGTACATCAAGGAATCATTAGAAAAAGGGTTTATTAGGAGATCCTCTTCTCCAGCTGGAGCAGGGTTCTTCTTTGTATCGAAGAAAGAAGGTGATTTAAGACCGTGTATAGATTATAGAGGTCTAAACAAAATCACTATCAAAAATGCATACCCTATACCTTTGATTACAGAATTATTTGACAGGCTGAAACATGCCACTGTGTTCACTAAATTAGACCTTAGGAATGCATACAATTTGATACGTATAAAGGAAAATCACGAATGGAAGACTGCATTCAACACTAGATCCGGTCATTACGAATACACTGTTATGCCATTTGGGCTTTGCAATGCCCCAGCAGTATTCCAAGAATTTATTAATGATGTATTGAGAGATTTTATTCACACATTTGTTATCGTATACTTGGACGACATTTTAATATATTCTGCAGATATACACACTCATCACAGACATGTTACGACAGTTTTGAAGACCCTTCTTGCTAATGGTCTTTATTGCAAGCTAGAAAAATGTCTGTTTGACCAAACCGAAGTCCAGTTCTTGGGGTATTTGATTTCCGCTAAAGGTTTTCGTATGGATCCCCAGAAGCTAGCTGCTGTAATAGAATGGCCTCTACCGCAAGGTCTGAAAGCTATTCAGCGTTTTCTTGGGTTCTCCAATTATTATAGACGTTTTATCAAAGGTTTCTCGTCCATTGTAGCACCTATTACCCGTATGACTAAAAAGGATGGCAATACTCGTGTTTGGTCTACCGAGGCACTTCAGGCTTTGAATTTCTTAAAACTACGTTCGCCTCTGCACCTATTTTACAGCATCCTGTCCCCTCACTGCCCTATATTCTTGAAGTTGATGCTTCGGATATTGGGGTAGGTGCTGTCTTGTCCCAAAGAGAGTCGCCTGAGAAGCCATTGCATCCATGCGGCTTCTTTTCTAAACAAATGTCCAAAGCAGAGAAAAATTATGATGTGGGTAATCGTGAACTCCTTGCTATTATTTTAGCACTTAAAGAGTGGAGACATTTGTTAGAGGGAACTAAGGATCCTATCCTCATTTTTACGGATCACAAGAACCTATCCTATCTTAGCGAAGCCAAAAGATTGTCTTCCAGGCAGGCTAGGTGGTCACTATTTTTGTCTCGTTTCAATTTTATTATCACCTATAGGCCAGGTGATCGCAACACTAAAGCAGACGCTCTGTCCAGACAGTTAGAAACTACTGACAAACAGGAGATTGATGTTACTCCTGTCATTCCCCCAGACAGGATAATAGCTACTACTATTTTGTCTATTTCCTCGTCCCTCTTGCAGACCATACAAGCGAAACAAAGCATGGCACCTAGCGAGAGGCCTAATGATAAACTGTTCGTTGATGTTCCTGAGAGACGGGATATTATGTCATTATATCATGATACTAAGACCGCTGGACATCCTGGTATTTCCAAAACGGTGTCAGCTGTTTCTCGGTATTTTTGGTGGGATTCCTTACGAAAGGATGTCACTGACTATATAAGTGCTTGTACTACTTGTGCCTGTATGAAATCCTCCCGTAGAGTTCCTTGTGGGCTGTTGCATCCGTTACCCGTTCCCGAGAGACCTTGGTCTAACCTGTCCATGGATTTTATTGTTGAATTACCCCCTTCAAATGGTAACACAGTAATCCTGATGATAGTGGATCGGTTCTCCAAAATGGCTCACTTCGTGTCTCTTCGCAAGTTGCCCACATCTAAGGAACTGGCTCATATCTTCGCTAGAGAAGTATTTCGATTACATGGGATTCCCGTATCTATTGTATCCGATAGGGGTAGCCAATTTATTTCCAGGTTCTGGAGGGCCTTTTGTTCAGAAATGGGTATTTCTCTCTCATTTTCTTCCGCTTATCATCCCCAGTCTAATGGGGCTGCTGAACGTGCCAACCAGTCTCTGGAGCAATACCTCCGTTGTTTTGTGTCTCACCATCAGGACAATTGGTCTGACCTGCTTCCTTGGGCTGAATTTGCTCGGAATAACGCCACTCATGATTCTTCCGGCAAGAGCCCTTTTTACGTTGTCTATGGCCAGCATCCCGTTGTTCTTCCGGCTGCTTTCTCCTCACAGGGCATGCCAGTTCTGGATGAGCATTTGGCTGGTTTGCGTAATACTTGGGAGCAGGTTCAGCGTTCTTTGGTGGACTCTGCTACTCGCCAGAAGGCTCAGGCTGACAAGCATCGCAGAGCAGCTCCGTCCTATGTTGTGGGGGACAGGGTTTTGCTTTCCACGCGGAATATTCGTCTCCGGGTGCCTTCTATGAAATTGGCTCCCCGCTTCATTGGACCTTATCGTATTATACATAAGGTTAATCCTGTTTCTTATGCCTTAGGCCTGCCTAAGAATCTACGTATTCCTAATGTTTTTCACACCTCATTGTTGAAACCTTTCGTACGCAACCGCTATACCCGGCATACTCCTCCTCCCCCTCCTATCTCGGTGGAGGGTCATGAGGAGTTTGAAGTGTCTGCTGTTCTTGACTCTCGTTTCCTTAGGGGTCGACTTCAGTACTTGGTACATTGGAGGGGTTATGGGCCTGAGGAGCACAGTTGGATTTCGGCCGATGCTGTCCATGCTCCCCGTCTTGTGCGCTCTTTCCATTCACGTTTTCCTGCCAGGCCTGGTCCTACCCGCCCGGGGGGCGTGTCCTCAGGGGGGGGTACTGTAGCGTTACTTACCTTAACCGGGGGCCGGTCGCGGTCCTCTCTTCAAGCCGCGCGCGGTCCTGCGGCTGCACGAGCCGCGCGCGGCTCATCCAACTACTTCGGATGGAGGGCGGGCAGGCGGGCAGTGACCGCGTGAGGCGGTCACGTGTCCCGCCTGAAACTAAGAGCGCGCCGCGAGTCTCGGGCGCGCTCTTAAAGGGACAGTGGGTGCCTAAATTGGAAAAGGCATCCCATTGGTCCCTGTCATGCCACACTCCCCATACACTTACCTTTTGGGGGCGTGGATGTGACAGGGACCAATCAAATTAGATGTTTAGGTATTTATACTCACCTTCTTCCCTTTGTTCCTTGCCCTATCGTGGTTTCTGTTTCAGTTCCCTTTAGCGCTTGTAGTGTTCAGTTGTGTTTTCTCGTATTGACTTTGGCTTCGTATTCTGACTTCGTTTTCGCTTTATCCTTATCTGTACTGTTTGCCGGCTTGCTGTTTTCCGTGTACCAGACCCCGGCTTGTCCTAGTTTACGCTGTCTCTCTGTGCCCTTGACCTCGGTTTGTTCCTGGCTCTGTCTTCTCTCATATACGTCAAGTCCGGCCATTCTAAGGTCCGGTAGACGTATCTCTCCTCTGTATTTGCCTCTGTTTAGCTGGATCCTGCGTGTAGGGGTATATTCTCGTTACAGTTTTATGCGATCCACTTTTCTACCTCTGTGAACTGGTCTTGGAGCACAGCCTCAAGCTCATATTAAAGGGTCAAATACATGCCAAAATACATTCTCCATATAATTTCATCATCCATGACTGATAGCAGAATAGATCCAAAGTATGTATACAGTTAATACTATATTCTGGCACAAATTAAGATGTTTAAAACAGTTAACAATTTTCCTTGTTCTCAGTGGAGTAAGTAAATGACGTCTTCTCTTGCTGATACCCTTCACCTTCATTGTTCTATCAATGTCTGGGTATCTTGGCTTTTATTGATGATGCAGGAGGTATACACTACATGTACGCTACTTGCATTAAAGCTAAACTTTTACTTTTTCGCAGCAACGTTGCAGATTATTTTAAGTTCCACCATTCTTTATTTTTTATACCAATATACAGTACTAGTGCTACAAAACGGTACCAATCCAATGTAGGTGACAGACTGTATTACACTCGTTGGATTGGTTTTTTTTCCACAAAATAAATTAATTGTCAAAAAAATGAAAAAGAAAATGCAAATTTATGCCAGAAAAGCTCCTTTATATAACTGAGAGTATTTTTCCAGTTTGGTTATTTTGGAGTAATTTGCAAATCCCTTGTCAATTCTCCACAATTTTCACTTCAAAAATCTCATTGTTCTGGTAAAATTTCACCCATCTACCTTTATAATAACATTAGCTCCAATGCCTGGAGAGGCTGCACTTCTGGTTGCTATGGAAATCATTCTGCTCCATAAATGCTAGTGCATTTGTTTGTTTTTTTTGATTGGGAGCACAGATGCCGTCTGCGCCAAGAACTCCTGCACAGCTGGAAAAGTGCACTTAAAAAGGACAATGCTTCTCTAGATTGTGCCATTGATATTTATTTTTTAAAAAAAAAGGGCCCTGTCACCTCTTCAGATTCAATTTCTATTCAAAACATATTTCTCATTCTTTTATTTTGTTTACTGTTTATACAGTGCTGTAAAATAATTAAGATAACAATATTGAAGGAATACATACAATACACAATTATACAATGAGACCAAAAAAACCGTAATGTAGTGTATTCTGTTATTATACTAGGGCAAAGTAAGGCCTTGAAATATCTGGTGTGTAAACGAAAACCATCATTATACTGACTCAAAAAGCTCTTGGTTGGTTTTTCTCAACAATATTAAATGATATCATCCAATTTATCAATCAATGGATGTTTGAATGCAATGTGAATACTGGCCTAATTACCTTTAATTGCAATTTCAGATCCGCCCTACTACAATTTCACGTGCGTGTCTGAAAATGACTTCTCAACATTGTTTTTGTCTGCTCTTCCAGCCACAACCAGTTTATCCTGAGATGTAGCTATTCCCTTTGGAGCTCAGCGATTAGACGACAGTCTCGTTTATGAAGCTCAGTCTAATTACGAGCAGCAGAGCTGGGTTGTATTGGCAATGTATTATCCACAGCTTATGACAGACATGTCCATGCTGTGAAAGTGATTTCTTCTTGCAGAAGTGTTAATTACATTGGTGACTACCCTCTGCCCAATCAATGCTGATTAATAAGCTTGGTGCGTTTTGCCCTTGAAGCCACTGTTTTAACAATGAGATTGATTTTAACGAGTGCCCTGATTTGTATTTGTGTTGTCTATTAAGAAAGATATAGTGGTTCACGGTTTTTAACAATATATCATTAGATTTTAGTTGATATCAGGTGCAATTACCTACTACTCACATACAGATTTTTATTTTTATTTTTGCACAAATACATAGATATAGAGATAAAGAAATATATATATATATATATATATATATAAATATATATATATAAAGGCATCTCCCTTCTTAAAGCTCAGTCTGAGAGGAGCACTCGTGGGGCGAAGATGGATCTATTTTTTTTAGCTTCAGGTATTTAAATTTGCTGTTGTTGTTTTGGGAATTGGATAGTTGTTTTATTTTCAATAGTTGTGTTGTTGAGTATTTTAATTTGGTCTATTTGGAAGGCAAAGGAAAAGAAGAATTAGAAGAAAGAAGACTTCTGATGGTAAGTATATATATATTCTTTTTTACAGGTAATATTTTTATTGCCACCTCACTATTATTAGGTTGAGGGTAGGTAGGGTAAATTTATTTTATGGGAGGGTGGGTAGAGGCTTGAGGGTTTAGTACTAGAAATTAGGCTGGAGTAATTGCCTTGTATATTTAATTAGAGCTCCTTCCCACTGCCCATGGGTGGGGGCTGAGGGGGCAACAGATCCCCCATTGTATGATAATGAGAGCAGACACCCGCCACCTAAGGGTGTGGGCTGAAGGGGACACTTTGTATGATAGTTAGTGTTCCCACCCGCCAGGTGGCTGGGACACTAGGTCTCCCCTTTTTACCTATTACTTTAAAGTTATTACTCGGGGTGGACACTAGGTACCCCCACACCTGTTTAATAAGTAGCAGTTACCCTCTGACTACAGGTGAGGGCAGAGGTGGGATATTCCCTTGTGTTTTTTTTTATTGAATAGCTCCCAACCGTGGCCAGTGGATGGATGCTATATATTAAATGGGGTGGACCTGGTATCTCAGGCCCCCAACTGATGCCCATGAGGGCTCTAGATGCCCCCGTTACTTTACAGACATACCCCCAACCCAAAGGCTTGGCAGGTAGATAAATGTATATGGGAGGTTTATAGTAATATGGAACTTTTTTTTCTTAACTTTAATGTGGCAGATGGCTAGCAAGTGTTGTCCGACCACCACATGTTTAACCCAAGTGCCGCCAAGTTTTTATTTTTTATTTTTGACCACTGTTTGCTAGTGCTGCCAGTGAGCAATTAGCACTTAAAAATTATTGCTTGCTTGCAAAAAGAATGTAAACAATAATTTGTGAATGCATATGGTCAAGGTTTTTTTTTTTGTTTAAAAGCAGCACTTTATAAATATTTAGAATCCTAAACTTTGTATAGATTTTGGTTGGTAAAGAAAAGATTGCATCCAGCCAATTGCAACAGATTTGATTGGACCGCTGAATGCATCAATGACCTTGAGTACCCATGATCCTGGCACTGGTTCACCAGTTGTCCTTCCTTGCACCACTTTTGGTAGGTACTAACCAATGGATATTGGGAACACCCTACAAGACTTGCCATTTATGAGATGCTCTGACCTAGTGATTTAGTAATCACTATTTGGCCTTTGTCAAAGTCGCTCAGATCTTTTCGCTTGGTTCGTTCACTCAGAAAAGCTACCATAGCTCAGATTGCTGAAAAACGTAATGCTGGCCATGATAGAAAGGTGTGAGAACGCAGTGCATCTTAGTTTGTTGCATATGGGGCTAAGTAGCATGCTCATGATAACCCCTGTCCATTCTGCTTACTAAATAGCATATTATTGGTTGAAGTCTATGATAAAAAAATATATTTAGTAAGTAGAGTAAACCCTGCATTAATTTATTGTTCCATCATAATTCCCAGCCAGTGCTCAAAAATTGTGTTATTGTTTAACTCTGATAGCTCCTGATACACTGACCGTCACTCACAATGTTTGACAGCCTGGAAGGAGCAGGTAAAAAACATTTGTAGTTTTTGACTAAAGACTTCTAATAATTAATGGTGACATTTCACATAAAATAAGAATGGTATTATGTTTTTGTGGGACTGGATTCATGCTGATTCTGAATGCATAAAAGATAATGCTGAACATGATAACACTTTGTTCTTCCTAGACTACATTTGATTATGTAATTTTCTATTAATTTGCAATGATGCTGTCATATGTTAACATCCTAGTCAGGGGTCAAGTCCTGGGGAAAAAGTGTGGGAATTCACCCTCCCCCCACCCCAAAAAAATAAAAAATTACATATAATGAATGTAGTGTTTGTAGTAAGTGCAGAGTGTGTATGGTAAATGTAATGTGTGTGTAGTAAGTGCAGATTGTGTATAGTGTATGCAGTGTTTCTAGTAAGTGCAGAGTGTGTATAATGAATGCAGTGTGTGTAGTGAATGTGGTGTGTTTGTAATGAGTGCAGAGTGTGTATAGTGTATGTAGTGTTTGTAGTGAGTGCAGTGTGTGTATAATGAATGTAGTGTGTGTGTGTGCTGGATAATGTGTGTGTGCAGGGCCGGATTAACATAGGGGCTGATGGATTTGCAGCTCCAGGCCCAGGCCCATGGAATAGGGCCATTTAAAAAAATATATATATATTAGATTTTTTTTTTTTCACACTACTCTTAGGTTTGCTACCTGACTGGTATTTTACTGGCACAGCTGGTATTTGCGTCTGCCTGGCTGTGCCGGTATTGCAGTAATACTGGCAATACAAATGCAGATATTTTTCTCAGTATAAACAGAAATTACTCTGCAATACCAGCACCGGCCAGTAGGGGTCACTGTATGTGGAGAGAGGCAGGGATAGGAAGTAACAGCATATCCCTCCCTGCCTCTCTCTACTACTCACTGATCCGCAGGGGAGCAGCTACACAGCACAGAGAGTCCAGACAGCAGTTCTACAGCTCAGGTAAGTGAGGGATGGGGGGAAAGACAGCAGGGACACATGGGGACACTGAGACATTAGGGGACACAGACACTAGGGGACACATGGGGAAACAGACACTAGGGGACACTGTGAGACATAGGGACATTGGGAGACACTGAGACATTGGGACACGGAGACACTAGGGACACAGTGTCCCCATGTCTCCCAGTGTCTTTGTCCCCATGTCTCAGTGTCCCTAGTGTTTCAGTGTCCCCATGGCTCCCAGTTTCCCCTAGTCTCCCAGTGTCTGTGTCCCTCTAGTTTCCCTAGTGACTCAGTGTCTCCATGTCTCCCAGAGTCCCCAAGTGTCTCAGTGTCCCATGTCTCCCAGTGTCCCCAAGTGTCTCAATGTCCCCGGATCTCTCAGTGACATGGGGACACAGTGAGACATGGGGACACAGGGAGAAATGGGAACACTGAGACACTGGGAGACCATGGGACTGGGCAACATGGGGACACTGACACTGTGATACATACGGACACTGAGAGACTGGGTGACTTGCGAGACTGAGACACTGGGAGACAGGGAGACACTGGGAGCAATCCATCTATACAGCAGAATCAAACTGTGAGTAGTTTGTTGGTGATTTTACAGAATGTTCTCTTATGTCACTCCTTGTGATTTACATCATGTGATGTCACGAATAACTAATTAATTATACAAATGTACAAGGCTGGTATTTTTTTCCAAGAAAGGTGGCAACCCTAACTACTCTTCACATACTCTTGCTTAAAGGAACACTATAGGGTGAATGAATACAATCATTTATTTCTGACCTTATTATGTTAAAACCACAACCTCTTGCCTCCCTAAATATAGTAAACTATTACTTGTATTCAAGTCTGCAGCTGCTGGCTCTGTCCCTGTCTGCATCTGAACTGACTCTGTCTGCTGACATCATCAGAAGTGGTGGTCTGAGCAAATTACAATGCTTCCCCATAGGATTGGCTGAGACTGTCAACTAGGCAGATCAGGGGCAGAGCCAGCAAAAGTCAAACATAGCCATGGCCAGTCAGCATCTCCTCATGAAGATAAATTGATTCAATGCATCACAATGAGGAAAGTTCAGTGTCTGCATGAAGAGGGTGGAGACACTGAAGCTGCACACTAGGCAGTACTGCCCCAGGAGGCACCTCTAGCAACCATCTAAGGAGTGGCCATCAGAGTTATTTTCTCTGAAAAGACAGTGTTTACTGCAAAAAGCCTGGAGGGAATGATTTTACTACCAGAACAAATACAATAAGCTGTAGTTGTTCTGGTGACTATAGTGTCCCTTTAAGTTTGGAAGCTTAAGATGAATGCATGGGAACAAAACCAGTGTGGACTGGCTGACAATAAAATTAGTTTAGAAAATGCAGACTTTGGTCTCTCTAACACTGTGGCATGTCCCCTTTCTTCTACACTCACTACATACACCTTTTTTTCTGTCCCAGACTATATACCAGGAGCTTCTGCCTGCTAGTAAGTTGATAAGCAAACAAGTGGACATGTGAGTGCTAGGGGACAGTCTTTAGAAAGCGTGGAGTAGGCGCATCATTTGATGCATTTATGTCAAGCTCAGGGTGCATAGTATGCCCTTAGTTGGACAGCCTGCATGATTGGCAGGCAACCTGACATGCACTCATTCCTTTTTGGGCATGTTCACCCCTTTTGGCAGGTCTGGTCACGTGATTCACACCAGTGGCACACTCTTTTACCTTGCACATTGACTTCCTGCTTCACTGGACGCTGCTGTTAGGGGATATGGATTTACTTGAAAGATGAAAGCATAAATTAATGAGATTAGCATAGGGAATGTGTTTTCGTATAGCTGCATCCTTTGAGTTTCCCTCCAACACCATCTCCATCCGATACATGATGCTTGGGAGGTATGATTGTTTTAGTGGTTTTGCTTGATAAGATTCTGTAAATAGGCCCATCATAATTGTCAGCACCAGGCCCACTGGGCTCTTAATCTGGCCCTGTGTTTGTGTGTTGGATGATGTGTGTGTGTGCTGATGTGTGTGTGCTGATGTGTGTGTTAGGAGGGAAGCATTTTTTTTTCAATATATGTGTGTATATTTTATTTTATTCCCCCCTCCCTGCTTCTTACCTTGTCAGGGAGGGGGGAGATCGCCTGGTGGTCCGGTGGTATGGTGGAGGGGGACAGCCGCTGCACACAGGGACCCAGCACACTTTGTTTTCCCTCTCCAGCTCTAACTCTTGCGAGTCTCGCCTGCGTGCTGTGCGGAGCATTGCCATGGTAACCTGTGACAACGCTTTGGCAGCTGCGGGTCTTGCGAATGTGAGACACAGAGCAGCTGGAGAGGGAACACAGAGTCTGCTGAGCCCCCTTGTGCAGATAGCAGGTCAGGTCCTGCAGGACTACTAGCGAGAACGACGTTCCTGCTTTGGAAAAAGTGCAGGAACGCCGTTCCCATGCATTCCTGCAGGACTTGAGCCCTGATCCTAGTAATACATATTTGAATTTATTTCCTTCCTTGTACTATATGGATACATACTGGCAATGGTTGAGCCAAAAGAGAAACATTGACACATTGAAGCAACCTTTACAAGTACTCATGTGTTGTTTTATGTTTGAGTTATGATAAAGGGACACTATTGCCATCATAACAACTCTAGCTTAATGAAGCAGATTTGGTGTTTAGATTTTTACCTGCAGTCTCATTGCTCAATTCTCTGCCATTTGAGAAATAAATCAGATGTTAACTTGCTTTATACATATTTATCTCAAGCTCTGTAAATTGAACTTACATACAGAAAGCTCCTGCAATGTCTAGCAAGCTATTAACAGTGCAGGAGATAAGCAATTCTAAATTAAGCAGACTGTGCTATACAGGAAGTTTAAACATTAGGTGTCTCTATAGAGGAAGTGTTTAGGAAGGCTGTGTAGGTCTCATGCAGGTAAATGTGACTATAAACAAAGTGAATGGCACTTTGGCAGAGAATTGAGAAATGAGGCTGCAGTGGCTTGATCTGTACAACATTGTGTTGGTGCCTATAGTGTCCCTTTAATATAGATTGTTTTTAAAGTAAAGCTGTCATAATAGGTTCACATTGACTTCAACACTTTTCACCATAAGCAATGAAAATATAATTTATCATAAATTATTTAATTAATTGCTAATTTTGTTGTAGAGCACACTTTGACCTTTCCCATGACAATGATATGTTAGGCTTATTGCCCACATGTTGGCATCTGAATGGAGTTCATATATTCATCTATTAAGCACGAGATGTTCTTTATTTGCTGTGCGAGGGGACAGAAGAACTGTCTTGTGCTTTCTTCTGTCACTCAGTTGTAAATTATGTGGCAATATTTTTAAATATTGCAAGCTTTAGTTCTAGCACAATGTAAGATGAATTTGTATACTCATTTGGAGGTGGCATTGACAGTCTGCCCACATGACTGGCAGAAGGAGGTTGCACACGGCACACCCATCCTGATGGTCATTCCTTGTAGCATGGCCGTGTGGTACCTGCAAAGAGAATTTCATTATTCTCCATCCAAGTCTAGAAGGTAAAGAATTGCAATAATTATACAGGCAATATGCCTCACGCAACCACTGCACGATAACCAAGCAATAAAAAACAATTGTGAAGTAGAGTAGACTTAAAAAATCTTTTCTTTAGTAGATTAAAACATCAGTGTTGTATCGAATGGCATTTGTGTATTTTTTCAATGAATCTTCTTCCACCTTCTACTACTTGATCAATCAATGTTTTTCTTTGTCCTTGTAATTCTAAATGATCCAGTCTACTCAATTTATGTAAGACTATGTAGACTATTAGCATAAAGCAACACTGTTATTTTATTTTAGTCACAACGTCACCAAACCATTTCCCTACTCATTAATTTTTTTGCTGTGTCCGATGTTTACACATGTAAAACAAAGACATTCATCTTCTCACAAATTATTGAAATGCTCCTAGGAAATCTAACAGTCTTCTATTTTTTAGAACTTACTTTATTGAACAGTCAGAACAAAATATGCACGCATAAACAATATAAGAAGGACAAAAAATGTTGAATACAATGTGCTTTTTATTCCACAATGTATATACACACTGTCCAGTATGGAATTTTAAAATATATTATAAACAGAGGATGCAATGAACTTTGTATTAACCCCTTGACTACCAAGTGTCTTGCAAAAAAACAAGCAAACCCCAGAATGTTAGTATTTTGGGTGTCCTGGAAAGTAATGTTTAAATGTAGTTTGTTCATTTTAGTATGCATAGACAACATTGAAATATAAACATTTTGGTTGATAGAAAGACTCTAATGTACCAAGTAATCTGGACCCAGGAGTGTATGTTAGTGAGAAAACTGTTTGCAGTGTTTTAAGTACATGGGATTGCTGATAGTGGTTTTGATGTGTGTGTTGTGTTTATGGTGAGACTGATCTGTGTGCGTGTGAGGGATGCCTTTGTGTGTGTCAGGATTTCTGTTACAGAGTGAGTGTGACAGGGTAAGTTTGACAGGTTGACTGTGGCAGAGTAACTGTGGGACAGTGAATGTGACAGGGTGACTGTGACAGCGTGAGTGTGACTTTGTGAGTGTGTGTATGTGAGGGGGTATATGTATTTTTTTTTAGCTTCCTTATTCCCTGGGGGTACAGAGGTTTCCCCGAGGGTCTTATGGGCTTCCAGCGGTATTGCCAGCTCTGGCTAGAGTTGGCAATACCGTCTTCAATTACAATGTTTGTCCTGGCTTGGCCTTGTGTGTACTGGTTTGTGATGTCAATGTATTTTACTAAATTTATTATAAATTTAATTTCAAAGAAATTGAACTTTAATTGACACACAGGCGAATCCTGCAGACTATAGCAGGCTATTAACATACCTGAACATAAGACATTCTAAATTAAACAAACTATGCAATAAAGGGAGTTTAAACATTAGATCTCACTTTATTGGAAATGTGTAGAGTAACTGTGCAGGCCACATGCAGGGGATGTGTAACTAGGGCTACATAAACAAAGTGATTTGTACTTGTAAATTGCAGATACTTGATCAGTTATACTACAAGGGCATGATCTATACACACAAACCATGGATTTGTTTTGATGCTTATGGTGTCCCTTGAAAGGCTGGGGGAAGCAAGAGCTGGTAGTTTATTGGTTAAACATTAGGCATTTTGCTAGGATTAGAGTAGTGTAGAGATTAATTTTGATTGTAAGGGTTTGATAGCCTTATAAAAATTGTCAAAATGCTTATGAATTATTTATTTCGTATCAGCAGTACTGGAATAGTATGGCTCCCACAAATAATATGGCAAATATAATGTATAGATATCATGGACAATCCATGTTTTCTACCTTCTCCATCAGACTGTCATCACAGTTTTCGCTTGTTACTCCAATCAATGAGGAAAATTCACTTCACAATGGCACTAAGTTTGGAATGCAGTTAAAGATTTCAGTGTTATTACTAATCAAATTTAAATCTGGCAGTTTAACAAAAGGATTGTGAAATGTCATCTGTGCAAGCTCAGTCCAAGATAGTTCACAGTGAGGTCACTTCTTTAGCATGCTTTTATCACAAGAGACCTGTTCAAACACAAAATGATTGAGGAAGTTGAGCTTTCTACTGATGGGTTTAATCAAATTATCATGATACAACAGTCATTTCCAATTGTTTTCAGTGAAACAGTTGTATTCAATGAAATCTTTCAAAATGAAGCAATATGAGAATTCAGCAAGAACAGTGGGTCAAAGTTCAGTTTATTCGATTTGTCTTGTCGATGTGCTGAGCTGTAAGAGAAGTACCTTCTGCCAAACCAGCTATGCTTTTGTAGAGTTTGAACCATCCAAATTAATAACCTCATAAAATGTAGAATTTTTTAATCTGTGATTTTTACCATTTACTTTTTTACATATCACTATATCACTATTTCATTCTGTGTAAACTTAAAAACACAAAAAACTAAAAAAATGTGAGTAATATAAAGTGTTTTTTTTTTTAAAGTCTTGTTTCCCTATTTCTTGTAAAAACATCATCTCATAGCTTCCCTTACATGTAGGACCACATTGCTGTGGTTCTAGTGTCCCTCTAATATTGGGGACCTGGCATAGGTTCCTCTGGTTTTGTGGTTGCAACCTAGCATTTATATCACTTACCTAACCTATCACTATAGTTTTACTTAACCCACTGCAGGGGTCGTAGGTAAATAACGGTGTGTTTGATGCTTAAAGTCCTGAGCAAGTCTTTTTTCACTGACACATTTTATTTTATACAATTGAAAGAAGAGCTGCAGAATACAGTCAAAACCTTTTCAGTTGGAAAAATTCTCCAACTTGACCACAGCTTTTCTATTTAAACCTAAAATTTTCAATTCAGCTTTCAATTCACTGCCAGTTGATGTTCAGTGAATTAAACCAATTAGTGCTTTGATGTGCAAGTTTTGCCATGACAAATTAAAAAAGAAACATAGAATGTGACAGCAGATAAGCGCTACGGAATCTGATGGCGCTATATAAATAATAAAAGAATACGAAGAACCATTCGGCACATCTAGTCTGCCCAATTTTTTAAATTTTCTCATTAGTCCCTGGCCTTATCTTATAGTTAGGATAGCCTTATGACTTTCCCACGCATGCTTAAACTCCTTCACTGTGTTAACCTCTACCACTTCAGCTTGCAGGCTATTCCATGCATCCACTACCCTCTATGTAAATTGCCCCTCTAATTTAGTACTATGTCCTCTTCTTGTAGTAGTTTTTCTTCTTTTAAATATACTCTCCCCCTTTACTGTGTTGATTCCCTTTATGTATTTAAATGTTTCTATCATGCCTCACCCTCCCCATCTCATCTTTCCTCCGAGCTATACATGTTAAGATCCTTTAACCTTTCCTGGTAAGTTTGGTTATTAATATTAAATAACACAAGGATTAGAAAATAAATACAAAACATACTAAGTTGAAAATAACCCCTGAATGCTCTCTTCCCCGATGCTGCTCAGTTCGCAGCAACAAGTAATTGGATGGACGTGTTCAACCAATCAGTGCTATCTTATCAAAGGTATTGGATTAGCATTTATCATATGTGAGTGTTGTGCCTTGTGCACATGTGAGAATAACTGTGTTTGAAAGTTTGTACATTCATTAATAGATCCCCGAGTTTCTCCCCCTTCCTCCAGGACCTTGCTCTAATTTATTGAGACACAAGTCAGCCCAAAAATCAATATTAGCACATTCAATTGATTTTCTGCTTAGTGCAGGTGTGACTGGTTATTTGTTTTCTTTGCTATAGCCAGATTGTATAATAAAATAAACACATATAGCATAGCATGCTCTACAAAATGTAAATGTCAACTCATTTTATGAATTTATGGTAAAATGGTATCGGATCACACCTCTATCTGAAATGAATTCCTTCTCTTATTGGGAACTATTGGGACACAGAAGCTTGAAATGTGACTACATTTCAGAGTATTGGAATTTATGTATAGGTTAACATTAAAATATATGTCAAATGTGCACCTTAGTTTAGGTAATATACCCCGAACATATAAAGTGCGAATGCAGCGCTTTAAAATAAATGTAGGGACTTACCCTCACAAATGCAACAATTATGGAGATATATAATGCAAAGAAACAAGCAAAATAATAATAATTATGGTGTAGTATGTAAGTGAATATTTAACCACAGATATAGTGAGTAGAAATAAACTCACAATGTGTAGAGCCGTTTCACGGTATAGACTCTGAACTCTGTTGCCTCTTGTGTCTTTTAGGTGGCAAGCAACAACCTTTCTTCGAAGGATATTCTTAACAGGAGCTCCCAATGTGGTCCATGTAAATTAGAAATAATAAAGAGACAAGACGCCTTTTAGGTGTAGCAATTTCAAAATATGTCAGATAGTATGTGACAAAAATGAAGTGCTCCCCTTGGAGCTTTTTGACAACTAGCTCCAAGTTGAAAAGACTTGTGTCACTTAGGGGGTGACACTCCCCTATCTGGAACCTGGATCAGATGATGAATGAACAGGAGCGAAGTATAATAAAGTAAATACCTTTTATTACCTTCAAAAATCTTAACAATTTGCAAATTAAAACATGGGCAAATTAAAATAAAGGTTTTCTTCTCCTATGCATTTTGCCTGAAATTCTGGCTTTTCTAATCGGTATGTTTTCCAACTGTCCGGTTCCAATTTGAAATGTCCATCTATCCCGCCCTTTTTTCTCACTAATCCAATCTCCTTGCATTGTTCCCAGCTGATATGAGGTTGGGACGGGCTTTCCCTGATGATGCATGTTCGTTCCTGTGTCCGGAAGTGACGTGCGATACGTCCGGTTCACGACGGGAACTACTGTGTCTTGAATGCTTTGTTTCTGCTTGGTAGTGCTTAATTTCCGGTCCGTTCTTCTGTTTTCTCAGAGATAGTAAAGTCAATTCTCAAAGTCCATGTTCCACATTGGTCCATACAGTCATCCTAAACTCATATATACAGTTGCAAGAAAAAGTATGTGAACACTTTGGAATGATATGGATTTCCTCACAAATTGGTCATAAAATGTGATCTAATCATCATCTAAGTCACAACAAGAGACAATCACAGTCTGCTTAACCTAATAACACACAAAGAATGACATGTTGCCATGTTTTTATTGAACACACCATGTAAACATTCACAGTGCAGGTGGAAAAAGTATGTGAACCCCTAGACTAATGACATCTCCAAGAGCTAATTGTAGTGAGATGTCAGCCAACTGCAGTCCAATCAATGAGATGAGATTGGAGGTGTTGGTTACAGCTGCCCTGCCCTATAAAACACACACACCAGTTCTGGGTTTGCTTTTCACAAGAAGCATTGTCTGATGTGAATGATGCCTCGCACAAAAGAGCTCTCAGAAGACCTACGATTAAGAATTGTTGACTTGCATAAAGCTGGAAAGGGTTATAAAAGTATCTCCAAAAGCCTTGCTGTTCATCAGTCCACGGTAAGACAAATTGTCTATAAATGGAGAAAGTTCAGCACTGCTGCTACTCTCCCTAGGAGTGGCCGTCCTGTAAAGATGACTGCAAGAGCACAGCGCAGACTGCTCAATGAGGTGAAGAAGAATCCTAGAGTGTCAGCTAAAGACTTACAAAAGTCACTGGCAAATGCTAACATCCTTGTTAGCGAATCTACAATACGTAAAACACTAAACAAGAATGGATTTCATGGGAGGATACCACAGAGGAAGCCACTGCTGTCCAAACAAAACATTGCTGCATGTTTACAGTTTGCACAAGAGCACCTGGATGTTCCACAG
The DNA here is from genome assembly GCA_933207985.1 of Pelobates cultripes. Taxonomy (NCBI): domain Eukaryota; kingdom Metazoa; phylum Chordata; class Amphibia; order Anura; family Pelobatidae; genus Pelobates; species Pelobates cultripes. Next base: position 99,077,505 of record OW240916.1, on the reverse strand, counting down.
CAGTACTGGCAAAATATTCTGTGGACAGATGAAACCAAAGTTGAGTTGTTTGGAAGAAACACACACTATGTGTGGCGAAAAAAAGGCACAGCACACCAACATCAAAACCTCATCCCAACTGTGAAGTATGGTGGTGGGGCATCATGGTTTGGGGCTGCTTTGCTGCGTCAGGGCCTGGACGGATTGCTATCATCGAAGGAAAAATGAATTCCCAAGTTTATCAAGACATTTTGCAGGAGAACTTAAGGCCATCTGTCTACCAGCTGAAGCTCAACAGAAGATGGGTGTTGCAACAGGACAATGACCCAAAGCATAGACGTAAATCAACAGAATGGCTTAAACAGAAGAAAATACGCCTTCTGCAGTGGCCTGACCTCAACCCGATTGAGATGCTGTGGCATGACCTCAAGAAAGCAATTCACACCAGACATCCCAAGAATGTTGCTGAACTGAAACAGTTCTGTAAAGAGGAATGGTCAAGAATTACTCCTGACCATTGTGCACGTCTGATCAGAAACTGCAGGAAACGTTTGGTTGAAGTTATTGCTGCCAAAGGAGGTTCAACCAGTTATTAAATCCAAGGGTTCACATACTTTTTCCACCTGCACTGTGAATGTTTACATGGTGTGTTCAATAAAAACATGACAACATTTCATTCTTTCTGTGTTATTAGTTTAACCCCTTAAAGACGGAGCCAAATGTACACGTTGTGAACAAAACAAAATGTAAACAAAACCTGGCATTTGCGCTACATGTCTGTCCAACCGTAATTCACCTCTTTCATAGTAAATGCACCCACCCTTATTATATATCATTTTATTCAGGGGTAACAGGGCTTTCATTTAATATCAAATATTTAGCTATGAAACATAATTTAATATGAAAAAAATGGGAGAAAATAAGATGTTTTTAAATTTTTTTTAGTTCTTCATGACATTTTAACTGTCAATGTCATAATACTGTTTGCTTTTACTGCAATAAAATACACATATTTGTATTCAGCAGAGTCTCACGTGTAAACTAGTACCCCCTATGTACAGGTTTTATGGCGTTTTGGGGAGTTACAGGGTCAAATATAGCACGTTACATTTGAAATTGAAATTCTCCAGATTGGTTACATTGCCTTTGAGACTGTATAGTAGCCCAGGAATGAAATTTACACCCATAATGGCATACCATTTGCAATAGTAGACAACCCAAGGTATTGCAAATGGGGTATGTCCAGTCTTTTTTAGTAGCCATTTGGTCACAAACACTGGCCAAAGTTAGTGTTAGTATTTGTTTGTGTGAAAAATGCAAAAAACGCCAATTTTGGCCAGTGTTTGTGACTAAGTGGCTACTAAAAAAGACTGGACATACCCCGTTTGCAATACCTTGGGTTGTCTACTATTGCAAATGGTACGCCATCATAGGGGTAATTTTCATTCTTGGGCTACCGTAGGGTCTCAAAGGCAACCTAACCAATCTGGCGAATTTTAATGTGAAAAAAATGAAATGCAAGCCTTATATTTGACGCTGTAACTTTTGAAAACACCATAAAACCTGTACATGAGGGGTACTGTTGTACTCGGGAGACCTTCGCTGAACACAAATATTTGTGTTTCAAAACAGTAAAAAGTATCGCAGCAATAATATCGTCCGTGTAAGTGCTGTTTGTGTGTGAAAAATGCAAAAAACTTCACTTTTACTGGCGATATCGTTTTAATACATTTTACTGTTTTGCAACACTAATATTTGTGTTCAGCGAAGTCTCCCAAGTAGAACAGTACACCCCATGTACAGGTTTTATGGTGTCTTGGAAAGTTATAGGGTTAAATATAGTGCTAGCAAATTAAATTCCCTTTACTTTCGGCATGGGTTGTCAGGCAGGTCCCGCTAATTGTAATTAATTAAGATACCTAATTATGTAAAAATTTTACATAAATATATATGTAGAATTAATATATGTATATATATATACGTATGTGTATATACATGTATATATCTATATATTTTTTTAAAATATTTTTATTTATATATAGGTATATATATATAGTGATATATACGTACATATTTATGTATATAGATATATATATATTATTTCGTTCTACGTGTATTTTGATATATATATATATATATATATATATATATATTAATTTCACAATACAGTTAGAACGAAATAACACACATCTATATATATTTTAATTATTTATTTTTAATTATTTTTTTTAATTTCATTTTTTAACGTATTTACATATTTTTTTTATATTATATATAAATATATACATAACAATAATTATATATATATATTTAATCAGTATCAGTCTACGTGTAATTTGATATTAATATATATATATAATTATATATTAATAGTAAAATACACCTAGACAGTGTACGTGTGTGTATGTATATGTGTATATATACTTAGATCATATATATATAATATATATATATATATATATATATATGATCTAAGTATATAATTTTTTTTTACACTTTTTTTTACACTTTTAATTTTATTTCATTTGATTTCCAGCCAGCAGGGGGACCACCTGTCATTACAGGCAGCCCCCCTGCTGGCAATGCTGCAGCCAGCTATCCCGGCCATGTGATTGTGAGGTCCTCGCAAGGACCTCACTCTCACATGGCCGGGGGGCTTCCAGGGGGTGGGACGTGCCACGGGGGGCTCCCTGGGAGTCCCCCTAACCGTGATTGCTGGCGTGGGATCGCCGGCGTGGGATCGTCGGCGACCGGGTAAGTAAGAAAAGACCGGAGGGCGTACTACTATGCCTGGTGCGTTTAGAGCCGCTTAGAATAGGGCGTAATAGTACGCCCTCCGGTCTTAAGGGGTTAAGCAGACTGTGATTGTCTATTGTTGTGACTTAGATGATGATCAGAGCACATTTTATGACCAATTTGTGCAGAAATCCATATCATTCCAAAGGCTTCACATACTTTTTCTTGCAACTGTATAGGCTCACTTTCACAGATATCTCTTTAAATTATTATTAAATTGGTCTTTACAAGAATGTATCATGTAAAAAAATCTGTATTTTGTATTGTATTTATATGTAATGATACTGGAAGGGAATTATTTTTTTTTTTTACTATATTAAAGTTGTATTAAAATGGTTAGAGGCAATTAATATCCTGAACTGGTCAAACAACTAGGTAATAATCAAATGTAGGTTAAAAAATAATGTAGATGAAAAAATAATAATAATAGAAAAGGAAGGAAAAAGGGGAAGGTTATTATAAAAATGTTTTAAAAATATGATCTCAAATATAAAAAATTTACACAATCTTTCATTTATAAAATAGGTGAGTGGTAAACTTCAATAAGAGCTAGATGGAATTTTAAGAGGAGGAAAAAATGTATATACATATATGTGAAATTTAGGAATCCTAAAAAATGGCACAACTCAAAGTCCACATTCAGGCCAAATAGATTGAGTGTATTCAAATTAAAAATCCATTTCATCTCATATTTTCCTAGTTTTTTAATTACATCTTCACCTCTCCAAATAAAATCTACTTTTTGTATCGCTAAAAATTGAAGGAAACAGGGATCACTATTGTGTTTAAGTTTAAAATGAAGTGAGACATTATGTTGCTCATATCCTTTTTTAATATTCCTTTCATGCTCGTTAATTCTTGTATGTAGGTGGCGTTTGGTCCTCCCCACATACAATAAATTACAAGTGCACTTTAAAAGGTAAATAACATTCTTAGTGTAGCATATAGTCATAGTTTTAATTTTATACTCTTTACCATCTTGTGGATTTGTAAAAGTTTCTATGTGTCTTTTACAGGCTGTGCATAGACCACAGCTGAAAATGCAGGCTTTATGTAGAAATGTATTAGGTCTCTTCTTCTTAAATTTGGTGCTGCTTTCTTTTTCCTCAAAGCTTCTGGAAAGACTTTACCTGTATGTCTCACTTCCTCTATTCCAACTCTCTCCTTGACCCTCTTCAATCTGGCTTCCGCCCTCTCCACTCTACTCAGACTGCTCTTATCAAAGTTACTAACGACCTAATCACAGCTAAATCCAAAGGCCACTACTCCATACTAATTCTTCTTGACCTCTCTGCTGCCTTTGACATCGTTGATCATGCTCTCCTTCTTCAAACTCTCCAATCACTCGGTCTCTGTGACTCTGTCCTCTCGTGGTTTTCCTCATATCTCTCCCAACGCTTCTTCAGTGTCTCCTTGACATCATACTTGATTCTGGCCTTACATCCAGTAGGTTACCAAATCCTGTAGATTCCATCTTAAAAACATAGCCCACATTTGCTCTTTCTTATGCAAGATGCTACCAAGGAGCTTGTCCATGCTCATAGTAATTTCCCGCATGGATTATTGTAACTCTCTCCTAATTGGTCTTCCCAAAATCCGTTTTGCCCCGCTACAGTCTGTAATAAATGCTATTGCCAGACTGATTTTCCTCTCTAGTCAGTCCTCTCACACCTCACCCCTCTGTCAATCCTTACATTGGCTTCCTGTATCCTATAGAAGTCAATTCAAAGTGCTAACAAATACCTATAAAGCACTGAACAAGTCTAAATTTTTTTTATAAAAGCCCCTCTTATATCTCTTCGCAGATCCAAAGGTATGCCCCTTCTCGGTCTATCTGCCTGTGACCTTCTCCTGTCCGTTGCTCGCACCCGTACGACCAACTCACACTTGCAGGACTTCTCGTGGGTGGCTCCCTTCCTTTGGAATAGCCTTCCTACCACCATCAGAACCATCCCCTAGTCTTGCATCTTTTAAGAAGTGCCTTAAAACCCATCTCTTTAGAAAAGCTTATGGCCTCTCAGAGTAACTTCTACCTTACACACCTGTCTCTTACTCTCTCCTAAAGGGCAGCACTCTACTCTCTCCTCCAGCTCTGCTTCACTCCTACCTTATTTGATTGCTATTTCCTGTCCTAATGTGTTTTATACCCAACCTCCTATAGACTGTAAGCTCATTTGAGCAGACTCTTCTTCAACCTATCATTCCTGTAAGTTTTCTTGTAATTGTCCTATTTATAGTTAAATTCCCCCTCCCCCCCCTCATAATATTGTAAAGGCTGCGAAATAATTTGGCGCTATATAAATGATAATAATAATAGTAATCAGGGAAAGCCCGTCTCAATCTCGTATCAGCTGAGAACAATGCAAGGAGATTGGATAAGTGAGAAAAAAAGGGCGGGATAGATGGATATTTAAAGTTGGAACCGGACAGTTTGAAAACATACCAATTGAAAAAGCCAGCATTCCAGGCGAAACACATTTCAGGAGACAAGAGAAGAGAATCTTTATTTTAATTTGCCCATGTTTTAATCTGCATTTTGTTGTTAAGATTTTTGAAGGTAATAAAAGGGATTTACTTTATTATACTTTGCTCCTGTTCATTCATCATCTGATCCAGGTTCCAGATAGGGGAGTGTCACCCCCTACGTGACACAAGTCTTTTCAACTTGGAGCTAGTTGTCAAAACGCTCTATCCAAGGTAAGCACCTAATTTTTGTCACATACTATCTGACATATTTTGAAATTGCTACACCTAGAAGGTGTCTTGTCTCTTTATTGTTTCTTATTTACATGGACCATATTGGGAGCTCCTGTTAAGAATATCCTTCGAAGAAAGGTTGTTGCTTGCCACCTAAAAGGCACAAGAGACTACAGAGTTTAGAGCCTATACCCCGAAAAGGCTCTACACATTATGAGTTTCTTTCCACTCACTATATCTGTGGTTAAATATTCACTTACATACTACACCATAATTCTTTATTTTTTTCCCTTTCTTTGCATTATATATACCCATAATTGTTGCATTTGTGAGGGCAAGTCCTTACATTTATTTTAAAGCGCTGCACTTGCACTATATATGTTCGGTGTATATCACCTAAACTAAGGTGCACATTGACATATATTTTACTGTTGGTGGGTTAATTGGAGTAACCACAGAGTGTTTTTCAGCTGCTATAAACAAAATAAAATTACTGTAAAAGTAATGTGACACAAATTTTAACACTAAAGTTTTACAATTTTTTAACATTAAAATATAGCGTGTTCCTTAAAATATATATTTCCTATTAGACTAATTAAGAGATATAGAGAGTAGATGAAATGTTAATTGAAATGCCATATAGTAAGCAAGTATGTCTGTGCTAAAATGTTCTTAGTTAGTAGCTATGACCATGAATTCACAAACTAATACAATTCCAACATTGTCTATAAATAGACATTCCAACTTCTATCTACCTTCTTTTCTGGAATAAACAGACCAACAGAATCTATCAAATACACTTTTGGTTTATTAGGATGTCTCCAGAACCCTTTGAAACATAATATTCCTATAATGTATGCTTATATATATATATATATATATATATATATATATGTATATATATATATATATATAGTTAATACAATGCTAAACAAAAATCTGCACACCAGTCAAGCCATAAGACTTGCTTTTCCCACAGAAATCCCAAATCAGCAGTGATGTTTCAACCGCAAAGGATTCTGGGTGGGCATATGCAAATTAGTTTAACAAAGAATCACATTTTTGCCTCATTCCATTTTAAACATGGATTCCTTTTAATTTGTGTTTGCAGTATACAACTGCTTGGAACACAATTTAGGAAAAGATGCAAAACCAGTGAACCACTCATGGACAGCTGTTTCGCTGTTAATGCAACTCTTCAGCATGAGGTTGGTTACTGGTTTGCTTATTGAGGCTTGGTAGTGCTTGGGAAGCAAAATCCAAATAGGTTATGGTGGGGAAAAATTGTGATTGAAAACCCCTTCCAACTGAAGTCTGTGGATAGTTAATACAATGTTAAACAAAGATCTGCACACCAACCAAGCCATAAGATTTGCTTTTCCCACATAAATCCTAAATCTGCAGTGATGTTACAACCGCAAAGGATTCTGGGTGGGTATATGCAAATTAGTTTAACAAAGAATCACATTTTTGCCTCATTCCATTTTAAACATGGATTCCTTTTAATCTGTGTTTGCAGTATACAACTGCTTGGAACACAATTTAGGAAAAGATGCAAAACCAGTGAACCACTCATGGACAGCTGTTTCGCTGTTAATGCAACTCTTCAGCATGAGGTTGGTTACTGGTTTGCTTAGTGAGGCTTGGTAGTGCTTGGGAAGCAAAATCCAAATAGGTTATGGTGGGGAAAAATTGTGATTGAAAACCCCTTCCACCTGAAGTATGTGGATAGTTAATACAATGCTAAACAAAAATCTGCACACCAGTCAAGCCATAAGACTTGCTTTTCCCACAGAAATCCCAAATCAGCAATGATGTTACAACCACAAAGGATTCTGGGTGGGCATATGCAAATTAGTTTAACAAAGAATCAAATTTTTGCCTCATTCCATTTTAAACATGGATTCCTTTTAATCTGTGTTTGCAGTATACAACTGCTTGGAACACAACTTAGGATAAGATGCAAAACCAGTGAACCACTCATGGACAGCTGTTTCGTTGTTAATGCAACTCTTCAGCATGAGGTTGGTTACTGGTTTGCTTATTGAGGCTTGGTAGTGCTTGTTATATATATATCAGAAAATTGTTTTATACTAACCGGTATTTTCCTTTCCGCGTAATGGGCATGGCAGCACTCTTCCTGGGTTAGCTCCTCCATCCACTGTAATGCCCAATCTAGCAAACTCAGGGGGAGGGCAATGACACGCAAGACCCCAAAATAAAGAAAATTTAGGAGGTCTGGAGCTTTACAGAGTATTACTTACCCTAGCTGCCCAATCCGTAACAATGTCCCAAATGTGCTAATAGGTGCAGATGCATTCTTCTTCCTTGCCAGAATAATGGTGGACAAAACCACATCTGAAAAACCTTCCTCCATTAATAGCCTTTTTTCAGTTTACAGTGCCTCAGATGAAGATATTGTGGCGCTGTATGAAACAACAAAAGATGCATCAACGGTGTCACATCATGTTCCTGTCTGCGGATTATTTCTGGTCATGGCTTCTGATATCCAGTTCTCTTTTTACAATTCTTGTTTAATTTTTCTTGGTTTTTCTCTATTCTTTGTTTTTTTATGCTGGGTTTTCTGGGTTCATTCCTTTATTCCGTTCCTGGAATTTCCAGTCTCCTGGATTCCTTTAAATGTTTGTTTTTTGTTGCCACACCCATTCCTTTGCCATTTATCCATTTTGTTTCAGTGTGTTCCCTGCTAGCAGTGGTCTCTTTCCTCTGCTCATTTCCTTACAGGTAAGTACTGTGTGTGTTTTATTATTGTACTTTTAGTCATGCATAACTAGGCAGTTAGGACCCACCGTAGTAGGAGTACTTTGGCGCAGTGGTGGGCTGCATACATCTTGGTCATTTATGTATGTCTAAATCTCCAATGTGTATTGCATATATAGTACTTAGTTATTTCACCTCTTGTTTTGCCTTGTATATCTTGCCTTTATTTTGTCATGTATTCCCAGTTCATGTACAGTCTTGTCCTGCCCTGTCCATGTCCTGTTCTTGTTTCTCTCTTATCTTGTGTACATGTTCTGGGTTCTGCTTTCTGTCCTGCTCCAGTTCTGGGTTATACTAGTCTTGCCTTGTTTCTAGTTCTAGATTCATATCTACTGCAGTGCCTCCCTATCCAGATCTTGGGAAGTCTGCATAATATCAAGCACCTGGGATCCGCAGTAGCTGCATCTGGGCCCTGGTATGTGGCCGCACAAACCTTGGTGCTCAACACCGGGGGCGTGTGGTTACCCTGCGCCAGACCCACATTGTCTTTTTCCACACTGTGACTCTTACCAACATCAGACATACTGGGTCCCGGACTCCGGACTGCCACCCCTGACAAACAGTTCCACTCAACAACAATGGGAAACCGGTCTCCTTGGCAAATATGGCAGGACTGCTATATGGCAGAACCTCCAACTGTTCTCTCTGAATCCTCCTGAGAAAAATGAAGATCAGAGGGATTGGTGGAAACACATATCCCTTCTGGAATTTCCAGGCACAGGCAAGAGCATTCATTCCTCAAATTGGCCATCATATCGACTTCTGGACTCCCCCAAAGCTGGACAATGAAATAATGAGATGAGAGGCCCACTTGGCTATCCACCAATCCCTTGGTTGGATCTGGTGTCCGATCAGGAAATCTGCCTGGATGTTCAGTGAGCTAGGTAGGTATAATGCTGTAATTCCCAGAAGATGTTTCTGAACCCATTCCACGAGAGGATTACTAATTATTATCATCATTGGGCTTAGAGTACCTCCCTTATGATTAACATATGCCACTATGACAGTGTTATCCATCTGTAGTTTCAACCAATGATGAGGAATTTGGGACTTGAGTATCAAATACTGCCATAAGTTCCAGAATGCTTGATTACCTCTCCTGGATAGATACCGGCCACCTGGCTTGAATGTAAATCTAATTCAACTGAACTACCCAACCTGTCAGACAGTCATCCATTGTGACCACTTTCCATTGGATTTCTCCTAGTGGAAAACCTCTGAACAGATTCATCTAGGAAAGCCACCATTTGAGGACTTCTGGAACTCTAGGGGACAGGAGGATATGCTGATTCTGCTGCTTGAATTGGCTCAGGAATGGTGGCTATTGAATAACAGAATCCCCAGGAGACTCATGTAAGATCTGGCAGTGATTCGGTGGAGACATAGCGTCTGGGTGACTTGCTTCCACAATCAACACCCTCTGTTGTAGGATAGGCAAACTAAACCCTGATTTGTGTCGAACAATGCTCGCAGATAAACTATCTGCTGGCTGGGTAGAAGCTGGCTCTTCTTCAAATTCAGAACACATCCATGTTCTTCCAGGATGTTTCTTGCTGCCTCTAGATGTGAAATCAGAGGGCTTCCTTGCCAACATGAGAATATCGTCAGCAGGGCCAGCCTTAGGTGGTCAGGTGCCCTGTGCAAAACAATCTTGTGGCACCCACCCCCAGTGTCTGTTTGGACCCCTTCAAAAAATATCAGGAGCATTCACAATCTGTCGCCTCCATCCCCTTCTACAAAACCCCTGCACCCCTTCACCAAAACCCCTGACCAGATCTTCACCAAACCCCTGGCCACCACTTCATCAAACTCCTGGCCACCTCTTCCCCTTCATTAATCCCCTGGCCACCCTTTCATCACACTCCTGGCCACCCCTTCATCAATTCCTGCCACCCCTTCATCAGTCCCCTGCCCCCTTTATCAATTCCCTCCCACCCCTTTATCAGCCCTCTGCCCAAATCATCAGCCCCATGACCCCCTCATCAATCCCTTCCCACCCCTTTATCACCCACCTGCCCCCCTTTTCAATCCCCTGCCCTCTTCATAATCCCCATTAATAAATCCCCTGCCAATTAATCCAATCCATGCCACCCCTTCATCAATACCCTGCCACATTAATTAAACTCCTACACCTCTCAACAAAACCTATTTAATAAAAAAAAAAAAAAAACAGTCACTCACAGTAAAGGCTGCTGCTTGCTCCCTGGACCGAGCTGTCAGTTCACCTCTCTGCCAATTGAAGAGCACCGGGCGCCACCCTCACTCACTGAATTGGATCCTTCCACGGCTCCCTCTGAAGACAGAGCACATTGACGTCATGCAAGTACGTGGCATCACGCCCCCACGCTCCTCCTCCACACTCCATCCATTAGTGGCTTCCCGGCTGCGGCTCTCTGCTCATAATTTGCAAGTCACCTGCACCGTGAATTTTTACATGGTGTGTTCAATAAAAACATGGCAACATTTCATTATTTGTGTGTTATTAGTTTAAGCAATTGTCTATTGTTGTGACTTAGATGATGATCAGATCACATTTTATGACCAATTTGTGCAGAAATCCATATCATTCCAAAGGGATCACATACTTTTTCTTGCAACTGTATATTCACTATGAATATGCAATACCCGAAATCCAACACCCAGAGACTGTTCACCAGATGGAAAGAAAGAGGTTGAGTTTGATGAGTGCCAAGGTCACAATTCTGGATGAAACACTGAGCAACAAAGATGAACTGCTAAGGGAGTGCCTAAGAGAACAATAGATTGAGAATGATGAAAAAGAGGAGATTCCATGACAACACAAACCTCTCTTTTTGGTGTACAACCAGCAGATAGGGGATGTGGCTCACATTACAAAATCCTACTAGTGGTTGTAAAATGCAGGACTGAAAGACAGCACTGAGGTACTACCAAGCAGCTCAGAAACAAACACTCAGCACCATATCAATAGAAGCGGGGTCTACCACGCAAGGCAAGACCCAAGATGCAGGCTGTACAAAGAAGCCTCTGAGAGAACCCAGCACATAGTAACAAGGTGCATTATGTTAGCAGGGACAGAAAAAACACTGAGAGGTACAACCAAGTTGCTGGAATTGTGTACTGAAATATCTACTCAGAATATGGGCTGGACCAATCCAGATACCATAAAGAGTAGTTGAGAATGACAGGACTGAGATACTGTGGGACTTTCAGATTCAGACAGACAAGCAAGTAGTTGCCAACCAACCTGACATTGTGGTGGTAGACAAGGGGCTGAAGACTACAGTGATGGTGAATGTGGCAATACCCAGTGACTAAAACTTTAACCCCTTAAGGACACATGACATGTGTGACATGTCAAGATTCCCTTTTATTCCAGAAGTTTGGTCCTTAAGGGGTTAAGAAGAAGGAACAGAAGGACAAATATCAAGGACTGAAAGAGGAGCTTTGAAAGGATGTGGGAAGTGGGAAGGCAGTAGTATTCCTTGTTGTGATAGGAGCACTCTTGGCTGTGACCCCCAAGTTGGGAGACTAGATTCTGGGTAGGACATCTGAGATCACTGTCCAAAAGAGTGCAGTCCTAAACACAACTACAATACAGCACAGAACCTTTAGATTCCCAGACCTCTAGTAGAGGAGCCGAGGATGAGAAATACACAAAAAAATATATATACCACCCAGGATGGGTAAGAAAATATTTTTTTTATGGATGCGTCAAAAATACAGGATATACACTTACCTGTTGCACCAAAACAGTTATGTTATCCTAAAGAGGCACTAAAACTGCAGATACAGAGATTTAGACCAAATGCTGGAAAGGCTCCTTTAAAAAGCGTGCAAATTTATTCACGTGGCCAGTAAAGTGTTTGCCACGTCAATGATGCTAATTCAGAATAATTCTATGAGCACTTGTGAAATTCCCCAAATCAAACACTGTCTAAAAGGAGGAGAGAAAAGGCCATAACTGATGCTCACGTGTAGGCAGACAAAAAAAAAATAAGGTGCCCCCCAACAGAAACACACATAGGAACACATTTCCTCCAGGATAACTAGGCACCAACTGGATTTCCCCAAACCCTAGGCTTCCTAGCTTCTACCCAAGGGTCAAAACAGCTTGTGCCCCTGGTCACTGAATGGGGGACCTGCAGGGATCGCCTTTGGTGAGGCACCATATACTGCAGCTTTCAGGAGAAGATAGTAATAAAGGAAATAGTGTAAAATAAACTGGTGCTAAATATAAAGTGCAAAAAAATACCATGCAATGTGTTGTTATGAAGCTTGTTACCACCGTGAAATCACTCCAGTTCCACAACTAAAACATAGACATACACAGGAAAAGTAGATCCAGCACCTGAGGAAGACGCAGATTGCGTTAAAAGGCGTTGTGCTAAGACTGTGGACTTTTTATGGCACCAAGTCAAATGGAATGTAAGACTTTTTAATTTATTATGTAATAAAATTTTATTTTTTTTAATCTTACATATGGTGCCTCTTTCCAATATTTTATCCCTGAGGGTAAAAGCTCCTATCAATAAGATCCTGTGAGACTTTGGGAGGTCGCTCTACATATCACACTCAAAGTGTACGTACCTGAGCCAGTTTTGTATACAGGCTCTGAAAAATGTGAGTGTAATACTTATAAGTGTTTTATTTTTATTCATATTCAATCAATTTTACTAGTTGTAATGCCCTATGCGGTTGTGTGTGATTTTTCCTAGGGACTATACAGGGACCTCTAAAGGGTTTATACTACCCTTTTATTGTAATAACACTATTTGTGGTACACTGTTACTAAATCTTCTTAATTTGCTGTTCACGTTTTCTTGTGTTTGTTCAGAAGAAGAGAGGCTAAACTACCTCGCAGGATAAAAAACTACCAAAGTTCTAGGTATGTTCAATAAGAAAAAAATTGTGAATAACAAAAAAAAACAACTAACGTCTAAAGAAGTGCAGACTGTAAAAGAACTAGGGTACATTGGATACGGGGGGCTATTTATAGGTTAAATATTTGGATCCTTTCCAATGGGAGTGGTAGGAGGAACTAACCAAGAAGTGGTGTTGCCATGGCAATAGACAGGATATATATATATATGTCACGATTGTAAAAATGTAATATTTTGACACAAGAAAAAACAGATATTCATACTTTTTATAATTTTTTTTTTAAATCCTGTTGAGAAACTGGTGTCACATTAGCAAGGGTATTGTGGATTTTACAAAATTAGATTTAAAGCGTTCCATATTACATCAGCACTTGAGATTAACAATTAAATGACTCATTCATTTCACTAATCCATATCAAAAATAATTATGGTGGAACACTTTATAAGCTAAAAATAAACTATCCATGTGCCCCTTTAATTCCTTTTGACACAGGTTAATTTAGTGAAATGAAAGGATTTGACATGGTATTTGAAATTAGAACTGCTAGAAGCTAAAGCTGTGGTGTGTTTGCACTTAAATCCAGGCGACTGATGTTGCAGCCATTACCACAAAATTAATGAAAAAATTTAAATGCAAATGAAATTTTTGCATAATGAGGTGATGCACCGTTATAGACAACATTCACCTTAACTAATAACACTCAGTCTCATGCACCTATAGAGTCACCTTTAAGTATTACAAGGCAGTGGAATCTCAGCAGGCTGGAGACCCTCTTATCGTATAGTGAAATGAGTATTCGCTTCTAGGAAGGCGCTAAATTAATGGCATTAATGTTTTTAATAAGGATACAATCATGTAATGTGATTGAGATGTGAGCTAAAAGAAACAGACAAAATGAAAAATGTTTGATATTTTCTTAAATTGTGATTCATACATGCAAATAATGAGCTCTGAAAAGTGGTAAGAGCTAACAGATACAGATAGGAATTGGTTATTCACCCGTGATATTGCTTCAGCCATCCGCTTCTCTAACCCAACTCACATTTGTAATTACCCTCTGGTTCTAACCTTCTTAAGAGCTTAAAGGGGAACTATCACTTCTCTGGAAATTAGACCATTGTATAAAATATTGAAAATCCTATTTAACTTGTGTTAACATTTTCTTTCCATGTGACACCCCATTATGTTTTAAATGTATATTAACAATTTAGCAATTTACATCACAACCCAGTTGAATCCAGACACAGCCAAGGGACACATTGTATGAGGAGAAACTAAAACATTTCTCCTTCTATGTACGCTTCCTGTGCTGAGTGCCAGGTGCGAAGTGAAGAAACTAATAAGAATGATTGGCAGGTAGTTAAGGTGTAGTCACCAGGTTCCAGGGTAAAGGTAAATGTTGTAGTGTTGTATTATATACTTTATTTTATTTTTCATACTAAAAAAGACATTTTTAAATATAAAAGAGTTTGGAATATAAATATGTATCCCTAATGCTATAGTGCCCGAGTCACTGTCACGGTGATCATGCCTTTGCTGGAAGGGTTAAAAAAAGGGAATTTACTTACCTCCCAGCATCGATCTCCCCAGTGAATCTCCGCCACTTTGGCTGAGATCATCGATACTGATGATCTCAGCCAATCCAATGCTTACCCATAGGAAAGCACTAGGAGGCTGGTGCACATATGCGGATAAACTACCTCTAGTTACTGTCAGAATGGCCTGCAGAGGACCAATGTTTTCAGCTTCAGGGGTAAAATTGGGGGCACACGACACCCAGACCACTTTATTGAGATGAAGTGGTCTGGGCACCTATAGTGTTTCTTCAAAGTACCTAATGCTAGATGCCTGGGCATCGAAATACACCCCCACCTGCTCTACCACTGAGTGGCTTAAACTTTAAAAATAAAATGTACATACACCAATAATTGAAAAGCTTTCGAAAGGGGCAATCCTTTGTTAGCTCATTGCTAGTTTAAAATAAAATAAAAATCTACAGGAAAGATAGAACATTTCAACCTGGGAACAAAAGATTATATTCATGTCAATGGTGTTGCAGAGCAGAGGAAGCTGAGACTCTTGTTTTAATATGTATTTTTCTTTACTGGCAAATCTGGCATTGTCTTGGATGGTTTTGATTGTAATAATACTGATCACCCTCTCAAGGCAAGATCTGTTCAAATTAGCTTATTCTTTCTCTCTCACATTATACTACTAACAAAAAGGATATACAAGAGGAAAACAAACCATTGTGAAGATAATTACTATCATGAGTACATGATCTAGTGACTATACTTCAGGAACGCATCTTAAAAAATGTTAAAGGATCAAGTTTCATTTGCGTCTAGATGGTGTCCTTAAGGATACAAAAAAAAAAAGAGACAAATGTGTTATAGGTGTTACAAGGTTGGGGAGGAATGTGAAGGATTCAATAGGCAGAGGTAAAAATTATGCTAAAGTAAATAAATGGAAGAAATAAGTTGGGTTCAACAAGCTGGTATTAAAGAAAGCATATGGAGACAAAGACGTCTGTATAAAGCATGGGTTGTCAACCTGGTCCCTACCGCCCACTAGTGGGCGTTTCAGGATTCCAGGTGGGCAGTAGGGATTTCGGAGGCTAAATCCTCTTTTTAAGAGGATTTCTCCTTTTGGGCCGGCGCGAGCGGCTCTGCCTGCGCAAGTCTTCAGTGACTGGCAGGAGGAAGTGCTCCCTCCTGCCAGGCCACCTTCTGGACCCCCCCGGCATGGCAGAGTTCTAATCAGACGCGGCGAGGGAGCTCTAACCTCTCTGCTCTGCTCCCTCGCGCGATGTTTGCTGATGCCGCGGGAGCCGGAATATGACGTCATATTCCGGCTCCTGGCATCTGTAGACAGTCTGCCAGGGAGCAGAGCAGAGAGGTTAGAGCTCCCTCGCCGCGTCTGATTAGCCGCCCACCGAAGTGAAGCCCCACTGGACCCCAGGGACAGATTCACACCAGCTCTCCAGGTAGGGAGGCTGGGTGGACATTTAATATTAAGAATTTGTGTGTATATGTGTTTGTCTGTAAGTGTGTGTGTGTATGTGTGTGTGTCTGTAAGTGTGTGTGTGTGTGTGTCTGTGTGTGTGTGTCTGTAAGTGTATGTGTGTGTGTGTGTCTGTAAGTGTATGTGTGTGTGTGTGTGTCTGTAAGTGTGTGTGTGTGTGTGTCTGTAAGTGTATGTGTGTGTATGTGTGTCTGTGTGTGTGTGTGTGTCTGTAAGTATATGTGTGTGTGTGTGTGTCTGTAAGTATGTGTGTGTGTGTGTGTCTGTAAGTATATGTGTGTGTCTGTAAGTATATGTGTGTGTGTGTGTCTGTAAGTGCATGTGTGAGTATGTGTATATTTGTGTGTATGTGTTTCTATGTGAGTGTGTGTTTGTCTGTGAGTGTGTGTGTCTGTAAATGTATGTGTGAGTGTTTGTCTGTGAGCAGAGTACTTGTAGAATAGAAGAAAGAAGGTGCAGAGTACTTGTAAAAAAGGAGAAGGAAAATAAAGGAAAAGGAGAGAATTCTTGTTGACTAATAATAGAAAGTGGGCTACCTAGCTCAGCCTTCCTACTGGGCATTGCTATAAGTAAGGTTAAAAAATAGAAAAAAGGTGGGGAGGGGAATTGAGGAGTGAGAGGAGGGGAGCTGACGCACAGATGAGAAATCCTTTTATGAGCAAACAAAGAAGTCTTCTGATTATCACCGAAAGAGGAGACCTTCGTTTGTTCCTTACGAAAATCGAGCCAGATATCAAATATTTAGTCTCGCAGCATCAACCTCAAGGATCTCATTAATCACTAGTAAAGGTAATTTCAATTTACTTTATTGCTTCCTCATTAAACTTTATAAAGTTAAAAACATTATAAACTTGCATAAAGTAGAAATAAAAAGATAAATGTACGTACATTTATTTATTTATTTTTTAAAACTCCCTCCTTTCTAAAACATATTCCACGCTTGCGTGAAAACTGGTGGGTGGTAAGGAAATTTTTCCATCAAGAAAGATGCATTAGTGGGCGGTAAGTGGAAAAAGGTTGACTACCACTGGTATAAAGTAATGATCAATAAACATGTTCAAGAGATAGGGAGAAAAGTCAGAATGACATCTGAAGCTAGGGGGATTCTGTCATAGGGGTATAGGCTCTATCAACGCAGATTTGGGTGAACTTGTATCAAAAAGATCAGACTCGGGCATGATAGACATCACTGAGAATATCACTGGACACAACGTAATGTGGTTCTAGAAGTTCTGCTGATGTCAAACAAAAGAAATCAATAAGGGCAGATAAAAGAAAAAAAAAGTTGGCACGCAAGCCTTCTAATGTCATTGGCATATTTGCAGATTCCTAGACTGCAGGTTTAATAATCTTGCTAATAGGCCTCAGCGGATGCCAGTACTGCCTGCAGGGTCTGGCATGTTTTGCCTAAACCCGTCAGTTTACAGTTTCAGGTCTTAATCTGCACATACTGCTGTTAGACTCTACTCCTGTACTATGAACCATATCATAAACTAAGTGCTTTGTTCAATGAACTGGGAACTGTGGAGAATTGAAAAGGGATTTGCACATCTTAGAACAAAATAGCCGAATTGGAAGAAAAATCTGTCTCAGCTATTTTGCCATTATATCCCCACCTTAATAAATGAACCACTATACGAAACATTCTCTGCCACAGGTGAAAGAGTTAACTATTCTTTCTCAAATAAGACAAAAACAAATAAGTACCGTTACATGTTATAATTTTCTAACCTCTAATTTCTATTTAGTAACTATAGCAGATCAAAAAGGAGATTATATTGTTGCACTATTTTGAAAAAAAACCCCACACATTTTATTACCGAGTCTCCATCTGAAACAGTTGGAAAGCAGTTTTTTTCTTTTTTTAACAGTGGGGTGAATTCATTTGTTTAAAAGCCACACTTTGTTAAATTACCTCTCTTTTAACATCACTTAACCTTTATAAAAAGCTTGCTTATTTTTTGCATCTGCCTGTCAAGGAAAGGAAAACTCTTCAGCTTTAAATAATCCCTAGTTATATGATAAAAAGATGTGTGCAAATGGGTCATTGATGTCAAATTGCTCTATGCCCTTTCTTCCCAGTAAAAGGTTTAAATATACACTCATCATTGTACTTAGCATTTTAAATATGCCTTGTGAATCAACATTATCAATTCTTCTACCAAGAGTAACTTTGAAATTGCCGTAGAGGATTCATACTGATGTGATAATGCACTGCTACAAAACAGATCAGGCTTTCATACCCTCTACATTTGAAGAAAACATTAAGCAGTAAAGTAATATATTTAAGGGTTGTTTTGGCTTGTCGGCCCTCACTATCCAGCCACCATAGTAAAAAATAAAGCATTTTAAGTATATGCAAGGTCAAAACGAAAACAGCTATATTGTGGAAGCCTTACAGACACCTGGGCAGTGACCTGTTATGACACTAGAAAGTATTTTATAAAGCTTCTAGCAGTGACATCTTGAGAACTGATTGGCTGGAAGTTGGTTGGAAGAACCAGCCAATCAAACAAGAGAAAGTCTGTCTGGTTTGAACATTTAGGGATACCCTAAGTCAGTGGTCAGCAACCTATGGCACATGTGCCATACATGGCACTCAATGTGCCTTTCCATGGCACTCAAGGCTGCCAGAGCCAAACAAACTCTGGCCTTCCAAGAGTCCCAGTGGGATTTCAGATATCTGCTAGTGCAAACCGAGCAGTCACTGAAGGTGGTGAGAAACAATCCTCAATTTTTGCATTGCTGCACTTAGAGGAAGTGATCTCAGATGACTCCCTCCCAGCACTGGCTGAATCCACACTGGAGTAGAGCAGTCCGCAGCAGCTATCGCAGCTCCTGCTCTTGACCTGTAACTGGCCAGCCCGGACCCCACTGGATCTGAGGGAAGCCATCCACACTGCTAGATATACACAGAGCTGCAGAAGAAGCCTCCCCATCTAACAAATAATACACACAAACACACACACAGTCCCCACAAACACAACACCACTGACAATCCACATACACGCACACAACTCCACAAGCAATCTCTCACATGCAATACCACAAGCAGTCCCACACATACACACCCCGCCAAACACACAATGTTACATATCATCCACAAACGTAATCCCACAAGCAGCCCCATACACAGCACACATTCATAGGTATTATACACGATATCACAATCTACTCATGAACATATACAATATAACAGCCCATATGTGCACAAATACAACTCTACAAAGCAACTGCAGCACCCATAATTAAAACAAGCAAAATACGGCAACATATACATCTCAACCGGCACACCAAAGGACCGCACGACTTTGACACAGTACTAATGAAAGGTTTCCTACCCCTGCCCTAAGTAAACACACTGCAGCAAAAACAGAGATTATGAGAACTTTTAGGATGGGCAAAAGTGCAAAGAAAAAACTGCCTTCAGTTTTGTTAGTCTCCGCTCAGGTCTATCATAAACGTTTTTGCTCACATTTGCCATTATAGAGAGAACCTATACATTTGCATATAAGGGCAGTGTGGTTCCAAAATGCCGGTAATTTTGTTTTGCACTGGAGATACAGCAATCCCAGATGATAATTTTGGCCTTCTTTGAGACACATTAGCGAGGTGCAGATGATACCCCTCTAGTTACATTGAGCATGGTATCCATGTCTGATTACTTTAGCTTAGGCTGACTGTAGTGGACAACCTGGTAACCCGACCAATTACCTCCGCTAATTTCCTTCAGCCGTTTAGGAACCCTAACATAGATTTAGCTCTATGCACTCCCAGGAGGGCACTCAGTCCTGGAAGCTCTTAGTCCTTATAAGGACTTTCCCCGCTACATCCCCATTACGCTGGAACAGCAGACACAGGGGTTAAATCTTCCTTCCCTCCAGTAACTAGACGAGAAACAGTTCTGGAGGTACAAACTCTGACAATCTTTCTTTGGAACACACAGCTATTATGCACAGACCCCTGCAAGGGATCTCCATTCAAAGTAACCCAAAACATAAACCCGCCAGGCCTCACTGTGTCTGGGTATGGGCAATAACATTATAATATATATAAGGTATGGGCAATAACATTGTAATATAGCAACATATACAAAATGCACTGGGGAATACATATATTCGTATATTATACTCAACCATGAATATGCGATAATTTATATGTGAAAGGATTATAGAATATGTGGTTAAAAAAGTCAAAAGTCTATGTTATGTGTTCAGAAATGTTATTTACATGCTGAAAAAAAATAATACATTCAAACAATACTTTCTAGAAACCCAAAGTACTCAGATTTTGGTGGTGTTTTTTTTTTTTTTTTGCAAAACACCAAGTAGTACAGTGAGGGAAAAAGTGTTTGATCCCCTGTTGATTTTGAATGTTCATCCACTGATTAAGAAATGATCAGTCTATAATTTTAATTGTAGGTGTATTGTAACAGTGAGAGACAGAATAGCAAAAAAAAAATAAAATTCCAGAAAAACAAATGTCAAAAAAGTTCCCTCTCAGGTCCAGAGGGTAATATCTCCCAAGATCCATTTTCTCCCCAGTAACTGGACACAACACACAGCTCTGGAGGTACAACAGGAATGAACTGTGACAGGAAAAGGGATGGGGAAGGGAGAACAGGGAGAGATACACAAAAGGCATAGAAATACATGGGGAAACACAGAGGGACCACACGACACAAGGGGAAAACACACAAATAAGCAGTGGGCATGGAACTCAGTGACGGCGGTCTGTCACACATCTCCCCCTTGTCCACCTCTGGCAGCTGCAGCCATAGAGTCATAGAGCCATAATTTTTCCAGAGGGGGGCATAATTGTAATGACATACATGCTTGGCCCCTTTTTGACAGTGTCATGAAGGGGAGGAGCATAGTCATTATCACATAAAGCCAGGGTGAATAGCGTTTTCACAACTATGGTGTCAGGAATACGTTTGTTTTTCTGACACAATAGTGTTCCTTTAATAAAATTAAAGGAACATTATGGTCATCATAACAACTTCATCTAAATGAAAATGCTATGATGCCAGGAGGCCCCTGGGCGCTCTCTTTCCTTTAAGGGGTGAAACCGCTTTCAAAAGGTTTAACCCCAAAGGCTTTCTCCAGCTCTCCAAGTCGCTCAGTGGTATTCAGCTTCTGAGTGTCAGGAAGTGGAGACTGACGTCAGGCATGGGTACCGCTGATTGCCTAGAGTGGTCATCTGACTCTCTAAACCAATCGCTAGTTCCAGATTCATAAAAATGTTTTACGTTTTTATGAATGGGGAGCTACTCATTGGCTTAGAGTGCCAGCTGACCGCTCTAGCCAATCAGTGGCACCCCTACCTAGCGGCCCTCTGTGTATCCTGACACATTAACACTGATTTTTTTTTTACCTAGGGAGATGAGAAGGTCCAAAGTTTCTCTGCGAGGCCCAGGTACCAAGCCTTATGATGTGGTGTCCAGAAAGAAGTGGAGGGATCACTTAACTTGTCCTTCCTGCTCCAATCTCATTTTCTTCTCCTTCATTTGTCACAGTATTCTTTTTCTTCTGACACGGTCTTCTCTCCTCCTTGGCTTCTTCTGCTCCTTTACCCTTCTGCTACTTTCTGCTTATTTTGCTTCCTTCTGCTCCTTTCTCTTTCTGATCCCTTTCTGCTCCTTGCAGACCCTTTCTTCTCCTTGCAGGCCCTTCTTGCTCCTTGTTGCCACTTCCTTCTCCTTGCTGCACCCTCCTGCTTCTTGCAGACCCTTCCTGCTCCTTGCTGCCCCTTCCTGCTCCTTGCTGTGCCCTCCTGCTTCTTGCAGATCCTTCCTGCTCCTTGCTGTTCATTTCTGTTCCTTTTCTTACGTTACCTTTGTGCGCCTTCTGCCCCTTCCAGATCATTGTTGACCCTTTCTGCTCCTTGATTTCCTTTCCTTCTCATTTCTGTTCCTTCTCCTTTCTGCTCCTTCTGATTCTTTCTGCTTCTTGCTTCCCCTTTCTGCTCCTTCTCCTACTTTACCTTTGTACCTTTGTTCCTTCTCCTTTTTGTTCTTTTACCTTTGTACTCCTCCTGTCCCTTCCTGCTCCTTGCTGCCCCTTTCTGCTCCTTCTCCAACTTTACCTTTGTGCTCCTGATTCTTTCTGCTCCTTTAAGTTTGTGCTCCTTCTGTCCTATCCTGCTCCTGTTGCCCCTTTCTGCTCCTTCTCCTACTTTACCTTCCTGCTCCTTCTGCCCCTTCCAGCTCATTGTTGTCCCTTTCTGCTCCTTCTCCTACTTTTCCTTTGTGCTCCTTCTGATTCTTTCTGCTCCTTTACCGTTGTGCTCCTTCAGTCCCTTCCTGCCCCTTTCTGCTCATTTCAGACCCTTCCTGCTTCTTGCTGCCTCTACCTGCTTCTTGATGCCCTTTTAGACCCTTTCTGTTCCATGTAGACCCTTTCTGTTCCTTCTCCTACTTTACCTTTGTGCTCCTTCTGATTTTTTACTGCCACTTCCTGCTCCTTGCTGCCTCTTCTTTCTCCTTGCTGCCCCTTGCTGCTCCTTGCAGACCCTTCCTGCTCCTTGCAGACCCTTCCTACGCCATGCTGCCTCTTCCTACTCCTTGCTGACCCCTCCTGCTCCTTGAAGACCCTTCCTGCTCCCTGCTGACCCTTCCTGCTCCTTGCTATCCCTGCCTTTCTCCATTCACAGCGTCACCTACTGGCCGGCACTAGGTTTCCCACTTGCCCCCCCCCGTGGATGCCCATGGCCGCAGCATTATTCACATAGCTCACTGCTGCCAGGAGGGGACACATTGTCCATTAGTGCCATGCCTAAAACAGTACTGGTCCCTGGCCGGCCCCTAGAGTCCTGGGGTCTGGCCGGTGTGGCACCCTGCACCCTCCTGGGTACTGGGTGACTTAAACATAAAGGGCCGGTAGCCCGGGAGGCCATCCATCCCGGGCTCCGGTACACAGGGGTCTCAGAGCCCATAAAACCCCCCACCCAAACAAGTGTGATCTCCTGGCCCTCTGAGCCCGTAGCAACCCCCACCCAAACAAATGTGATCCTCCGGCCCTCTGAGCCCATAGCAACCCCCACCCAAACACTCCTCCATCCTCCCATGAATTTCACTCTGCTGCTGGGCAGAGATACCGACTGTCTCCACTCCCTGGAACTCACTCTGCCGCTGAGAAACGATACCAGTTGTCTCTGTTCCCTACTCCTCACATTGCCGCTGGGGAGGCAGGATGGAACACTTCTCTCCCTGGACCTCCTGTGTGAAGTCTATCAAATCTCCAGTCTCTGGAACCTGTTGCTGGGGAAAAAAAAAAACAGGTTTCTCTGTTCGCTGGACCTCACACTGCCGCTTGGGAGGAAGGATGGAATGCTTCTCTCCCTGTGCCCGCCATTCTACTTGGTGCAGCAGGTATTCAGCCCTTCAGTGTAGCTAGACACCATGCTTGTTCTATTAACGAATCGCTGTTTCAGTTCAGCTGAGAAGTACCATCCCATCGCTGCCACCAGATGTAGCGGATCCCTGGTAACCCGAACAGTTACCTCCGCTAATTCCATTCCTTCAAGAACCCTTACAACAAGCAGACATTCATTTCCCCCCCAGTAACTGGACACAACACACAGCTCTGGAGGTACAACACGTATGAACACTGTTTATTATGTCACACATGGTTTTACATACACAGACCTCTACATGGGATCTCCAACACAAAACAACAGGGGTTTCAATACCAAAAGCTGATGGGGGGAATGGAAGAGGGACACAGCAGCCCCTGCAACCTAACCTGGCAGTGCCTAGTCAGTCTCCAGACCGTAATCCCTTAGAAAATCTGTGGAGGGAGCTACAGGTCTAGTTGCCAAACGTCAGCCTCGAAACCTTAACGACTTGGAGAGGATCTGAGATCAAAGAGGAGTGGGACAAATTCCCTCCTGAAATATGTGCAAACCTGGTGGTCAACTACAAGAAACGTCTGACCACTGTGATTGCCAATAAGGGTTTTGCCACCAAGTACTAAGTAGAAGGGGTCAAATACTTATTTCACTCATTGACATGCAAATCAATTTATTATTTTTTTTGTGTGTTATTCTGTCTCTCACTGTTAAAATACATCTACCATTAAAATTATAGACTGATCAGTTCTTTGTCAGTGGGCAAATGTTCAAAATCAGTAGGGGATCAAATACTTTTTTCCCTCACTGTAGAAGGGTTAACAATGTAATACTATGCTCATTGTCCCTATTTTGACATCTGAATGCCCAGGAGTGGATTATTTTTGTTTTGGATCAGAGACATTTAGAGTTTGGTGAATAATCCTGCAAGTTTTGTTCATTTTGCCATTCTTTAATATAGTAAGCACATTTTGCTTTTGTATTCTGTCATTTTTCATTCTACCATTGTTCATCTTACGTTTTTGATGTATGAATGATAGTTAGTATATGTGGTGGTTAAATAACAATCATACCAGGTGACGGGAGCTGGCCGCTGCTAGATATATAAACAAAGTAATGCATATAAATTGGCATTTGTTTGGAGAAAAAGGTGACAAATGGGAAAATTGGAATAGTGGAAAGCTGGAATTAACGTGAATCATTCTTGCACTAAATAAAAGGAATATGAATTGTAATGAAATGTGTAGTAATAGTGTCATATCCTGGTCTCAGTAGTAATTTAAATATTTTTCTTTGTCTTGAGACTTAATTGCTTGAGGCCCAAATACCAGTAATAGGTTGCTCAGTGCAGTCTTGAAACTTGATAAAATCTTCTATGTAAGCTGAAACGTTATGTTTCTTCTTCAATAAATCTGCCTCGAACTGCATTCCTGACTTTATGCTCAGTCCTTTCTACTGTTGTAATTCTGATGGAAGTATACCTTGGGCTTGTTGAACTCAGGAAGTCCTCACTGCGAGTGCCTTCTAATTTCTGCATGTACACTGCAGTCTTTAGAATAGAGCAAGGGGTGTCCTCCAATCCACATTCAGATAGGCGAATATGTAAAAGAAAAGAGGATAAAGTGCACAACAATATAGTGTAGTATGTTGAAGTTCAGGAGAATTAAATAAAAATGAATGCTCTTATAGTTACCTAGAGCTTATAATTAGCTCCAAATGTATGCACCTGGGCACCTGTGGATATACTTTGTGTCTTGATCCAATGGGCGAACTCCGGATGGCATAGAACATAAGCAGAAACAACAAAAATAGTGTAGTATGGTCAATACAGAATAGAAAAAAGTGTTTATGTAGATGTAAACTCTCAATTTACTGAGCCCACTATTGGCTCTCAGTGATGTGCATGTAATGGGGTAGTCCACACACTCAAGTTTATAGGGGTTCCCACTCTATTGGTTTACATAGCTGCATATTCTAACTGGAGATATATGAATAAATCAGAAATACAAATTCTGTGCTCACTGTTAAAACAAGTAAAAGTGATAAAAGGAGATGTTCTCACAAGTGTCTAGCAAAAGAAGTTTTGCTCAATCCATATGGCGTAGATGTTATAATCCCCACCAAAGATTAAGCATATTATTACGTGGAATGCGTTAGTGTAACGTCCTTTTTTTGTTTTAGAATTTATTTCTAATAAAAGTTGTGTTATGTACCTTAGTCTGGACTTGCCTGCTTACATCTCAGTGGGGAACATACCATCTAAGCTATATGGACTAGGCAAAACCTATTTTTGTTCTTTCCCTGTCAGTATCTCACCTTTTATTACTTTTGTCATCCTTTAACAGAGCCCGATATTTTATTTTATTTCCTTTGTATATACCCCCATCAGTGAATGCCTATTACTGCCTATCAGATCTTGGACTTCCAACATCCTTATAGAGGCTACACCTATATACATCTTCTACCAGATATTGTCCCAAGACATTCCTCACCATAAGATTAAGGCTACAAGTATATCCACTGGTGGCATTGTACTGCCCAGACTCCCACACTGCACTGCTTCCCTCTATCATTCTCTACAATATCCACTCACAGCCAGAAAGAAAAGACTCTGGTCTTGGTTGTTCCATCTGTCTACCTACACCCAACAAGCGCTAGAAATCCTATTAGCTACACAACAGAAGCTCATACGTTTACAGTCTATTTACTATAAAAGTCTCATCTAAATGTGAGTGTTTATTACTCAATTTCTTACATTTCTTATTGTGAACTTAGATTTGTATCTGATGTCCAAGACACTTGTATTCATTTTTTAGACATTTCTTTTTTTTACACATGCAGGATGCATTTTCACTAAAACACACTTTAAACCTACAGAAAAGAATAGTAACATTAATGTAGTAGTCAGCACAAAAATTGGCTCACTAATATCCCGAAAGGGCAATTTATGAGAATTAGCAGGACTTGCACTAGAGATGCGGATTTTGAAGCACATATATTTTTAGAAACAAGATAAATGGAAAGGGAACACTCTTGAGATTTAATGGGCAAAAAAAGTAACATGTTTTAAATTGGAGGAAGATAAATTAGGTAACAAAGATAGGATTAATAATAGAAATAAAATTGATTTACACTTGGCATTTGGAACTGTTAGGGTCACTGTTTAGAAGATGAAGCCCACGATGCAGAAGAGTGATGTAAGGACATAATCAGAATCGCAGTACAGAAGGGTCAAACAGAATAGTCAAGAAAGCCAAAAGGTCAGTACAGGCAGCTCCGGTTCAGAAGCGATAATCAGGAAATAGCAGGATACAGCAGAATAGGTCTTAACACAACAGGAGCACATCATAACTGAGCAAAGAGTCCTAGGAGGAGCTGTGTTTAAATAGGGAGAAGAGGTATGTCCATTTACTGTAACTTCTTTACACACCACTTTGGTCTAGACTGTCTTCTGTTCATTTAAGAAGGCATCGCTTCGGCACATGTGCGCCCAAAGTCATCTCTGTTGCCCCGTTCCTTCACCACAAGAAAATTGATCAGATCGATAGCAGCCCTAGCACGGCACCGCCTGTACCTGCATCACTGCGGACAATTGGTGGTGGAGAGGGGGCTGGCTGTGCTGTCTCAGAGGAGGACATATAAACAGAGAGGGAGAAGCAACGTGGGAGCAAGAGGTAAGGAAACAGAGGAGGGGGGTCTGACAGGAACGCAGTATAATAAGACATTCAAACTAATTGAGAATCAGTTGGATAACCGATAGCCAATCCTGTTACAAAATAAAATATTGGGCAATAATCTGCCCCCCAAAAAACCTCAAGTCATCTATAATAGGTAAGGAACTTTAATTCTTACCTGGCACCTAGCCTTTTGCCACCAACTGACAATCAGACAAATTTTACTAATAGATAGTTTATATTATCGAAACCGGTGGAGGTAATAAGGAAAGAATCCTGTTACAGAAAGAGTTTTGCTGGATGTACATCTTGGATATGGTGTCACCTCATAGTCTTAATGAGAAGCTTGAGTGAAACTGGTTCCTCTAGGTACCTCAACGAACACCCGCTGGAAGGCTGGAGTGTCCTGCAGCGGGGTATGCATAAAATATTATATCTTCCTATGTCTTATGCCTTATTCTAGTGACCAATACTTTTCTATGCTTTTTTCCTTATTTCTTCCTAGGACATTAATGGTACTGCACTTTGTTACTCTAAGTTGTATGCACAGGATTAGGCACCCTGTATACCCTAGTACCTAATTGGTAATGGGTGTTTTGTTTTCTTTATTACATATCTTGTATATATGGTGTGACGGACCGCCTGGAACCCCGACCGGATACCCCCGTCAATCATAGAAACCTAAAATGTGATGGCAGATAAGAACCATTCAGCCCATCTAGTCTGCCCAATTTTTAAACATACTTTCATTAGTCCCTGGCTCTATCTTATAGTTTGGATAGCCTTATGCATATCCAATGCATGCTTAAACTCCTTTACTGTGTTAACCTCTACCACTTTAGCTGGAAGGCTATTCCATGTATCCACTACCCTCTAAGTAAAGTAATACTTCTGGATATTTTTATTACTTTGCCCCTCTAATTTAAGATTATGTCCTCTTGTTGTGGTAGTTTTTTTCTTCTTTTAAATATAGTCTCCTCCTTTACTGTGTTGATTTGCTTTATTTATTTAAATGTATCTATCATATCCCCCGTTTTGTCTTTCCTCCAAGATATACATGTTAAGTTCCTTTAACCTTTTCTGGTAAGTTTTATCCTGCAATCTATGAACCAGTTTAGTAGCCCTTCTCTGAACTCTCTCTAAAGTATCAATATCCTTCTGGAGATATGGTTTCCAGTACTGCGCACAATACTCCAAGTGAGGTCTCACCAGTGTTCTGTACAATGGCATGAGCACTTCCCTCTTTCTACTGCTAATACCTCTCCCTATACAACCAAGCATTCAGCTAGCATTTCCTGCTGCTCTATTACATTGTCTGCCTACCTTTAAGTCATTAGAAATAATCAGCCCTAAATCCCTTTCCTCAGATGTTGAGGTTAGGACTCTATCAAATATTCTGTACTCTGCCCTTGGGTTTTTACGTTCAAGATGCATTATCTTGCACTTATCCACATTAAATGTCAGTTGCCACAACTCTGACCATTTTTCTAGTTTACCTAAATCATTTGCCATTTGGCTTATCCATCCTGATCCCAACATCAACCCTGTTACATATCTTAGTATCATAAGCAAAAAAGACAAACCTTACCATCAAGACCTTCTGCAATATCACTAATAAAAACATTAAAGAGAATGGAAAAAAAGTGAAAGGGGAGTCTGTCACTCGAGATAGTAAATATAACTATACGTAGTAGAGTAGGTTAAGCAGTTAAAAGATAATACTTTATTAATACGAAAATAAATAAGAAATGAGCACAAACAAATATATAATCATATAACCCTAACCGTAACTAACAGTCTACTACAGTGTATGAGACCGTAGTAATTGGAAGGGGGAGGAAAAGGGAGTAATAAAACTAGGCTATACAAAGTACTAAATGCCTAGAAAGGTGGGTAGGAAAGATGTATCTAAGATAGAGAGATAGTAGTAACCTGAAAGTATCAGCATACAAAATGTATCCAAAGAAACATATGTAGCAATCCAGAGCTACCAATGTAACACTAGCAGTGTTCAATAGGCTCACGAGATTGAGAATATAACAATGTGTAGCAGGTGCAATAATAAACATGCACCAAATCCTGTAAAGCAGCAAACAGGTTAATGTGATCATAAGATCAGTCTCTCTAGTGTTAAGGATGGTCAGTTTAAACGTAACGTAAACTCAAAAGATCACCTAGACCTTGCAGGAATATACAATCTGCAAGAAAAGGTCACGGTTGTCTGCAAATATACAGACAAAAAGAATCCCACCAACAATGAACTCGTGGAATACTGGTGACGGGGACTACAATTGTCAGTATCCGTAATCCCTGATTGGACAAATAACCTAATAGTAGTCAAAGGTTAAGAATGGATAATAAGTGGAATAGTGCCTTCATGGGCACTAGGTATAGAAAAGAGAGTGTGGAAAGGAGATAATAGAGTAAAGTAGCTCTAAATCAACAGATGGTTGTAAGGGGATTCTGCACGTCAAAAGCTGACTATCTTACTACATCCCATGGTAAGTGTCCGGCTTGTCGCTCAGGCTGAGAACGGCTGTCAGCCGTCAGCAACGGGACAGGTTCCAGGGAGGCTGTATGATAGCGCCAGTAATACCCAAGGAACAATAGTAGAGAGAGATATCTAACTTCTCACTTCTAATTAGTTCTAAAAAGATAGAGAAGCCGGGAACGTATCACTACCAAGTAAGTAATAACCTATATAACGCCCGACGCGCGTTTCGCCTGGATTAGAGGCTCATCAGGGGGAACTAACTCCCCAGACTGCTAGGGTTTAAAAAGCCCGCCTGCAGAGCTCATTGGTTGTATCAGAGTTTGGGGAGAATGGGTCCAAGTACAGATCCCAAGTCCATGCTTCGAATATACTCCTTTGAATACAACCCTCTGTTGCCTGTCACTCAGCCACTGCCTTATCCATTCAACAATATTGGAATCCAAACTTAAAGATTGCAGTTTATTGATAAGCCTTCTATGTGCCACAGTGTCAAAAGCCTTACTGAAATCTAGGTAAGCAATGTCTACTGCACCACCCCGATCTATTATTTTAGTTACCCAATCAAAAAAATCAATAAGATTAGTTTGGCATGATCTCCCTGAAGTAAACCCATGTTGTCTCTGATCTTGAAATCCATGTGTTTTTAGATGTTCAACAATCCTATCCTTTAACATGGTTTCCATTACTTTCCCCATTACTGAAGTACGGCTTACTGGCCTATAGTTGCCCGACTCCTCCCTACTACCTTTCTTGTGAATGGGCACAACATTCGCTAACTTCAAATCTTCTGGGACTACTCCTATTAACAATGATTGGTTAAATAAATCTGTTAATGGTTTTCCTAGTAAACCACTAAGCTCTTTTAATAACGTTGGGTGTATTCCATCAAGTCCCATTGACTTATTTGTCTTTACTTTTGACAGTTGAAATATAACCTCTTCCTCTGTAAACTCACATGTAACAAATGACTCATTTGTCCTTTTTCCTAACTGAGATCCCTTTCCTTCATTTTCATCTGTAAATATTCATTGAGGCAGTCAGCTAGACCTTTTTCCTCTTCTACATACCTTCCTTCTTTTGTTTTTAATCTAACTAATCCTTGTTTTACTTTCCTTTTCTTAGTGATTATACTTCCTGGGGAGTATAGTGATATAGCAATCCACAGGGTAGATGCAGCCTTCCCCCCACACATGAGATGAGACTCTATGTTGAGGGTAAAACATGAACTCTTTAATGCAGGCCAGCACTTACAATTTATATACTCATTTAAACCCCCTAACAGGTTCATTTACATACAATAGGTTACATGGAGCACTCTAGTACAAGGAAGGGTGGGGTCAGACAATAGCAAGGGCTGATGGGAGATTGAAGAGGGACAAAGCAGCCAGTTTAAACTGGTCTGGCAGTGTCCCTGGGACAACTCCCTACTGGGGAAACAATAGGACAGGAAAAAGGGGGAGGGGAAGAGGCCCATTTTCCCATGGAAGTCACTTTTTAACATGTTTTATTGCAGGGCCCATAGTCTTTGGGCAAGAGGCTGGCAAACAGGCCCCTCCAAAAACCAGTGGCGAGGTCATTTTCGCCACATATTGGTATAACATTATACATTATAATACTATACACTATACTGTTGCAGCTTTTTTCTTCACCCACTGGGCATTATATTCACTTTCACCTTTATCTTTTCATTCAAATTCTTTTATGTGTCTTCATGTGTTGAAATTTTATGCTTATGACCAGTTTTTGATATATTCCATATTTGAGTTGTATCTCTTTAAATGTAAATATGTAGCTATATTTATTATGATCTGTATAATGAACATCTGTATTGTATACTGGTTTCCTAGCAACCATGCGTCATGACGTTATACGCAGCGTGCGTGACGTCCGATGTCATGATGTCATGCCCATACGTGTTGGAAACCGGTAGAGAGCTCCAAGAGGGGGGACGGAAGCCAAACAATGAGACACAGCTGCACTTTATCTGTGGGGGGACGGCACCTGGGTTCTTAATTTATTGTAAATTGTATATAAACTGGTGAGTGTCACTTCATGTTTAAGGACATTTGCATTGAAAAAGGGCTTGTGTCCCCGAAACGTTTGCCTGTCTTTTATGTCCTTCAAATAAGTGCTTGGTAGCACGTTGGTCCACACTACAACTTAGCACAGACCTGATTTTTCAATGTTTATTTGGGATATTATAAGTATGGTCAGTGCAAGCTGTGTCATCACTAACATACATTTTTTGGATAATCTTGCAGTATCATTATAGGTGCCTTGTTCACTATTAAACACTTTTTATGAATTGTTCCTCTAAAAATGTGTTATACCCCTTTGGGGTTCAGCACGTGGGTCATACCATCAGACTATTGAAGGAACGTATACATAAACATCACATGGCCATAGTCAATAAAAGTATTAAGCACAGTGTTCCCAGATATTGTAATGAATGCAGTCTTTTTAATTTTAAGAAGTTTTATGTATAGGGATAGATTTTAATTAGGGAGGATGTGAGGGGAGGTGATATTACTCAAACGGTATGCCAACACGAAAGCATGTGGATACATAAACTTTAACTTATGAGAATTTTGGGCTTAACATTGATTTGGATAGTATGGCTTTTATGTAATGACTAATTCTGTCTTTTCGTTCTCTTTTTGTTTTTGTACCCTACATATTGTGTCTACCCTGAGAGTGAATGAGATACTAGCATTCTTCATGTATTTGTTTATGATTTTTACAATATTTATCATTTTATGTCATGTATAATAAATGTGGATATGTAAAGAAAATATTTTGCAAAATATTTTGCGTACAATTCTTCTATATATTATATTTATTTTTTGCATATTGCAACCACTTTTATCATGATTTTTTACTATATTTCATATTTTGTTTTTTTATTTTTTCATCAACTTTTAATTTGTCATTTAATAATGTGCAGTGTTATATTTGTATCGAAACTGTCTTTGATTCTTTAGTATTACTATATGGCTGAAGGTTTGTTTCTTTATATTGTAACTGTATTTAAATGTAGCTATGTCCAAGAAAGAATGTTCACAAATATATCAAGCTGCCGAGGAGATAAACAACATTGGGCTGTAAAGGGTTTTCACAATCATTAGGTACATGCGTGACTCTCTCCGTTGGCAGTGTGGAAACCTGTTGGAACTGAGCACTCGATTACATTACCGATACCCTGGTTCTAGACACAAAATCTCTGCATGATTGCGACTTTCTCCCTGTATGCATGGAATCCAGACCTGTAAGGACTTTGGGGAAGGGACTCCAGAACAGTATTTACAGGAGTGTGTTCAAGATACCATAATGTGTGGTTAGCACTATCTTATCTCCAGCTAATACTGTTTGTAAAATTAACAGTTAATTTTGGTGGCAAATTTCAATTTAGTTTTAGTCATACTCTTTTGACTAAAAAGCCATTTAAGTTTTAGTCGTATTTTAGTCACCTGAACTGTTTTAGTCTAGTTTTAGTCGACTATATCTCCAGTAGATTTTAGTTGACAATCTCCAGCAGATTTTAGTTGACAACTAAAATCTATCGGGTTTAGTTAAAGCCTCTAGCTGTCTCTTTTGCGCCTTCCCCTGCCTTTCTGTGTCTCTTTGTGTCATCCCAGCCCCTCTAGATGTCTCTCTCTCCCAAGCCCTTGTCTGTCTCTTTGGCCTCTAACACAGCCTCTCTGTGCAGTGGTAATTTTGGCAGCAAATTTCAATTCAGTTTTAGTCATAATTAGTGATGTCCCGAACGGTTTGCCGAACGGTTTGGGAACGTTTCGCCACAAACGGTTCGCCACGGACTCATCATTGAGTAAACTTTGACCCTGTACCTCACAGTCAGCAGACACATTCCAGTCAATCAGCAGCAGACCCTCCCTCCCAGACCCTCCCACCTCCTGGACAGCATCCATTTTACATTCATTGTGAAGCTGCATTCTTAATGAGCTGTCCAGGAGGTGGGATGGTCTGGGAGGGAGGGTCTGCTGCTTATTGGCTGGAATGTGTCAGCTGACTATGAGGTACAGGGTCAAAGTTTACTCAATGATGAGTCCGTGGCGAACCGTTCGTGGCGAACCGTTCGGCGAACCGTTCGGGACATCACTAGTCATAATCTTTTGACTAGAAAGCCATTTTAGTTTTAGTAGTATTTTAGTCATCTGAATTGTTTTAATTTTAGTCTAGTTTTAGTCGACTAAATCTCAAAACGTTTAGTCAAGTAACCCTGGTTTGTAAGTGTACTGTACTTACATAACTACATCATGATTGTAACAGTTCTACACTATGTATATTTTTTATTTTGTACCACAAGCAAATGAAAGATTATGAAGATTGAAAGTAACAATAGTTGGTTCCTTTGATTAATTGATTATACTGGTACGGTTTTTATTGGTGTTTCCCACTGAGTGTGGTTGAACACAACATACTCACCTTCTATAATACCAACAGCTTGATTTTTTTAATATTGCACAATTATTTGTTTGTTTTTATGTTTATTTCTCATGTATCTATGATACCCCACGAGGTTAGGGGTAAGTGTATTATTTTTAGCGCTTCACTCAAACTTTGTTTTTGGTAGGATTTATCATCTAAACAACTAGACATCCCTGAATTGCTTCCCATCATGGTAAGTCTAATATAGAAAAGCATGGGAAATCAAAGTAGAGAATGAATATACACACAATTGCATTTCTTTTCTTAAAATAAAAATAATGGAATCCTGGTTTGGTCAGCTTAGAAATGGTTTGCTTTGATCATTGTTTAAGAACTTCAGTGCCCTGACCTCAATCCCAGTGAGCAGCATTTGGATAAACTGGGATCCTGACTCCAAGCCAGGTCTCATGACCTAACATCATTGCCTCTTTTCACTAGTTACCTGGAAGCCAATATCTGCAGCAATATTACATCATCTAGTTAGAAAATGCTTGCCCTAAATAGTATAGCTGTTAAAGCAGCAAAGGACTATTTAATACATTTTCAGAGAAATAAAAACAATCCAAAGGAACATAACAGCAGGTGTTCATATCTTACCATGGAGTACCATTTGACCCTAATATTGTGCCATCTTCAATATAACTGGAACTCTGGACACCTAATTCCCAGATTTAAAGGAACACTATAGTGTTAGAGTTACAAACATGTATTCCTCATGCTATGGTGTAACATGGTGTTCTAGTCCATACTGAGTTTCAATCCCCTCTATAACTACATTAAGAAAATAGGTAAAGTTCCTTTTACTTACCTTTTTCTAGTGCCGAAACTCACTCAGTCATGCTGCTTGCCCCTTCTCTTATGATATCATCTCGCTGGTCTCGGTTCTAACAGCGAAGCATTGGGGAAGAGAAGCACGTGTGTGGCGATCATGGCACTTGTCCAATCAAATGCTTCTCTTAGGGAAGCACTGAATCCAATGCTTTCCTGTGAGTAGCAGTTTATGGAAGACAGACACTAGAGGTGTGTTTAACACCGCAATGAACACATTGCTGTTTTTACAAAAACAAGGCTAAAATTACAGTAACACTGTACCTAGACCATTTCATGGAGGTGAAGTGGTCTGGGTACCAGTGGTGTGCCTTTAAGCTGCCACTCCATCCATGTTACCAGGGGTCTTCAAGCCAATAGATTAATACTGTATGATTAAAACACAACAATAGTTATATTTGTGTCTGGAAACATAATTAGGTAAGAACAATTAATCTGGTGTCAAAGATTAACACATATTTCAAATATTTACCCTGATTAATTATAGTTTTCCCTAATACTGCATGCAGATCAAAGTACTTTTTTCATTTTACCAATTTTCCACTTTATGCTTCTTTTATGTTTAAGTCATGTTTTTTAGCATATTGTACCACTTTACTAATAATCTTAATTATGGCATTTGATATGGCATTTGATAATGGTTAACATGTTCCTGGAACCTACTGGACTAGACATTATACAAACAGAACACTGGTTTTGGTGGATAGTATAGCTATTGTAATGTGATTACAACAGAAGATCACACAGTAGGAGTAAATAAGGATATGGCATTCTCTGCCTGAAGAGGTGGTTTTGTCAGAGTCATTACAGATGTTTAAACTGCAATTGGATAAATACTTGCAAAAACATAACATACAGGGATATAATTTCTAATTAGTGGGGTAACAGCTGCTTGATCCAAGGAGACATCTTACTGCTATTTTGGGATCAAGAAGGAATTTTTTTCCTAGTTTGTTGCAAAATTGGAAGTGCTTCAGACTAGGTTTTTTGCCTTCTTTTGGATCAACAGCAAAAACATATGTGAGGAAGGCCGAATTTGATAGACGCAAGTCTCTTTTCAGCTATATAACTATGTCTGTCAGACACAATGTAAACATATTATTGATATGATGATTCAGGGAGAAATGGGATACTATTTTGGAGTGATGGAGGAAATCCACCCACAACTCTTTTTAAGGTATTTGTGGAAGTGGACATAGTATATGGGTGTTGCTTTCTTGATTATAGGCAGAGAGATGTGTGAAAGTCTGACGTGGATAGACTTTTTCATTATAAATTACTGCTGTATGTTACTGCATTACTATGTTAAAATAAAAGAAAAATCTCCATTTTAAATGTACCCCTGTTTCCTGTTTTAAATCAGTGATTTTCTTCACAGATGTGGAGAAAAAACAAACACATGCACAGCTATGTTACAATTCATGTCTTTCTAATTTATAACATAAAATCCAAAGTCTTACATTTGGAATTACTCATGTGACAGTGCACAGAGATTGTCTGGATTTCTATGTGACTGCTACAGAAAGATATGGTATACATAAACTAATATAGAAAGGAAAAGCTGACAGCATAATCCCAAGAAAGAGGATTTGTGCGATGTAACTGCAATTCATCTGTAGACTTTTTTTAGATTTCAAGGAACATTAATTCAACACTGCCATGTGTAAATGAACTCTATGGTACTACACATTTTTCATTGACAAAAATATACTTCTTGCGGTATATTATGAAACTAGGCCATCAATGCACATGTACAGTATCAAAATTAGAACACTGCATCAAATCCAACATTCAGTTGTCACTTTCCAAATAAGACATTCTCATTTTCTTTATTTTCATTACTGTTGCATCCTTGTGTTGGTTTTAAATTTACTGTTGGAGAAATAATTTTTTGATTCCTTGTGGGATGATTAAAGGACCACTATAGTGCCAGGAAAACATACTCGTTTTCCTGGCACTATAGTGCCCTGAGGGTGCCCCCACCCTCAGGGACCCCCTCCCGCACGGCTCTGGGGAGAGGAAAGGGGTAAAAACTTACCTTTTTCCAGCGCTGGGCGGGGTGCTCTCCTCCTCTGATCGCGCGCGCATTCAGCCGGTCGCATAGGAAAGCATTTGGAATGCTTTCCTATGGACGCTTGCGTGCTCTCACTGTGATTTTCACAGTGAGAATCACGCAAGCGCCTCTAGCGGCTGTCAGTGAGACAGCCGCTAGAAGAATTGGAGGAAGGATTAACCCATTTGTAAACATAGCAGTTTATAAAAAAAAAGGGTTAACCCTAGCTGGACCTGGCACCCAGACCACTTCATTAAGCTGAAGGGGTCTGGGTGCCAAGTGTGGTCCTTTAATATGGCAGTTTCCTGATATAGTGTACAGTCTGAGCAAGTCTTTGTTTTTAAGATTCTTAATTCTAATTAAACCACTTAGTGTATCCTCTCAAGTCTCACTTTTTGAATGACATTTGACAAACCTTCAGTTGTAAGAAAAGTTTAGCTCATATGCATGCTATATTTCCAACAATCTATCTCTCTCTCTAAATATATTTGTTTCCAGACCTGTGTGAAACATCGGCGTACATTGGGTTGTTCTCCGATTTGCTACTTGAACAAGTTGCACAGAGAATGATTTCCTGCATCAGCTTTTTGTCAGATCTGCTCTGGTAAGCCTTCTAAAAGACATGACATCAAAAGACCTCATCCTCAAAAAAATCCCAAGGGCAGACTGGAGACCGACTAATTCTGCCAAACCAGTAAAATCAAATAAACTCTGTAGTCTCTCATTCAAATATTATTATTGGCATTTATATAGCGCCAACTTATTCTGTAGCACTTTACAAATGGGGAAATGTAACAATAAATGGGGAAATGTAACAATAACTAAGACAATTACAAAATGATACAGGAATAATAGGTTGATGAAGACCCTGCTCAAACGAACTTGCATATTTAAATTGTATTTTCCATTGTTTGTATCATAGTTATTTATTTATTGGTTGCATTATGGAAAAGACAAGGATGGAAACTGGTTGCATTATAGTTATTTATTTTTCAGTAAAAAATAAATTAAAATATATATATATATATATAAAATAAACCTTTGAACTCTGGACTCCACAAGACCTTTGAATGTGCCCTGTGTTATTTTTCATCAAGACATTAGCAGCAGATCCTTTAACTCCTAAAAGTTGCAAGGTGGGGCTTCCATGGATTGGATTTGTTGTTCCAGCACAACCCACAAATAGTCAATGATATTGAGATCTGGGGAATCTGGAGAAGAAGACAACACCTTAAAGTATTTGTCATGCTCCTCAAACCATTCCTCAACAATATTTGCTGTATAATAGGGTGCATTATCCTGCTGAGAGAGGCCTCTGCCATCAGGGAACATCATTGCCTTGAAGGGGCATACGTGGTCTGCCACAATCTCTAGGTAGGTGGTACATGTCAAAGTAACATCCACATGAATGCCAGAACCCAACGTTTCACAGCAGAAAATTGCCCAGAGCCGGCCTGCCCTCTTCCCATAGTGCATCCTGCTGCCATCATTTCCCTAGGTTATCCTCCTGAACTAAAAGAAAACATAAACCAGACCAGGCAACCCTCTTCTATTGCTCCATGGTTCAATTCTTTATTTTTTTTATATGAATAATTTTTATAATATTTTGATATAAAAAAGACCTAACAGTCAGAAATCTTATCATTGAACAATCCGGTACTTATAAATTTTTTCTGAAATTGAGTTTCTGACATAAACATAACATAATAGATACAAAATGTTCAATTCTAATGCTCACATCCCCGTTGACAGTGGTGAACAGGGATTATCATGGTCTCTTTGACTGGCCTGTGGCTATGCAGCCCTCATACACAGCAAACTGCAATACACTGTGTGTTCTTACACCTTTCTATCATGGCCAGCATTAAATTTTTCAGCAATTTGAGCTACAGTAGCTCTTCTGTTTGAACCAGGTCAGATGGGCTAGCCTTCGCTCACTCCACGTGCAGCAATATATACAACCAAGCATTCAGCTAGCATTTCCTGCTGCTCTATTACATTGTCTGCCTACCTTTAAGTCATTAGAAATAATCAGCCCTAAATCCCTTTCCTCAGATGTTGAGGTTAGGACTCTATCAAATATTCTGTACTCTGCCCTTGGGTTTTTACGTTCAAGATGCATTATCTTGCACTTATCCACATTAAATGTCAGTTGCCACAACTCTGACCATTTTTCTAGTTTACCTAAATCATTTGCCATTTGGCTTATCCATCCTGATCCCAACATCAACCCTGTTACATATCTTAGTATCATAAGCAAAAAAGACAAACCTTACCATCAAGACCTTCTGCAATATCACTAATAAAAACATTAAAGAGAATGGAAAAAAAGTGAAAGGGGAGTCTGTCACTCGAGATAGTAAATATAACTATACGTAGTAGAGTAGGTTAAGCAGTTAAAAGATAATACTTTATTAATACGAAAATAAATAAGAAATGAGCACAAACAAATATATAATCATATAACCCTAACCGTAACTAACAGTCTACTACAGTGTATGAGACCGTAGTAATTGGAAGGGGGAGGAAAAGGGAGTAATAAAACTAGGCTATACAAAGTACTAAATGCCTAGAAAGGTGGGTAGGAAAGATGTATCTAAGATAGAGAGATAGTAGTAACCTGAAAGTATCAGCATACAAAATGTATCCAAAGAAACATATGTAGCAATCCAGAGCTACCAATGTAACACTAGCAGTGTTCAATAGGCTCACGAGATTGAGAATATAACAATGTGTAGCAGGTGCAATAATAAACATGCACCAAATCCTGTAAAGCAGCAAACAGGTTAATGTGATCATAAGATCAGTCTCTCTAGTGTTAAGGATGGTCAGTTTAAACGTAACGTAAACTCAAAAGATCACCTAGACCTTGCAGGAATATACAATCTGCAAGAAAAGGTCACGGTTGTCTGCAAATATACAGACAAAAAGAATCCCACCAACAATGAACTCGTGGAATACTGGTGACGGGGACTACAATTGT
Source organism: Pelobates cultripes (assembly GCA_933207985.1). Lineage (NCBI taxonomy): Eukaryota > Metazoa > Chordata > Amphibia > Anura > Pelobatidae > Pelobates > Pelobates cultripes. The sequence goes on along the minus strand of OW240916.1, from coordinate 99,037,537 downwards.
CAGTATCCGTAATCCCTGATTGGACAAATAACCTAATAGTAGTCAAAGGTTAAGAATGGATAATAAGTGGAATAGTGCCTTCATGGGCACTAGGTATAGAAAAGAGAGTGTGGAAAGGAGATAATAGAGTAAAGTAGCTCTAAATCAACAGATGGTTGTAAGGGGATTCTGCACGTCAAAAGCTGACTATCTTACTACATCCCATGGTAAGTGTCCGGCTTGTCGCTCAGGCTGAGAACGGCTGTCAGCCGTCAGCAACGGGACAGGTTCCAGGGAGGCTGTATGATAGCGCCAGTAATACCCAAGGAACAATAGTAGAGAGAGATATCTAACTTCTCACTTCTAATTAGTTCTAAAAAGATAGAGAAGCCGGGAACGTATCACTACCAAGTAAGTAATAACCTATATAACGCCCGACGCGCGTTTCGCCTGGATTAGAGGCTCATCAGGGGGAACTAACTCCCCAGACTGCTAGGGTTTAAAAAGCCCGCCTGCAGAGCTCATTGGTTGTATCAGAGTTTGGGGAGAATGGGTCCAAGTACAGATCCCAAGTCCATGCTTCGAATATACTCCTTTGAATACAACCCTCTGTTGCCTGTCACTCAGCCACTGCCTTATCCATTCAACAATATTGGAATCCAAACTTAAAGATTGCAGTTTATTGATAAGCCTTCTATGTGCCACAGTGTCAAAAGCCTTACTGAAATCTAGGTAAGCAATGTCTACTGCACCACCCTGATCTATTATTTTAGTTACCCAATCAAAAAAATCAATAAGATTAGTTTGGCATGATCTCCCTGAAGTAAACCCATGTTGTCTCTGATCTTGAAATCCATGTGTTTTTAGATGTTCAACAATCCTATCCTTTAACATGGTTTCCATTACTTTCCCCATTACTGAAGTACGGCTTACTGGCCTATAGTTGCCCGACTCCTCCCTACTACCTTTCTTGTGAATGGGCACAACATTCGCTAACTTCAAATCTTCTGGGACTACTCCTATTAACAATGATTGGTTAAATAAATCTGTTAATGGTTTTCCTAGTAAACCACTAAGCTCTTTTAATAACGTTGGGTGTATTCCATCAAGTCCCATTGACTTATTTGTCTTTACTTTTGACAGTTGAAATATAACCTCTTCCTCTGTAAACTCACATGTAACAAATGACTCATTTGTCCTTTTTCCTAACTGAGATCCCTTTCCTTCATTTTCATCTGTAAATATTCATTGAGGCAGTCAGCTAGACCTTTTTCCTCTTCTACATACCTTCCTTCTTTTGTTTTTAATCTAACTAATCCTTGTTTTACTTTCCTTTTCTTAGTGATTATACTTCCTGGGGAGTATAGTGATATAGCAATCCACAGGGTAGATGCAGCCTTCCCCCCACACATGAGATGAGACTCTATGTTGAGGGTAAAACATGAACTCTTTAATGCAGGCCAGCACTTACAATTTATATACTCATTTAAACCCCCTAACAGGTTCATTTACATACAATAGGTTACATGGAGCACTCTAGTACAAGGAAGGGTGGGGTCAGACAATAGCAAGGGCTGATGGGAGATTGAAGAGGGACAAAGCAGCCAGTTTAAACTGGTCTGGCAGTGTCCCTGGGACAACTCCCTACTGGGGAAACAATAGGACAGGAAAAAGGGGGAGGGGAAGAGGCCCATTTTCCCATGGAAGTCACTTTTTAACATGTTTTATTGCAGGGCCCATAGTCTTTGGGCAAGAGGCTGGCAAACAGGCCCCTCCAAAAACCAGTGGCGAGGTCATTTTCGCCACATATTGGTATAACATTATACATTATAATACTATACACTATACTGTTGCAGCTTTTTTCTTCACCCACTGGGCATTATATTCACTTTCACCTTTATCTTTTCATTCAAATTCTTTTATGTGTCTTCATGTGTTGAAATTTTATGCTTATGACCAGTTTTTGATATATTCCATATTTGAGTTGTATCTCTTTAAATGTAAATATGTAGCTATATTTATTATGATCTGTATAATGAACATCTGTATTGTATACTGGTTTCCTAGCAACCATGCGTCATGACGTTATACGCAGCGTGCGTGACGTCCGATGTCATGATGTCATGCCCATACGTGTTGGAAACCGGTAGAGAGCTCCAAGAGGGGGGACGGAAGCCAAACAATGAGACACAGCTGCACTTTATCTGTGGGGGGACGGCACCTGGGTTCTTAATTTATTGTAAATTGTATATAAACTGGTGAGTGTCACTTCATGTTTAAGGACATTTGCATTGAAAAAGGGCTTGTGTCCCCGAAACGTTTGCCTGTCTTTTATGTCCTTCAAATAAGTGCTTGGTAGCACGTTGGTCCACACTACAACTTAGCACAGACCTGATTTTTCAATGTTTATTTGGGATATTATAAGTATGGTCAGTGCAAGCTGTGTCATCACTAACATACATTTTTTGGATAATCTTGCAGTATCATTATAGGTGCCTTGTTCACTATTAAACACTTTTTATGAATTGTTCCTCTAAAAATGTGTTATACCCCTTTGGGGTTCAGCACGTGGGTCATACCATCAGACTATTGAAGGAACGTATACATAAACATCACATGGCCATAGTCAATAAAAGTATTAAGCACAGTGTTCCCAGATATTGTAATGAATGCAGTCTTTTTAATTTTAAGAAGTTTTATGTATAGGGATAGATTTTAATTAGGGAGGATGTGAGGGGAGGTGATATTACTCAAACGGTATGCCAACACGAAAGCATGTGGATACATAAACTTTAACTTATGAGAATTTTGGGCTTAACATTGATTTGGATAGTATGGCTTTTATGTAATGACTAATTCTGTCTTTTCGTTCTCTTTTTGTTTTTGTACCCTACATATTGTGTCTACCCTGAGAGTGAATGAGATACTAGCATTCTTCATGTATTTGTTTATGATTTTTACAATATTTATCATTTTATGTCATGTATAATAAATGTGGATATGTAAAGAAAATATTTTGCAAAATATTTTGCGTACAATTCTTCTATATATTATATTTATTTTTTGCATATTGCAACCACTTTTATCATGATTTTTTACTATATTTCATATTTTGTTTTTTTATTTTTTCATCAACTTTTAATTTGTCATTTAATAATGTGCAGTGTTATATTTGTATCGAAACTGTCTTTGATTCTTTAGTATTACTATATGGCTGAAGGTTTGTTTCTTTATATTGTAACTGTATTTAAATGTAGCTATGTCCAAGAAAGAATGTTCACAAATATATCAAGCTGCCGAGGAGATAAACAACATTGGGCTGTAAAGGGTTTTCACAATCATTAGGTACATGCGTGACTCTCTCCGTTGGCAGTGTGGAAACCTGTTGGAACTGAGCACTCGATTACATTACCGATACCCTGGTTCTAGACACAAAATCTCTGCATGATTGCGACTTTCTCCCTGTATGCATGGAATCCAGACCTGTAAGGACTTTGGGGAAGGGACTCCAGAACAGTATTTACAGGAGTGTGTTCAAGATACCATAATGTGTGGTTAGCACTATCTTATCTCCAGCTAATACTGTTTGTAAAATTAACAGTTAATTTTGGTGGCAAATTTCAATTTAGTTTTAGTCATACTCTTTTGACTAAAAAGCCATTTAAGTTTTAGTCGTATTTTAGTCACCTGAACTGTTTTAGTCTAGTTTTAGTCGACTATATCTCCAGTAGATTTTAGTTGACAATCTCCAGCAGATTTTAGTTGACAACTAAAATCTATCGGGTTTAGTTAAAGCCTCTAGCTGTCTCTTTTGCGCCTTCCCCATGCCTTTCTGTGTCTCTTTGTGTCATCCCAGCCCCTCTAGATGTCTCTCTCTCCCAAGCCCTTGTCTGTCTCTTTGGCCTCTAACACAGCCTCTCTGTGCAGTGGTAATTTTGGCAGCAAATTTCAATTCAGTTTTAGTCATAATTAGTGATGTCCCGAACGGTTCGCCGAACGGTTTGGGAACGTTTCGCCACAAACGGTTCGCCACGGACTCATCATTGAGTAAACTTTGACCCTGTACCTCACAGTCAGCAGACACATTCCAGTCAATCAGCAGCAGACCCTCCCTCCCAGACCCTCCCACCTCCTGGACAGCATCCATTTTACATTCATTGTGAAGCTGCATTCTTAATGAGCTGTCCAGGAGGTGGGATGGTCTGGGAGGGAGGGTCTGCTGCTTATTGGCTGGAATGTGTCAGCTGACTATGAGGTACAGGGTCAAAGTTTACTCAATGATGAGTCCGTGGCGAACCGTTCGTGGCGAACCGTTCGGCGAACCGTTCGGGACATCACTAGTCATAATCTTTTGACTAGAAAGCCATTTTAGTTTTAGTAGTATTTTAGTCATCTGAATTGTTTTAATTTTAGTCTAGTTTTAGTCGACTAAATCTCAAAACGTTTAGTCAAGTAACCCTGGTTTGTAAGTGTACTGTACTTACATAACTACATCATGATTGTAACAGTTCTACACTATGTATATTTTTTATTTTGTACCACAAGCAAATGAAAGATTATGAAGATTGAAAGTAACAATAGTTGGTTCCTTTGATTAATTGATTATACTGGTACGGTTTTTATTGGTGTTTCCCACTGAGTGTGGTTGAACACAACATACTCACCTTCTATAATACCAACAGCTTGATTTTTTTTAATATTGCACAATTATTTGTTTGTTTTTATGTTTATTTCTCATGTATCTATGATACCCCACGAGGTTAGGGGTAAGTGTATTATTTTTAGCGCTTCACTCAAACTTTGTTTTTGGTAGGATTTATCATCTAAACAACTAGACATCCCTGAATTGCTTCCCATCATGGTAAGTCTAATATAGAAAAGCATGGGAAATCAAAGTAGAGAATGAATATACACACAATTGCATTTCTTTTCTTAAAATAAAAATAATGGAATCCTGGTTTGGTCAGCTTAGAAATGGTTTGCTTTGATCATTGTTTAAGAACTTCAGTGCCCTGACCTCAATCCCAGTGAGCAGCATTTGGATAAACTGGGATCCTGACTCCAAGCCAGGTCTCATGACCTAACATCATTGCCTCTTTTCACTAGTTACCTGGAAGCCAATATCTGCAGCAATATTACATCATCTAGTTAGAAAATGCTTGCCCTAAATAGTATAGCTGTTAAAGCAGCAAAGGACTATTTAATACATTTTCAGAGAAATAAAAACAATCCAAAGGAACATAACAGCAGGTGTTCATATCTTACCATGGAGTACCATTTGACCCTAATATTGTGCCATCTTCAATATAACTGGAACTCTGGACACCTAATTCCCAGATTTAAAGGAACACTATAGTGTTAGAGTTACAAACATGTATTCCTCATGCTATGGTGTAACATGGTGTTCTAGTCCATACTGAGTTTCAATCCCCTCTATAACTACATTAAGAAAATAGGTAAAGTTCCTTTTACTTACCTTTTTCTAGTGCCGAAACTCACTCAGTCATGCTGCTTGCCCCTTCTCTTATGATATCATCTCGCTGGTCTCGGTTCTAACAGCGAAGCATTGGGGAAGAGAAGCACGTGTGTGGCGATCATGGCACTTGTCCAATCAAATGCTTCTCTTAGGGAAGCACTGAATCCAATGCTTTCCTGTGAGTAGCAGTTTATGGAAGACAGACACTAGAGGTGTGTTTAACACCGCAATGAACACATTGCTGTTTTTACAAAAACAAGGCTAAAATTACAGTAACACTGTACCTAGACCATTTCATGGAGGTGAAGTGGTCTGGGTACCAGTGGTGTGCCTTTAAGCTGCCACTCCATCCATGTTACCAGGGGTCTTCAAGCCAATAGATTAATACTGTATGATTAAAACACAACAATAGTTATATTTGTGTCTGGAAACATAATTAGGTAAGAACAATTAATCTGGTGTCAAAGATTAACACATATTTCAAATATTTACCCTGATTAATTATAGTTTTCCCTAATACTGCATGCAGATCAAAGTACTTTTTTCATTTTACCAATTTTCCACTTTATGCTTCTTTTATGTTTAAGTCATGTTTTTTAGCATATTGTACCACTTTACTAATAATCTTAATTATGGCATTTGATATGGCATTTGATAATGGTTAACATGTTCCTGGAACCTACTGGACTAGACATTATACAAACAGAACACTGGTTTTGGTGGATAGTATAGCTATTGTAATGTGATTACAACAGAAGATCACACAGTAGGAGTAAATAAGGATATGGCATTCTCTGCCTGAAGAGGTGGTTTTGTCAGAGTCATTACAGATGTTTAAACTGCAATTGGATAAATACTTGCAAAAACATAACATACAGGGATATAATTTCTAATTAGTGGGGTAACAGCTGCTTGATCCAAGGAGACATCTTACTGCTATTTTGGGATCAAGAAGGAATTTTTTTCCTAGTTTGTTGCAAAATTGGAAGTGCTTCAGACTAGGTTTTTTGCCTTCTTTTGGATCAACAGCAAAAACATATGTGAGGAAGGCCGAATTTGATAGACGCAAGTCTCTTTTCAGCTATATAACTATGTCTGTCAGACACAATGTAAACATATTATTGATATGATGATTCAGGGAGAAATGGGATACTATTTTGGAGTGATGGAGGAAATCCACCCACAACTCTTTTTAAGGTATTTGTGGAAGTGGACATAGTATATGGGTGTTGCTTTCTTGATTATAGGCAGAGAGATGTGTGAAAGTCTGACGTGGATAGACTTTTTCATTATAAATTACTGCTGTATGTTACTGCATTACTATGTTAAAATAAAAGAAAAATCTCCATTTTAAATGTACCCCTGTTTCCTGTTTTAAATCAGTGATTTTCTTCACAGATGTGGAGAAAAAACAAACACATGCACAGCTATGTTACAATTCATGTCTTTCTAATTTATAACATAAAATCCAAAGTCTTACATTTGGAATTACTCATGTGACAGTGCACAGAGATTGTCTGGATTTCTATGTGACTGCTACAGAAAGATATGGTATACATAAACTAATATAGAAAGGAAAAGCTGACAGCATAATCCCAAGAAAGAGGATTTGTGCGATGTAACTGCAATTCATCTGTAGACTTTTTTTAGATTTCAAGGAACATTAATTCAACACTGCCATGTGTAAATGAACTCTATGGTACTACACATTTTTCATTGACAAAAATATACTTCTTGCGGTATATTATGAAACTAGGCCATCAATGCACATGTACAGTATCAAAATTAGAACACTGCATCAAATCCAACATTCAGTTGTCACTTTCCAAATAAGACATTCTCATTTTCTTTATTTTCATTACTGTTGCATCCTTGTGTTGGTTTTAAATTTACTGTTGGAGAAATAATTTTTTGATTCCTTGTGGGATGATTAAAGGACCACTATAGTGCCAGGAAAACATACTCGTTTTCCTGGCACTATAGTGCCCTGAGGGTGCCCCCACCCTCAGGGACCCCCTCCCGCACGGCTCTGGGGAGAGGAAAGGGGTAAAAACTTACCTTTTTCCAGCGCTGGGCGGGGTGCTCTCCTCCTCTGATCGCGCGCGCATTCAGCCGGTCGCATAGGAAAGCATTTGGAATGCTTTCCTATGGACGCTTGCGTGCTCTCACTGTGATTTTCACAGTGAGAATCACGCAAGCGCCTCTAGCGGCTGTCAGTGAGACAGCCGCTAGAAGAATTGGAGGAAGGATTAACCCATTTGTAAACATAGCAGTTTATAAAAAAAAAGGGTTAACCCTAGCTGGACCTGGCACCCAGACCACTTCATTAAGCTGAAGGGGTCTGGGTGCCAAGTGTGGTCCTTTAATATGGCAGTTTCCTGATATAGTGTACAGTCTGAGCAAGTCTTTGTTTTTAAGATTCTTAATTCTAATTAAACCACTTAGTGTATCCTCTCAAGTCTCACTTTTTGAATGACATTTGACAAACCTTCAGTTGTAAGAAAAGTTTAGCTCATATGCATGCTATATTTCCAACAATCTATCTCTCTCTCTAAATATATTTGTTTCCAGACCTGTGTGAAACATCGGCGTACATTGGGTTGTTCTCCGATTTGCTACTTGAACAAGTTGCACAGAGAATGATTTCCTGCATCAGCTTTTTGTCAGATCTGCTCTGGTAAGCCTTCTAAAAGACATGACATCAAAAGACCTCATCCTCAAAAAAATCCCAAGGGCAGACTGGAGACCGACTAATTCTGCCAAACCAGTAAAATCAAATAAACTCTGTAGTCTCTCATTCAAATATTATTATTGGCATTTATATAGCGCCAACTTATTCTGTAGCACTTTACAAATGGGGAAATGTAACAATAAATGGGGAAATGTAACAATAACTAAGACAATTACAAAATGATACAGGAATAATAGGTTGATGAAGACCCTGCTCAAACGAACTTGCATATTTAAATTGTATTTTCCATTGTTTGTATCATAGTTATTTATTTATTGGTTGCATTATGGAAAAGACAAGGATGGAAACTGGTTGCATTATAGTTATTTATTTTTCAGTAAAAAATAAATTAAAATATATATATATATATATAAAATAAACCTTTGAACTCTGGACTCCACAAGACCTTTGAATGTGCCCTGTGTTATTTTTCATCAAGACATTAGCAGCAGATCCTTTAACTCCTAAAAGTTGCAAGGTGGGGCTTCCATGGATTGGATTTGTTGTTCCAGCACAACCCACAAATAGTCAATGATATTGAGATCTGGGGAATCTGGAGAAGAAGACAACACCTTAAAGTATTTGTCATGCTCCTCAAACCATTCCTCAACAATATTTGCTGTATAATAGGGTGCATTATCCTGCTGAGAGAGGCCTCTGCCATCAGGGAACATCATTGCCTTGAAGGGGCATACGTGGTCTGCCACAATCTCTAGGTAGGTGGTACATGTCAAAGTAACATCCACATGAATGCCAGAACCCAACGTTTCACAGCAGAAAATTGCCCAGAGCCGGCCTGCCCTCTTCCCATAGTGCATCCTGCTGCCATCATTTCCCTAGGTTATCCTCCTGAACTAAAAGAAAACATAAACCAGACCAGGCAACCCTCTTCTATTGCTCCATGGTTCAATTCTTTATTTTTTTTATATGAATAATTTTTATAATATTTTGATATAAAAAAGACCTAACAGTCAGAAATCTTATCATTGAACAATCCGGTACTTATAAATTTTTTCTGAAATTGAGTTTCTGACATAAACATAACATAATAGATACAAAATGTTCAATTCTAATGCTCACATCCCCGTTGACAGTGGTGAACAGGGATTATCATGGTCTCTTTGACTGGCCTGTGGCTATGCAGCCCTCATACACAGCAAACTGCAATACACTGTGTGTTCTTACACCTTTCTATCATGGCCAGCATTAAATTTTTCAGCAATTTGAGCTACAGTAGCTCTTCTGTTTGAACCAGGTCAGATGGGCTAGCCTTCGCTCACTCCACGTGCAGCAATAAGACTCCATTAACATCTTTTGCATCAGACAAGCATAGAGGCCTCTGCACAAGATTGCATGCACGTTTTTCCTCTTTTTTTCCTCTTAATAAAAATACTGTTTTTGGGAGTAACCCTTAATGGAATCTTTATATTAAAAAGAGTAACTTCCTGCATCCATGAAATTTCAGAGTGTGTTTACTTTAGAAGTTTGTATCTCCTGCTCTGTTAATTGAACTTTAATAACACACAGGCTGAGATACCAAGTTCTAAATTAAATGCACAGTGCAATACGGGAAGCTAAAAATGTTTTGACTTTTTCAGGAAGAGTTTAGGGAGGTTGTATGAGTCACAGGAAATCCCAGTGCAGGTTTGGCTAGGACTGCCTAAACAGAACTTTGCATAAACAAAGACTGCATGGGCCTAATCTATACACCAAAAATGCTTCATTAACTAAAATAGTTTTTGGTGTTTAAAGTGATTCTTTAATTCACAACCTGGCTGCAGACATCTAGAGAAAGTGTAAACAGGTAGTGATCCTTACTACATGTCTTCCTGGGCCTCCTCTTCTTCTAATTTGTAGTTTAGCTCACTCAGTAGTAGCAGTGGCTGAGCCGTGTACAAAGGAAGTCTTTTTCTGGAGTGAGGAGGGGTGTCTAAGGAGGCTGGTCTATGGTGCAACATTCTGAAAAAACACTTATCAAATGTTTTGGGGCTCTTTTGTTCCAGTCTCTCTCATTTGAGCTCTGAGGTTAAAGGGATATTGGAGTTTTCTATATTTTTATTTGTTATTGTTATTATTATATCATATAATATTTTTTTATTTTATTTTTGTGATATTATTTATTTTTCCTTTTTTTCCCTTTTTAATTTTGATGACAGGATCTGTTGTCTCTTGTGTCGCTTGACTGCTTGAGTTTTTTTTTCCATGCTTTTTATGTGTCTACTCTTTTTTAACTTCTATTCGGTTTTGAGTGTCTTGTGTGATGATTTTGGTGCCCTTTAGGACATGTTTAATTAAAACATACTTTTGTAATTTGCGACTACAGTCCACACTAACTGGGTTATTCACTAAAGTCCTAATGGTCCTGTACTAAGCAAGCGTGAAATAGGTCCAGGCTGACAGACAGCTGTATGCCGGACCCGAATGCATTAAATCTGAACCCAAATGTTTCAAATCCAGGCTCGGATTTTAAAAGTCTGAACTACTTGCTTCTTGACACAGGCATTGTGAGGGTTAACTATGTAGCTGGTAAGGACAGGGGTATATGTCTCCTTGGTTTGTTTAATTAAATAGCTTTCACCCACTGGCCATGGGTATAAGAAGGGTGGTGCATAGTGATCTGACCCATTTTTTTACATTTAAAGTTCTGTTTCTGATGCCCCCTGGTGGTTAACTACACAGTCCATTTAGGTTTCAGGACACATTTCTAGAGAATGGGCAGCAATGGTTGCCCAGTCACTAGTTTTAAATATTTAGTAGATGTGTCCCCACTTGCCACATGGCATAGGGATGCTAATCACCTCCCTTATAGTAATTTGGGGGTCATAATGTCCCCCATAGACTTTTGTTTTTCATATATATATGCACTGTGAATGTTTACATGGTGTGTTCAATAAAAACATGGCAACATTTCATTCTTTGTGTGTTATTAGTTTAAGCAGACTGTGATTGTCTCTTGTTGTGACTTAGATGATGATCAGATCACATTTTATGATCAATTTGTGGAGAAATCCATATCATTCCAAAGGGTTCACATACTTTTTCTTGCAACTATATAGAACTGACAGAAATAATGATACAAAAAATAATCACAAAATTGTAAAAGTGAAAAAAGTGGATTAAGTTCTGTGGATATAAACACATCCAATTTTCAGAACATTGTACATGCCCCATGTATACATAGAGTGGTTGTACTTGCTCTATTTCTTAAATAATATAACAGGAAAAAAAATTAAGCAAACTCTGCTCTAATTATATGGAGCTTTAAAGGTACATATCCTGTGCCAATGTTATGTACAGAGGACCTCTATAGTGGACATCACTTAGCTTGGACAAAAATATCAAACTATATAAAAGTTAAACTGTATACAAATTAAAAAGAAAAAATTATTATTTTTTTTTAGAGTAAGAAATGTCTTAATTCCATCTGGGATGCTGCCTAGTAATAAACTTTCTCTATGCGTCAGCAAACCTCACTGAATGAATAGAAAAACAAAGGAACACAAGTTAAATACTAAACAGTGGAGTCTACAAAAACATAGAATAGGTGACATTTTCATTCAGGCCTCGTGATGCTGCTGTGTCACATTTATAAATCCATAATGCTTCTCTCTGTAGTAACATCTTGGATCTATTGCCTCCTCTTGGAAGCGTCGGTATATGGTCAATCTCCATAAAACGTAACATAGGTTGTCTGTGTTAGGCTGCTAAAAAATGTTTGGCTACTGATTTGTCAGTTTTTTGGTGTCTGAAGGCTGTCATGATACCTGACCAATGTCCTCTAATCCGATCCGTGACCGTGAGGTCTGTTTTCCCCACATAAAATAACTAACATGGACATGTGATTAGATATATCATATGATCCGTGGTACAGGTAATATAGTGGTATATGGGTATCTTTTTGTCACTATGGGGGTGTGAAAAGAATGAGCCACTGTCACACAGCCACTACATTTGTAACATCCTGTCTTGGAATGACTTTTGACTTTACTGTAGCACTGTATTGGGGCACTCTTGACCAAATAGTCTTTGAGGTTTTTGTTCATCTTGTAACTGATGACAGGTCGTTCCCTGAAATTCCATGTTAAGTTTGTTAAGTTCTTGTCTGAGCTTAATAGTCCCCAATATTTGTAAATGGATTTTCTCATTTCTGAGGATCCTGTATGGTATGTTATGGGAAGATGCATTTTAGGCATGGTGTTAGGCCCGGTAAATACACAATTGATCTTAATGAAAGTTTGATAGGGACATTATATTGTTGTATGGAGTAAAATAAAAGTGTCACATTTATCAAAAATCTTTGAGGGCATCCCATCATTTTGGAAGGTGTATATATATATATATATATATATATATATATATAATGCTTGGCCTGTAATTGTGGGAGGTACATTCCTTATATAAAGCGCAGTAAGCCAGCTTACCTGTCGTCGACGTTCCCAGAAGGGCTTCGCTTTACTTCCGGTTCACTGGACCCGATCAGTTTTCCGCCCGCCGGCAGTCAGCGTTTGAATTCTGTCACCAACTATCGGGTTCGTGAGTATTACTAACACACGAACGGCTAATCCGTGAGTAATACTTAATCATTCGTACATTTCGATTTTCTTATTGTCAATTACACCTTCGGTAATCGTTTGGGAAATATAACGTGTAAGTATCTATAACTATCATGTAATACAACTCTGTTCGCATAAATCCACTACAAATCGTCAGTAATTCAGTAAAGTTCAGTTTCAGCTGCTCTAGCTTAATCTGTTACAAACAATATTTTATTAAAATACCACTATATGTCTTAATTGTATTTTACTTCTTGAGCCTTATATGTATTTGTTTTGGCATGGTTTTACAGTATTGTATACACAACCCATTATTAGAACACTACCTGATAAGGGACAGTTTAAAGAATAGACTGTATTTAGACCCATGTCGTCTCTGCCCCAGTGTAACTCTTTTTCAGGAACTCAGGAATATTTTTTCTATGAGAATCACAGAGATTCTACGCAATATAATTAAGATAATGTTGTAAATGTGTGCCTAGCTTAAGGAAATATATTTAATAGATTTTAACCCTTGCAAATCATGCATGTACATGATGACCATATTGTTACAGTATGTATTGAAACTTTCACTATTTTATTCCACTGTGACAAAAACAATAACTATTCTGCACACTTTAAACAAACTGGAAATACTGTACCCAAAACATGGCAAACATGCAGTAAGTAACTGGGGGGAGCATAATGCTTTATCACAATAAAGTATAACACACAGAATGTAGGTAGGCAATGCCATAATCATCCGATTACCTTACACATGCCGCCACTAATTCATGCAATCAAGCTTTTCAGCTTAAACATTCACCTACTCAGTGGATTATTAGGTGTCCGTTCACATAAATTCAGTTAATTAACTCTGTCGTTACATATATATACACTTCATAACAGCTTTTCAGTTGTTTTACGCAAAACATAGTATAAAGCTCCGTTCGTGCAAACTGGCATTTCGTGGGGTATAAACAGTCGTATCAAGCTGGCATTTCACTCACATATTGCAGTAATAGTTAAACTCTGTTTAAATGCTATCATTTTCTTTTAATACGACGATTCCATTTAATTAAACTTATTTATTGTCTATTATATGCTGAGTAGCCTGGTTGCTTTGGCGCCACCTTGAGGTTTGACAAGGTTGAGCGGCTAAATTCTGTTATTAGGCTTATTATATGTGTATATAGATTTATAGGTTCTTTACTCTGTACCTTCATTTGGGGTACATTAAGTGTCAGTGATTAATTACGGACAGATATTCACGGTCTCGTGGATTTTCTTGTTACTAACTACACTATTCAATATTGTTTAAATGACTGTTTTATATGTTGTTTATTCTCTCTGTTAAGAAACACTATTTGTGACTCAGCATACAAACGGGCCTTATTGGTTAAACACAACTAATACATTATTAGAATTCCGGTTATTCACCCGCCAAATCCTTTTAATTATCTTTTCCACGTATACGGTTAGAATATAACCTTTCGGTTGGAGGGGCAAATTTTCTACGGCTGCTCCCAGGGTTTAGGTTGTAATTTAAATTTGTGACATGTTTTAGGCTCAAGTAAGGATTGTTCTCTCCACTTCAGTATAAGTCATACAAGTCATTCATCAGGTATGCACACCGGTCATACCCAGGCAAGGTTATGAGTAGGTTTAAGCTCTCGCCAAAATAGGTAAAGTCCCACAGGCCTCTTTGCCCAGCAGTCGAGTGGCCCCGCAAGGCATACTATCAACCATTACGTTCAGAGGTTCATGCCCAATCGTCCCAATTCATAGTTAGAGCCTTGCACCAACTCATAGTTAGGGCCTCACCTATCACGGCCAATTGTTATTACATTCTGTTACGTGTCAACGAGAGGCCAACACCCCGCCACCCACCTCAGTGGCACAAAGGCCCCACGAGCCAAATCTTAGGTAGAGCCTCTCATAGCCACTTGGCAAGTAGTCAGGGCTTCACCTGTCACCAACCTGAGCTAGTTAATACAATTTCGCCAGTAGGCACTACCCTAGTAAGCTGGGTCATTACCAATCTATATGGTACCATACTAACCTTATCCATCTGACTCACTTCCTGTAGCATGTCTAACGATTCTACACAAGGAGATGATTTGTCGGTGGTCATCACCCCACTCAGATCAGGCTCGCAGAGATGACCCAATCTACCAAGTCCAGCTTCCAGCTATCGTTCCTGGACTATCCCTAAGATCACCTCAAAAAGAGGAATATTCCTTTCCCGGCTACAGCCAGGAATGCCGAACTGTTTAGGTTGTTAAATATTACTGAAGACAACAAAAGGCCAAGCCCTAGTTCTGATTTCAATGTGCAAAATAGCCTTGCAAAATTAGACACCATGATGGCCTCCCTTGTTTCTTCAGTAGCAACTATTAACAATAGATTGGATAATCTGGAGTCAAACAATATTACAACCATCCCAGAGATTCCAGTGCCCTTTGCTCAGCCCACAACCAACTCAGGAGGTAAAGATAACCCTCTACCAGCAAATAGAGCTAATATCATAAACCCCATTCATTTCATTCCTCAGTCTCTAAGACGTGACATTATAGAGGGGAAGGACATAAACTTGGCATCATTACTGATTACATCTCAAGACGTGGTAGAAAACAGGGCCTTTGAGGATCTGTCAGTAGTGATGAAGTCTAGAGATCCTAGACTAAATAGGAAACTCAACAACCCCGAGTTTGTCCTTGCATTCGGTTTGTACAGAGATGTGATCTGTACAGCTTTCCCACTCCGTAGAGAGGAACTTGATTTATACCTGCATAAAGTAGTCCAGTTGGCATACAAGTACATTTGCTTCCAGATCCTCAGCATCACTCTCACAGTACAATACGATTACTGATTGGGCACAGCTAGACACAGAATTGTTTCTTATGCATTTTGCAGGCCTTAAAACCCCTTCCTGCGCTATATGCTCTTCTGCTGCTCATTCTGTAAATTTCTGTCCTGAAAACTTAGCATCCCCCTCTACCAGTAGCACAAATACTGGTTACCAATCCAACACAACACAGAGGGAAGTGAGAGACAAACGAGGCAGGCCTATTGTTTTTCTAGGTAAAGCACAAGTCTGCAACAATTTCAACACAGGTGGTTGCAGTTATAGTGCTTGTAGGCTGTTGCACGTGTCCTCAATATGTTTCAGAGCACATGCCAAAACAATGTGCCCCAACAGATTGTACCCTAACAAATCTTACACACCAATAAACATACCTAAGTTGCAACGCTACCTGTCTAATCATCCTTCTGTTCACTTGGTGGAATTTCTCACGGCTGGTTTCACTAATGGGTTCCACACAGGGTTCGTGTCACTCCCCACAGGGGTTTTAGAATGCCCCAACTTACAGTCGGCACTCACAGACCCAGACAGCATACACAAACTTTTACAGAAAGAAATCACCAATGGTTTTATGATAGGCCCTTTCTCTACTCCTCCTTTCACTTCCTGGAGGACAAACCCACTTGGAATCGCCACAGGGAAATATAACAATAAAAAGCTTTTATTTTTACTGTTTATTGTTTTATTACTTTTCTGCACCACACTCATCCCCTACACCTAGCCTTAATGCTTTGATCCCGTCAGGTGACTTTTCCCTTCAATACGCCAGAATTGACGATGCCATCCAAGCAATCATTCATGCCGGCAAGGCTGCTTGGTTAAGTAAAACTGACATCACAAACGCCTTTAAATTGCTTCGCATCCACCAGTCACTCTGGCATCTGCATGGAGTTAAGTGGCAAGACGGCTACTATTTCGCTACAAGACTGACCTTCGGATCCAAAAGTAGCCCTAAGTTATTCGATATATTTGCCGAAACTTCAACCTGGCTCCTACTCAACTCTTGCAGATGTCCAGTAGTCATACATTACCTAGATGACTTCCTCACCATTGAACCTCACCAACACACACCCCACAGCCTTAAGCACATGCTCGCTCTTTTCAAAGACTTAGGAGTCCCTGTAGCACAAGACAAAACTGAAGGTCCCAACACGGTGATTACGTTCTTGGGTATTACACTCAATTCCGTTTCTATGCAAGCCAGCCTGCCTCAAGAGAAGGTAGACCGGATACTTTCTTACATAAACACTTGCACGTCACAAGGCACTTGCACAAGGAAACAACTACAGTCACTACTCGGTTCACTAAATTTTGCTATGAGAATAATTCCTCAGTGTAGGTCTTTCATTTCCAGAATCCTATCACTACTGCACAGCCTCCCTGACGACGACTCCACAACTTCCCTAAACGAATCAGCTAGAGCTGATCTACAAATGTGGCAGCTGTTCCTATCATCTTGGAATGGCAGGTCACTATTTGTTCCACCCATATCAGACAATTCCCCTGTAATCTGGACCGATGCTTCAGGTACATTAGGGTATGCAGCCATTTTCGGCTACGAGTGGAAATTTCAATACCACCTCAGCTCTATTTGAAGTTTATCCTATAGTAGCAGCTGCACACGCCTGGGGCAAAGAATGGAGTGGACAGTCAGTCAGATGCTTTTCGGATAACATAGCTACCTGTAATATAGTTAATAAAGGCCGCTCTCAGTCCCTAACGATTATGAAATTAATTGGGAGACTGACCTGGCTAGCGGTTAATCTGCAATTCTGCATAACATGTTTAACGCTGCTGATGCTCTCTCACACTTGAATTTGCAGGAATTTTTCAGGTTTCACCCATCAGCAAACCCGCAACCCAGGGAATCTCCAAGCTTCACAGAACTAATTATGCTTTAAGTTCTCTATTACTACATAGTAGATCTCTCGCACAAGCAGGCTTGTCCACTAATACAAGGAAAGCATACTCCAGAGCACACAAGGTGTTTAAAAGTTTTGTTAGTGATTATCAATATATGTTTATTAAAATAAATGTTTTTTCTGTTGAAACTGTTGTTGCATTCACAACTTTTTGCCATATTTCTCCCAATTTAGCCTACAACACTTTCAAACTCTACTTAACAGGCATACAACACTACATGCAGCTTCAGCTGCCTCAGGTAACCACGTACCAACCCACATCATCAAAAACATGGGAAGATGGAAATCATCCGCTTACAATAGGTACATTCCTAACCCTGAAAAAGAAATAAGAATGGCTTTCCAAGACATGTCTAAATAATGTTTGTACTTAAATAAACTTATGTATTTTGAGAAATCGCTTCTAATAATTTTTGCCCTCTTTTACAGGCCTACCCTCACGTCAGTTTCGGCACACCTCGACTGACTTTGCTATTACTAATACTGCTTATTTTATTATCACTGCCTTATGTCCTCGTAATGTGCCATACACACATAGAAGGCTTGGCCTGTTATTGTGGGAGGTACATTCCCTATATAAAGCGCAGTAAGCCAACTTACCTGTCGTCGACGTTCCCGGAAGTGCCCCTCCCACCGCACCCTCAATTCAATAACATTTCACCTAGGTGGGCCCTCTTTTACAGGCCTAACCTCATGTCAGTTTCGGCACACCTCAACTGACTTTACTATTACTAATACTGCTTATTTTATTATCATTGCCTTACGTTCTCGTAATGTGCCGCACACAAATATATGTATATGTGTATATGTGTGTGTGTATATGTGTGTGTGTATATATATATATATATATATATATATATATATATATATATATGAAATCCACAAAAAATTCGAGCTCTTACCGCTGAATTTTTAATCAATCAAATTAGTTTATTAAAGTTCGCATGTAAGTAAATCAATGTTTTGACCTTTATAAGGTCTTTATCAAGATGCTAAAAACACATAAATACAGTATATATATACCCCATAAAATTAAGAAAATTAGCTTACCAAGTGCCCATAGATGCAAGAGACCCAGTCCTACAGGCCAAGCAGCTGATCGGATCACCCCCTATGTGCATAGTGACGTATTCACGCAATGGTGTCATACGTTCGGCTGAGGGACGTTCCGGTATGGAAAGCGACCTGTTGCCATAATGTTATCTGTATGAAAGAAGTGTGGTTAAAAACAATCACGGAGGAAAACACACAACACAAAATCCATAACAGTGATAAAATATATTAAATAATTACAATAGAGTCCTCTCTTTGAACTCCACTTATGCTTGATCATTATAGTGAACATGTACAGCAATTGTACTCTTTAGTTATAAGTAGAATATGTAAATACTGAAAACCAATGTTTGCAGGTTAAAAAGGAGGTCTGCAAATACCGTACTGGTAACTGAGAGGAGGATAGGGTACAATGTCCGCTATGGTTAGAAGATAGAGAGTTTAAAGAACTATAAGTCCTTGGTGAAGTGAAAACACAGGGAACAGAGTAATGTGAGTGAATGTATAGTCATTAGCAGGGAATCCGTACAAGAGGTAACAGAAGTACACAAGGATGATCTGTAGTTTAAGTTGGAATATCGCAGCCGAAATCAGAAACTAACAGAGGGATAGCAGCAACAAATAGTTTTTTGTAGAGGTCAGCAACCGAAGATCAGAGGCAATAGTGTTATACTAATGTAGATAAAACACTGATGTGCACGCACACATTCATATACTCACTAACACATACATACACATGATTACACACACTGAAATATGCACACAATCAGAAACATAAACTGACACATACAATCACACTCAGATGCACACACAGACACATACACAAACCTTGACACACAGATACACACATTGAAAAACACACCTTGACAAACAAATATACATGCACACTGTATGAATTATTCCTGGTAAAATAGTTTATAAATAAAATAAATAAATAAGTAATACACCTTGGAATAAATACACAGACTGACATATACACACACTGATACACAGACTGACATATACACACACTGACACACAGCACATGGATTGACATATACAAAAAGATACACACACAGTTACTCCGCTGACGCTCTCAACCACAGCCAATGGAGACTCAATAACTGAATAAATAAAATCTATAGAGCTGGGTATAAAAGGGAAATTGGTCAACCGGAAGCATTAATCACTTGTGGCTAGAATTCGTGAAAGAAAGTAAAAAAGTTAACCCTTGCTATGGAGGCATTCTGACACTACTTATATCACTACTACCTCATCTTGCTAATACATTCTCCTTTTTTGAAGGACTGCATATACTCAGCTGACTGGGTTGATCTAAAAGCAACTTTGCATTTAATAAGAAGTGACCTGTAGATTAGAATGCAGCAATGAATGTGATCTACATTGAGTTTGCTATGCTAAGGCTTTTAATATGGTCCCAGACAAGAAGTTATTGTACACACTGAAAGCAATTGGTTTAAATGACAATGTTTGTACTATTCTTGTGTTGAAAATTGGTTTTGGGATAGAGTACAGAGAGTAGCTGTTAATGTCAAGTTGGTTATAAATGGTAAGTGATGTACTCAAGGGTTCTGTCTTGGGTTCATTGGGAGTCAATCAGGGCGTTACACGTAAAACTTATCTTATCACATTGAGCAGCAACACTAAGGAGAAATGTACTTTGGGTAGTACCAGGGGACATATAAATCATAAAAACACACCAAAGGTGTCTAGAGATACCAGGAGCTCACCTAAAATGTGGCTAAAAAAGCTAAAATATCTATAAAAGGATAATACTAATAGAGGTGTTGTACCTTTAAGAGGGATGCTGTACCTTTAAGAAGAAGTTATATATCAGAATAAGAACAACGTGAATATAAGTGGACCCAAAATAGTAAAAGTTGAATGGATTAAGGGAGTATAAAGATATATATTATTGTAAGAAACACACCCAACAAGATTGAGAACTATAGGTGTATATATATATGAATGTACATGTCAAAGAGACCTGCAGTCATGATATTAAGTTATATGGAACTGTAATGTTGCAACACTAGATTAACTTGATCTAACGGTTAGATCATTATTCATAAGCTAAAGACGAAAGATAATAAAAATAGAGTTACTTATGAATAAATGGGGTGAAATTGAACTCCTCATTAAGCCCATGAGGGGTCAAGGTTTGGAAATGATAGATCCATCTAGATTCTTTCATTAGCAGTATTTTATTGAAATTGCCCTTCCGAGAATTTAAAGTTATTCTTTCTATAGCCTGGAATGTCAGATGGCTAGAATTACCCCCGTGATGGAGTCTCATATGATTGGATAGTGGGGTAGAGACGTTCGGGTTAGAAATTGAGCATATGTGTTGGAGGATCCTTCTTCTGAATTGTTGGTAAGTTTTACCGATATACTGAATATTGCAACTGCAGGTTATTAGATAAATCACCTTAGTCGAATTGCAATTGATGAATTGTTTAATGTTATATTCTTTTTTTGTACGAGTACTCAAAATGGTTTTGGAAGGTTTCAATAAAATACTGCTAATGAAAGAATCTAGATGGATCTATCATTTCCAAACCTTGACCCCTCATGGGCTTAATGAGGAGTTCAATTTCACCCCATTTATTCATAAGTAACTCTATTTTTATTATCTTTCATCTTTAGCTTATGAATAATGATCTAACCGTTAGATCAAGTTAATCTAGTGTTGCAACATTACAGTTCCATATAACTTAATATCATGACTGCAGGTCTCTTTGACATGTACATTCATATATATATACACCTATAGTTCTCAATCTTGTTGGGTGTGTTTCTTACAATAATATATATCTTTATACTCATCATTGAATGTTCCCAGGTCCCTCCAATTTGGAGACTAGTCTGTTAGGGTATTATTGATCTTGCCGCCTCTGAACCATATCGGTGCTTTTATTATTTCAGTACTATTTCTATGGGCATTTTCTTTACTTTGTTTGTCATATATTTGTAGTATTTCTCTCTTCTGTCTATTACCATTATTTTTATCTCATGGTTACATTTACCATTTATCATTTTTTATTTTCTTTATTATTATATATGATTTTTATATACTCTTTCATCACTACTTTTTTGTTATAACCTGTTGATCATTGCTTCACGTATCTCACTATGGTTCCCTCTGTCGGACGATCTTGAACAGACTTTGATCATCATTTGATCATTCTATGCCTTCTCATCATTAGTCTCTTCTTTTCTTTGGGTTATTTATAAATTTGGTATAATCCCCTTGAGTAATAACTATCCTCTATGTATTCTCTTCTACAATTATACACAACAATTGATTCATATATCATTCTCGTTTTTATATTTATTTTTACTATTTTTCTTCAGCACCAGGTTTTTCTTACTTATGCAGTGATCAATTCATCACTTCTCTAAGGGTTAATGTCCCTTGTTAAGTTGAATAAACACACTCCCTCTTTTGTTCTGACGTCATATCTTGTTATCCAATCCGAACACATTGCTTCCAACCAATCCGCTACTTCTTCTTCTTATTTAAACCCGGCTTTTTCTCTCGACCGGTTCCCCTCTGACGAGCTTGGCGGGCGAAACGCGCGCGTCAGGGGCTACACGGCTTTTCTATGCCGCTGTCTTCTTATCATAGACTATTTCTTATTATTACTATTTGTTTTCTCTGATTGATATTTATTTCGATATTAGGGGGGTGAGCGTTAGGTGCCCTCGAAGGCACGGGGGTGGAGTGTCAGCCATAACGTTAACCTCTTACCATCATTTTTACTTGTTTTCTTTAATTTGTGTTAATCTCGATATTAGTGGGGTGAGCGTTAGGTGCCCTTGAAGGCACGGGGGTGGAGTGTCAGCCGCCACGCTAGCCTTTTTCACTATTACTAGTTAGCGTTAGATTCTATTTGCTATTTTTTGTGCAGTACTACTCGGTACCCCTTTTGCCTCTTACTCAGGGTTGTATTCTGAATATTCAACTGCATCACTTATTTGTAGTATCCATCTATTATTTTTTATTATTTTCTATTTTCACCTGATTTACTATTTTTGTTACTCTTCTAATCATATTTTTAATTATATCTTCGGCTGTTATTACTTTCGTTATAATATAGCATTATATACTTCTGCTATATCTGTAGGGCTGCACCCGTACTAGTTAAAGATACATACCTTTAAACCATCCACCGACACGGTTGAGAATTCTCATTTACTGATACATTTAGATACACTTTGTTATATCTCTGATACAGTTTCAGGCTGATACTTTTGATTACTCCAATACATATCTTTTATCACATCGGCTGATACTGTTGAGAACTCTCATTTGCCGACATACTGCGATATATATTGCACCCAGCAGTATTCCAACACGCTATTCAGGCTGCCCTATTCTATTTCAGTTATTACTAGTATTTCTTTATTATTCTTTATTCATTGTAATTGGCATCTGATACTCCCCACCCCTCCTCCCCCCCCTTTTCTTTCCTTTTGCGCAGACGTGCGCTAGGATTAGGTTTATGCAATATCACCCAATCAGAGTTTATCCTGTATATATTTCTATATATATATTTTTTTGTGCTTCATCTCTATTATAATCAGAGTCTAGCTCATATATACACTATGATCTCTGTGTTATTTTTAGATTCTTTTGTGTTAATATTTTTCTATTATTACTAATAAACTTGTTTCTTATTTTTTGGACCCTGTGGTCCCTTTTAGATGAGCCTGATTCTACACATTTTGTGCTGTAGTCTCAGGCCCTGACTAGTCTTCTTCCTACCTTAAAGGTACACACTTTCTTTGTTCTGCATCCATTAATACTGCTATAGTATCCTTTATATAGGATCTTGTTTTCTTTACCATAGGTTGAAGTTGTAGATCTATGTAATGTGATAGTCTACTAGATATTGCATCTATCCCTGCCACTATTGGTCTACCTGGTGGATTAGTAATGCTTTTGTCAGGGCCAGATTAAGAGCCCAGTGGGCCTGGTGCTGACAATTATGACGGGCCTAATTACAGAATCATATCGACCGAAAACAGTAAAACACTCCCAAGCATCATGTATCTGATGGAGATGGTGCTGGAGAGAAAGAAAACAGCAGCTATAAGAAAACACATACCCTAGGCTAATCTCTCTCTAATTTATGTTTTCATCTTTCAAGTAAATCCATAACCCCTAACAGCAGTGTCCAGTCAAGCTGGAAGTCAATGGGCATGGTAAAAGGGTGTGCCACTTACCCAAATCACGTAACCTGCCAAAAGGGGCAAACATGCCCAAAAAGAGGACATGTCTGCTCAAAGAATTAGAAGGCCAGCCTGGCATGAATGCATGTCAGGCTGCCTGCCAATCATGCAGCTAGCCAACTAAGGGCATACTATGCAGACAGCACCCTGAGCTTGGCATAAATGCATCTAATGATGCGCTCACTTAACGCTTTCTATGGACTGTCCCCTAGCACTCGCTGGTCCACTTGTCTCCTTATCTTCTTACTATCAGGCAGAAGCTCATGGCATATTGTCTGGGACAGAGAAAAGCTGTATGTAGTGAGTGTAGAAGAAAGGGAACATGCCACAGTGTTAGAGAGACCAAAGTCAGCATTATCTTAAAGGATCACTATAGGGTCAGGAACACAAACATGAATTCATGACCCTATAGTGTTAACACCACCATCTAGCCCCCCTGGGCCCCTCATGCCTCCATAAATATAGCAAAATCCTACTATATTCAAGCCTGAAGCTGTAACTCTGCATGCTGTTAGACTCATAAAAACAAGCAGTCTGCTGACATCATTAGAAGTGGTGGCCTGATCCAATCACAGTGCTTCCCCATAGGATTGGCTGAGACTGACAAAGAGGCAGATCAGGGTCAGAGCCAGCATGATTCAAACACAGCCCTGGCCAATCAGCATCTCCTTATATAGATGAATTTAATTAATGAATCTCTATGAGGAAAGTTCAGTGTCTGCATGCAGAGGGAGGAGACACTGAATGTTTGGATGCATTTTAGGCAGCCATGACCCAGGAAGGATCTCTAACAGTCATCTTATAAGTGGCCAGTGAAGTTATCACTAGGATGTAATGTAAACACAGCATTTTCTCTGAAAAGACCGTGCTTACAGCAAAAAGCCTGATGGTAATGATTCTACTATAGTAAAAAGTAGATGGACTGTGTAAAAGGCGCTTAGAAAATGTGAATATAATACAATACACAATATAATGATAGCAGCTTGCACACCAAAAGTAGGAACTCTTCAACCTACTAACGATCAAATGTGTACCTTTGTAATGATTCTACTCACCAGAACAAATTCAATAAGCTGTAGTTGTTCTGGTGACTATAGTGTCCCTTTAACTATATTCATTGTCAGCCAGTCCACACAAGTTTTGTTCCCATACATCCCTCTTAAGTTTTCATGCTTAAGTAAGAGTATGTGAAAAGTAGTTAGGGTTGCCACCTTTCTTGGAAAAACATACCGGCCTTACTAATTTGCATAATTAAATATGTGTGGGTGAGGAGGAGAAAATGCTGTAAAATCACCAAAACACTACTTAGTTTAAATCTGCTGTATAGATGGATTCCTCCCAGTGCCCCCATGTCTCCCAGTGCCCTCATGTGTCGATTACTCCAGGTCTCAGTGTTCCTATGTATCAGTGTCTCCGTGCCCCATGTCTCCCAGTATCCCCTAGCGTCGTGTCCCCAGGTCTCCCAGTGATCCTATGTATCAGTGTCTCAATGCCCCATGTCTCCCTGTGTCCCCATGTCACTAGGCCACTAGGAAGACGGGGAGACCTGGGGACACGGGGAGACCTAGGGACACGGAAACACCAGTGACACTGGGAGAATAGGGGACTCTGGCTGGGACACATGGGGACAATGGGAAAATAGGGGACACTCGAAGACATGGGGACACAGACACCAGGGACAAAGATACTAGAGACACTGGCTGGGGGACATGGGGACATTGAGACATGGGGGCACTGGGAGACATGGGGACACTGAGACACCAGGGCCACAGACACTAGGGACACTAGCTTGGGGACATTGTGACACTTGAGGCACTGAGAGATATGGAGGCACTAGGAGACATGGGGACAGTGAGACACTGGCAGACTGGGGGCACTGGGAGACTAGGGGGCACTGAGACACCAGGAACACTGGCTGGGAGACATGGGGACACTGGGAGACATGGGGACACCGTGTCCCCATGTCTGTGCCATAATGATGTCTCCCAGTACCCCTTAGTGTCTCAGTGTATGTCTCCTTGCAGCCTTTCCCCCATCCCTTACTTCCCTGAGCTGTAGGCTGTCTCTGCAGGGTGGGAGTTGCTGTCTGGACTCTCTGTAGCTGCACCCCTGCAGATCAGTGAGTAGAGAGAGGCAGGGAGGGATATGCTGGAACTTCCTATCCCTGCCTGTCTCCACATACAGCGACCCCTACTGGCCAGTGCTGGTATTGCAGAGTAATCTCCATTTATACTGAGAAAAATACCAGCATTTATATTGCCAGTATCACTGCAATATTGGCACCAGCCAGGCAGCCTCAAATACTGGCTGTGCCAATAAAATAAAAGCCAGATGGAATCCCTAAGAGTAGTGTGTGAAAAAAAAAATGTAAAAAAAAAAAAATTTTTTTTTTTTTTTTAAAATCAATGGGCCTATTCCATGGGCCTGGGCCTGGAGCTGCAGCTCCATCAGCCCCTATGTTAATCCGGCCCTGGCTTTTGTGCACTTTAGGTAAGAAGTAAAAGACCGGGACCTTCGGATGTGGGATATTCATAAACTCAAATTCTTTTTGACTGAGTACTCCTACGTCTCGACCTTTTTTCAGGTAATCTCTAAATTTCACTTGAATCTCCTGACTTGGACTTGCTGTCAATTTTTTAAAAGTCTTTCCTTCTGTTAGAATTCTCATGGCTTCCTTATTATAAGCTTCCTTAGTCATAATAACTATACCCCACCCCCCTCCCCCCTTATCTGCTGGTTTAATAACCAACTCTTCATTATTCTTCAATTCTCAAAGAGCTTTCTTTTCTTGTATGTTTAAGTTATCATGCAAATTCTCTTTAAGGTTTAATTTTTTACATTCATTTAGAACCATGGTCTCGAACGTGATCATTTTATCTGAGATCATCTGTTTAGGAAAAAAGTTTGATTTCTTTTTTAAATCCGTATGTCTAAATCCATCCTCCATATGCACCTGTCTTTCCATAGGATTTTTAATGAAGAATTTTTTAAGACAAAGATTTCTTTTAAATTTATTCAAATCTATATATAAGTCAAAGGGATTTATATGTTTACTTGGGGCAAATTTTAACCATTTCTTAAGGATCTTTAATTGTTCCCTAGTTATTGTAGTTTCGCTAAGATTGTAAATTCCCATCTTTCTAATATCACCATTTAGATCTATATCTTCTAATCTTTTTCTTTCCTTTCTCTCTTGTCTTTCTTTGACTGATTTCCCTCCTCTTTTTCCTCTTGGAATGAATACCTCCATTTTTTTTGGTTTAAGGAATAATCCTTCCTTTGGTCTTCTTTGTGTCTTTCTAGAAGACGACTCCTCCAAAAATCCTGTTCCCCTTCTCTATCCCCTAAAATCTGGTAGTGATTCTGAATTTCTAAGGGTTCTTGGGCATATGACTGATACCTAACTCTATCTTTCTTATGGTATGTAGACTCATAGATAGGATTCCTGTCACTCTCTCCATAGGATCTATTACCCCTTCTCTCTTCATTTCGTTTATCCTTAAAACTTTCTCTCCGAGATCTAGGGTTAGGCCTATACTTCTCACTATTCTCCCATTCTCTTTTCTCATTTATATTATACATCTTCCTCTGAGTCTGTTTTTTCTCATCAGGCTCTTTATATGGTTTTTGGGGTGTAAACTGTTTCTTATACCTTGATTCATAAGTGGGTTGGGATGTATATTGCCTTGGATTTTTGTATCTTTCTGTCCCTCTAAAGTTGCCATCTCTGGATTGACATTGATATTTGGAAAAGGATCTTACTTGTTTATTTTTGTAATCCCTTATATCTCTCAAGTATTTATTTCTCTTAATTACTACTACCCCTCTCTCTACTTTATCCAAATTATCTTTTATTTCTTGTGTTATACAATCAAATTCCTCCTGATTCAAAGCATTAAGAATTTCTTCCTGACATTTATTAATTTCCACATCTAGCTCCTTAAGATTCTCTCTCCTCCTCCTAATAGCTGCATCGTGGTGAATGAAAAAATTTCTAGCATATTGTGCCATTCTTCCATAAAGCCCATATGTTCTTGATCAAATGTGGGCATTTTAAAGTAAGGTAAGCCTCTTGGAGTAATTTTCTCCCCTATATATCTTTCTAGAGTGGCTATCTCCCATTTTATCTTTAGTTCTTTTTGCAAAAGCTTATCTAATTTCTCACTAGTTTTATTAGGTTCAACTATTCTTCTACTATCTGGTTTCTCTACCCAATTAGCAAACTCGATAGCCATTTCTCTATGAATATTATTTATTTTATCAAATAGAGACATTTCTCCAAAAGCTGCCTTGTATATAAAGGAAAGTAAGAAAATGTACAAATAATAAAACTATATACTGGCACTCTATTGAGTAAATGGACGTATAATTGCTGCTATATCATCACGTGTAATCTTTCCTCGTACAAAAAACATAAACCAAATACAAAAAGGTGTAGCGCTACATACAGATATAAAGTGGTCCAAAGTCTGAATGCCTGTCACTCCAAAAAGAGGGCCACAATGTAGAGATAATGTCCTAGAAAGAGATTAAATTCTCATAGTGTGACACTGTAATCCAATATATTAAATAAAACTCTGAATAAAACCACTCACATATTACTGAGCTAATCAACCTAGCTCAGGGGTAAAAGCTCTCAGGTCTGTGCAGGCGACCTTTCCCCTTCTTTAGTGTGACTTCTTTCCCACGCTGTAGCTAGGGCTCAAGCAGAGAGAACATACGGTGCAGCATGGTTTGAGACCAATATCATATAGATAACATAAGTGTATATACTCACAAATATACGCCCCTCTTAAGGCTCTTTTCCAGCACGTTGTGTAGTTAAAGACTACACTCCTATATAGCAGGAACCAATAGCCCAATAATAAAATCAAATATTTATTATAAAAGTATACATTTAGAATTCCAATGGCCAATTAGAATCTATAAAAATACAATACATACAAATATATAAAAAAAAGGGCATAAAAGTGGTATCTAAAAGTCCCCAGGACGCGTTTTGCCAACTTTCTATCGGCTTCCTCAGCAGGGTGAAAAGTGCAATACCTTCTTCCTCCTGCTCAGAGTCTTGCTATATACTCTGTCCATGATTGCAATAATGGCTTTCAGCTGTTCTTTTCGGCGCGCTGATGTTGTTTCTTTCTCGGTGGGCACTGTGTGTGTTCCAAGACTCTTTCTCATTGTGGTTCACTTCCGCATACGTCATAGTTTTCATTAACCCTGTTGTGTCCTCCTGCTTCAGAACCTCGATCTCTCTATATCGATGACATTTTTTTTATTTGGAAAGGAGGAGTTCACCTTTTAGAAGAATTTTTTGCCTACTTGAATTTTAACACATGGGGGATTAGCCTTACCAGTACCTGAAGCGAGCAAGAAATATCTTTTTTAGACCTGACTATTTTTATAGAAGGAGGGAAGATAAAGACCAAGAATTTTTTTAAAGCAGTAGATGCTAATAGTTTTATAGAAAGGGAAAGTTGGCATTTTACTCCATGGTTGGAGAATGCCCCTAAAGGGCAATTCTTACGCATTAGGCGGAATTGTACAGATTTGGAGAGTTATAATCTGCAATCAATGAAGATCAAACAAAAATTTTTAGATAAGGGTTATGAGGATACTAAATTAGAAGAAGCTCGGATACAGGTTAAAGAGATAGAACGAAAAAATATCTTAAAATATAAGGATCGTACACAACACAATAAGGAAGGAGTACCATTTATTTGCAATTACAGTACAGAAAATTTTAGGATTAGGAAAATTGTAAATAGATTTTGGCCTATTCTTCGTGAAGATCCAGTGTTAGAAAAAATATTACCAGTACAACCCCAATTTGTCCATAGAGGAGTAAAGAATCTGCGTAGTATTCTAACATCTAGTTACATCAGGGAAAATAAGAGTTATGACAAGTTTTTCAATCAAGAAAAAAGTTTTTTTTGGTTGTGGACAGTGCCTGGCATGTAGAAGAACAGGAAATAAAAAAAGAAAAATCACTAGTTTTATGGGTACAGTAAAAAAAGAATATGAAATAAAAGAAGTTATTACATGTCATACAAATAACGTGATTTATGTAATACAATGCCCCTGTGGTTTAAATTATGTGGGTAAAACTACCCGGCCACTCCATATCAGGATTGAAGAACATAATAGAAATATAATGAAGGGGGCAGAGAATCATAGTGTACCTCTCCATTATAAAATTCATCATAATCAATCCCCATTAGGTAGTATTTTTTTAGGATTAATTAGAGTGGAAAAAGACTGGGGGGGGGGTGACTTTAACCAGAAACTCAGTAAAGAGGAGATGAAATGGATTTTTGAGTTAAATACTCTTATTCCTTATGGGTTAAATTCTGAATTCGAAATTTGTCATTTTTTAGAATAAATGAAAATATCAATTCCTTCTCTATAGAAATTTAAAATAAATGAAAATATTAATTCCTTCACTATAAAATAAGGCATAATGGTTTGTATATAATAAAGAAGTATTCATAAAATATCATATAATAATAGATGCACGATTAAATATAATAGATTAAGGGTTCTTTTGGGGAGATAGATGTATATAAAACAAATAAAAAAATTAAAAATGATAATAAATAAGATGAAACATAATTGATAACGTTTTTTTTCGGAGAGATAAATTCACTTATGTTGAGAATTCACATAGAGATCTGTTTATGAACACTTTTTGGATACACAATTGACATATCTGTAACGATATACAAATGTTTTTTCATATGTACATTGTTGCAAGAAGACGTAAAAATAACTGAACTTGTGTGCTCCGGTGATTAATAGTATAAAGTATAGGTAGATATTGCATACAAATACATTGAAGAAATACATTTAATTTAATATAAAGATATGGCATAATACTGTTTATTTATTTTTTAGGAGATTAGGGAATTGAGATATCGTTTTATATTGTTCTATTAAGATTTTGTATCTCTGAATATTTGCACAGAGTCCTTCTTCTTTCTCTTTTTTTGTTTGTGTGATTAATGTTTATACGCCCTTTTTTATATATTTGTATGTATTGTATTTTTATAGATTCTAATTGGCCATTGGAATTCTAAATTTATACTTTTATAATAAATATTTGATTTTATTATTGGGCTATTGGTTCCTGCTATATAGGAGTGTAGTCCTTTACTACACAACGTGCTGGTTATTCCTGTTATGTATACTCTGCCAAAATTACATAAGGATGCTCAGAACTCCATGGGTAGACCTATCGTCTCCAGCATAGGGTCAAAACATCCAAATACATAGATACCCACCTCCAACCTATTGTTAAATTATGTGCATCATAATTGAAAGATTCCATGAGCCTTTTAAATATTTTAAAGAATTTTAAATGGGACAAAGATTTTTTATTAGTCACGTGCGATGTTGCCAGTCTCTACACATGTATAGAACACTCCAAGGTATTTGATGCCACTCATTTTTTTTTCTGCAAATCAATACTACTTTTCCAGAAGACCAAATTAATTTTATACTAGATAGCATCTCGTTTATTCTACTGAATACATTTTTGGGGTTTCAATGTGATTTTTACTTACAGTGTAGAGGCACGGCTATGGGGACTAGGTTTGCACCCAGCTATGCAAATCTTTTTATGGTCCATTGGGAATTTTGTTTTATACATTCCCAACATAGCTGGACTGCAAACCTGGTCCTATATAAACGTTACATCGACGATATCTTTTTTTATTTGGAAAGGCAACAGGGCCTTTATTTTAGAAATTCTATCCTTTTTAAACACTAACTCATGGAACATTAAATTGACTCATGAGATCCATGAACAAAGAGTCAATTTTCTGGATCTAGAGATTTATATTGAAAAGGATAAAATAAAAACTCGAACATTCTTCAAAAAGGTGGATGTGCACAGTTATATCCATACATATAGCTGTCAATTCCACCCCTCCCTAGACAACATCCCAAAAGGACAATTCCTCAGATTGAGGAGGAATTGCTCAGATATTGCCCAATATAACGATCAGGCCAATTTTTTAAAAGAACAATTTTTAGAACGAGGATATCCATCTTATATTTTAAATGATAAAATTCAAGAAGTTAGGGAATTGGATAGAGATAACCTCCTAGAGTACAAATTCAGGAAGGATTTTACACAAACGGACAAGATTCCTTTAATTTTTAATTTTATCAACAATCATAGGGAATTGAAACATATATATTTTTTATTATAAATTCTTTATTTTATACATTTAGGTATATTGGGGAGGGGTTACAGAAAAATAGTTTGGGTAAAACAGTGATGGGATACAAAACATTGCTTTACAGAGGTAACAGTTTGCTTATCATCGTACAGTTTGAACAGGCTTGTAAGGGTAACATCCATGGTTTCAGTATACAACTTAGATGGGTTCGTCGATCAGATATTTTGGGTCATAAGTAGGGGGTACAAAAAAAAGGACAAGAGAATAGGTAGGGGTGTAGGTACTCACACAAAGCATTTCAAACCTTTGATTAGTTGAGGATTACATGCAAGATAATTGTAGTTTCATTAAATACAGTTGTACCTCTTGTCCCGGGGTTTGCAGTGTACGAGTTGCCACTATGGGTTGAGAGTCGTAGGACATTCAGAGTGGTTACCAAGTAGAATTGGTGAGAGGGTGTATAGGTAGGGTGGGACAAATTGTCCGTGATCTTATGCTGCTTCCTACCTAGTGAGGCTTTCATGTGGGCCGTGGCTTGCCACGAGGTCTGTGTGAAGTGCCCCTTGGTCGGTCTGGGGCAAGATGGTAGGAGCTGTCTTGTTTTCTTGTGGGGGTTTTGTGGTTGAGATGACCCGTTGGGTACCTCTTGTCATGGGGTGTGAAGTTGGGTGCGTCATCTGTATCTGATCCTCTTCCTGTGTGTCCGCAGGCTCAAGGGGGGCTGAGAGTGTGTATCGTTGGCTTGGGAAAGTGGGAGTGTCCTAGTGTTAAGGCTACAAAAGCTGTGGATGAAGAACTCCCTGCCTTCAGAGCCCGTAGTGAGTGGTGTAGTGGCGAGTTAGCGTTTCTGTCGGTGGGTGGTATTGGGGTCGCCTCGTCCGGCACGGCATGTGGATGTGCAAGAGAATGCTATGTGATGATCGGGAGGGGGGGTCCAGAAGGTGGGGGATGATGGGACGAGAACTGGGAGGTCAGGTTAGGTAGATTAGGGGAGGTGGGGTTGGGTGGAAAAGAAGAGAGGGTGCAGGGAGGAATGGCAGTCTGCTGAGTGGAGATCCTCCTTGGGTGTTGCCACCCGCCTAGTCCATCCTGAGTGGGGGGTACTGCGTTGGGATTGGGAATTCAAATATCCAGGGTTCCCATATTTTATCAAAGTGCTTAGTCGTATCATGTATAAGAGCGGAGAGTGTGTCCATTTTCATGGCGTCATTCATTTTGCGCTTTACAAGGTCAAGGGAGGGAGTATCTGGGCTTCCCATTTCTCCGCGATTGCCCGTCCGGTGGCTAGGGCAAGTTTGGCTATTAATTTGTTTTGGGCTTGCAAGGTGTTATGGATAGGTCTAGAGAGAAGCCATAACCATGGGTCCATCGGGATGTTTGTGTGCAGCACCGGCGTTGCTAACTGTGACACCTGTTGCCAAAGTGTTGCTACCCGTGTGCATTCCCACCAGAGGTGGATGTATGTGCCTCTGTTACTGCACCCTTTCCAGCACAGATCATGGTCTGATTGCTTCATTTGTTTTAGGCATAGTGGGGTGAGGTACCATCTAAGGAGCGTTTTATAGGCTTGCTCTTTGTGGTTGATGCAAATCAAAGTTGTTGCTGTGGCTTCCCAGATGGCTATCCAGTCTTTGGGGTCTCCTATGGGGCCCAGGTCCCTTTCCCAGGCTGACATATAAGATAAGGAACCTTCCCGTGTGTTACGGCTGAGGAGGGAGTAGATTGCGGAGATTTGACCTTTGTGGAGTGGGTTTTTGGCGCACGTGTATTCGAGTGGGGTGAGAGGGGTGGTGCATGCCTTTGTTTGGTTGGGTTCGCTTAGAAAACTTTGGATTTGGATATGTCGGAAGAAGTCATGGATCGTGAATACAGGTCAAGTCGTTATCCTCGAAGTGTGCAAGGTCTTTTGGGTTCATGCCTGGGGCGAATTTCGTGTTTCAGAGGAGAGGCGTGAGCAGGGATGGGCGAGAGACGAGGCCGTGTTTTTCGGTGATTTTTTCCCCATATTTTAATCGTTGTGAGAAGTGCAGGGGAAGTGGAAGGGATAAGGGGCCTAGCTTGTTTCGGGGTACCAGATGTACAGAGATGGAAAGTCTCTTCCAAAGATGATGTGTTCCAGGTCTACCCAACGTTTAAAGCCATAAGCAGCATGGAGTTGTACTGTTTGAGTTAATTGTGCAGCATGGAAGTATTGGGTAAAGTTGGGTAGTCCGAGCCTGCCAGCTTTGTTCGGGATGTACAGTGTTTGGCGCCCAATCCTAGCTCTTTTGTTGGACCATATCAATTTGTCTATGATGGTTTGTAGTTTTTTGAACTATGACGTCCGTATGGGGATCGGAAGAGTTTGAAAAAGGTACAGGAGGTTCATTTTAACGGAGGTCATACGACCCACCCAGGAGATTGACATGTCTTTCCATTTCTCTAGATCCTGTGTGGCCATGTCCAAGAGAGGTGAGTAGTCATGGTGGTAAGTTTGTGACAGGTCGGCGGGAAGGACAGTGCCTAGGTATTTAATGGTAGAAGCCTGGAAGTTAAACAGGTGTTGGGCTTGTAGAGATTGGAGGCGGTTGGTCAATATGTAATGGGAGAGCTTCAGTTTTGTCCAGGTTGAGTTTGTAACCGGAGACTGAGGCATAAGTATCTAGTGCGGTGATTAAGATTGGGAGTGAGTGTAGCTGGTCCGTCACCGTTAGGAGAATGTAGTCCGCGTAAGCTGCTATTTTGAATTCCTCGTCCCGGATATGTAAGCCGTGTACGCTGTTGTGTCCCCTGAGGAGTTGGAGGAGCGGTTCAAGAGATAAGGCAAACAGGATTGGGGAGAGGGGGCAACCCTGACGCGTGCCGTTCATTATACGAAGGGATAGAGGTCAGGAGGGGTAGAGAAGGAGATTAGCTGTGGGGGAGGAGTAAAGGCTTTTTCGGCATCGAGGGAGAGGATTAGAGTGGGGATTCGTCGATGGTCTGCGTACCAGATGAGGTTGAATGTGTGTCTTGTGTTGTCTCTAGCCTGTCTATTCAGGATGAACCCGACTTGGTCCGGGTGGACAAGTTTTGCCATGACTTTTGTGAACAGCTTGATGTCTACATTGAGTAGTGAGATAGGCCTAAAGTGACCAGGGTCTAGGTGGGATTTGCCGGGTTTGGGGAAGAGGCAGAAGTTTGCCTGAAGCTTGTCTGGGGGTAAGTGATCCTCCATAAGCATTGAGATGAAAAGGTTGCATAGGTGTGGGAGCAAGGAGGCAGCAAAGGTTTTATAATAAAGGCCCGAGAAGCCATCTGGGCCTGGGCATTTGTTCGGTTTTAGTGTTTTCATAGTAACATAGTTACATAGCTGAAAAGAGTCTTGCGTCCATCAAGTTCAGCCTTCATCACGTATGTTTTTGCTGTTGATCCAAAAGAAGGCAAAAAACCTAGTCTGAAAAATTCCTTCTTGACCCCAAAATAGCAGTCAGATGTCTCCTTGGATCAAGCAGCTATTACCCCACTAATTAGAAATTATATCCCTGTATGTTATGTTTTTACAAGTATTTATCCAATTGCAGTTTAAACATCTGTAATGACTCTGAAAAAAACACCTCTTCAGGCAGAGAATTCCATATCCTTATTGCTCTTACTGTAAAAAAAACTCATTTTTTCCAGCCTAAATGTGTGACCTTGTTTCCTATGTATAGCCCTGTTTATGAATAGATTTCCAGATAAAGGTTTGTAATGGCCCCAAATATATTTGTATAATGTTATCATATCCCCTCTCTGCGCAGTTTTTCCCCTTTACCCCTTGTGAGACCATATGCTGGTAAAGGTTGGCCCTGGGTTCCTCCTATTGCAAGACAATGCTAGACCTCATGTGGCTGGAGTGTGTCAGCAGTTCTTGCAAGACGAAGGCATTGATGGTATGGACTGGCCTGCCCGTTCCCCAGACCTGAATCCAATTGAGCACATCTGGAACATCATATCTCGCTCCATCCACCAATGTCATGTTGCAACACAGACTGTCCAGGAATTGGCAGATGCTTTAATCCAGGTCTGGGAGGAGATCCCTCAGGAGACCATCCGCCACCTCATCAGGAGCATGCACAGGCATTGTAGGGAAGTCATACAGGCACATGGAGGCCAAATACACTACTGAGCCTCATTTTGACTTGTTTTAAGGACATTACATCAAAGTTGGATCAACCTGTAGTGTGTTTTTCCACTTTAATTTTGAGTGTGACTCCAAATCCAGACCTCCATGGGTTGAAAAATTTGATTTCTGTTTTTTAATTTTTGTGTGATTTTGTTGTCAGCACATTCAACTATGTAAAGAACAAAGTATTTCAGAAGAATATTTAATTCATTCAGATCTAGGATGTGTTATTTTTGTGTTCCCTTTATTTTTTTGAGCAGTGTGTGTGTGTGTGTATATATATATAGTTGTAATCAAATGTATTTAACCCTCAAATCAGGTTTATTGTCAAAATTCCATTGTGTTAAACTAAAAAGTTGTTTCCTCCAAACTTTTTTCAGGGAATCAACTTTATTTATATAATAAAACATATATAATGAAGGAAACAATTAAAACAATGCAATATCTTAGAAACAAAAAGTCCAAATGGGCTAAACATTCACATCCAGCATCTTCGCCTTCAAGATCGTCTGAGACAAGACACCCGGACAGCTGCTCCAACAATCAGTTTGCATAACCAAGGAACTTCTGCACAAACTGTCAGAAACCATCTCAGGGAAGCTCATCTGCAGGCTCGTCATCCTCACTGGGGTCTCCACCTGACTGCAGTTCGTCGTCGTAACTGATTTGAGTGGGCAAATGCTCACATTCAATGGCATCTGGCACTTTGAAGATGTGTTCTCTTCACGGATGAATCCCGGTTTTCACTGTACAGGGCAGATGGCAGACAGTGTGTATGGCGTTGTGTGGGTGAGTGGTTTGCTGATGTCAACATTGTGGATCGAGTAGCTCATAGTCACGGTGGGGTTATGGTATGAGCAGGCGTATGTTATGGACAACGAACACAGGTGCGTTTTATTAATGGCATTTTGAATGCACAGAGATACTGAGGCCCATTGTTGTGCCATTCATCCACGACCATCACCTCATATTGCAGCATGATAATGCAGGGCCCAGTTTTGTGAAGGATCTGTACACAATTCCTGGAAGCTGAAAACATCCCAGTTCTTGCATCGCCAGCATACTCACTGGATATGTCACCCATTGAGCATTACAAACAAGAACAATAAAGTATACACACTATAATTATGTAAAGATCATATGTAAGGGAGAGATACCAGGTGTACCTCACTAACACCTAAATTGCATATAATAGAAAAGACAAAGTGGAAACACCTCCCAAATACGTGATTATATAACCATAAATGCAAATAACCTGAGATATAGGTAGTAATTCGCAAACAGAATCTGTATGGAAAATTAAAAAGCTAACATAGCGTAATACAGTACTAGAAAAGTGAGTATATTAGTGAGAATGAATGCACTCACAAACGAAATAAGAATTCAGGCTTCTCACCCTCCAAAGGGTAGCAATCTTAGTGGATAGTCCTCCTCCGTGGGATATATAGAAGAATAGGAAACAAATATAGTGAAGCATGTAATTATATTACAGAATCCCGTGACACGCACGAAACAGGATACAGTTCGGAACGCATCACTTCCGGAACGCAAGGACTGTATCCTGTTTCGTGCGTGTCACGGATGACACGCACGCCAGATGGATGCCGAACACCCGGGTTTTCAATTTAGTATGATTGTATGCATCGCTATAAATACCCGGAAGTGCCATCACAGCCATATCCCTGAGGAAGTCCCCTTTTTTGTCGGACGAAACGCGTTGGATACTTCTGAGCCTATACATGCTGCTATTTGTTTTTATATCCTGTATGTAATTTTTATATTTATTTTATTTTAATTTTATTTTTATTGTATCCTGCCTGTTCCATTGGATCTTCTATTGGACTTTTTCTATATCAGTCTTGGAGTTCCATGTGATTTGGAGATATGCCTGTCCAATCTTTTCTCCTGTAAGTGTGACCAATAAATATGATTCTGTAATATAATTACATGCTTCACTATATTTGTTTCCTATTCTTCTATATATCCCAGGGAGGAGGACTATCCACTAAGATTGCTACCCTTTGGAGGGTGAGAAGCCTGAATTCTTATTTCGTTTGTGAGTGCATTCATTCTCACTAATATACTCACTTTTCTAGTACTGTATTACGCTATGTTAGCTTTTTAATTTTCCATACGGATTCTGTTTGCGAATTACTACCCATTGAGCATGTTTGGGTTGCACTGGATCAGCGTATGCGACAGCGTGTTCCAGGTCCTGCCAATATCCAGCAACTTCGCACAGCCATTGAAGAGGAGTGGACCAACATTACACAGGCCACAATCAACAACCTGATCAACTCTATGCGAAGGAGATGTGTTGCACTGCGTGCGGCAAATGGTAGTCACACCAGATACTGACTAGTTTTCGGATCCCTTCGGACCCCCTAACCCACCCCCAATACAGTAAAACTGCACAATTTAGAGTGGCCTTTTATTGTGGCCAGCCTATGGCACACCTGTGCAATAATCATGCTGTCTAATCAGCATCTTGATATGCCAGACCTATGAGGTGGATGGATTATCTCGGCAAGGGAGAAGTGCTCACTAACACAGATTTAGACAGATTTGTGAACAATATTTAAGAGAAATAGGCCTTTTGTGTTCATAGAAAAAGTCTTGGATCTTTGAGTTCAGGTCATGAAAAATGGGGGCAAAAACAAAAAAGTGTTGTGTTTATTATTTTGTTCAGTGTAAATAAAAAAAAAAAAAGGAAATGCTTCCTCCATGATGGACCTGATACCCATGCTCACTGAGTGTGCAACCAAGCTCACCCATAGGAAAACATTAAATCAATGCTATCCTATGGGTGCTTTTGCATTACAAGACCGTGTTTTACTTGATCAGTGTTATGGAAGGGTATACTGACAGCCACTAGAGGTGGTTTAGTGGCCTGGGTCAGTTTAGTGGCTGTTTAATTGTCAGTCCCCCTTAATTTAAACACAACCATAGAAACTCAATTAGTTATGAATAAATCTCAAAATAGATCAGAAAGCAATAATGAGATAATGATTACTATTTAATGAAATGGATGTGTGTTCTAAATGTCATCTTGTTGATTTTGGGGAAGCAAACTTGTTGGTTCAATTTAAGCCTAGGACATTTACTCTGTGAATTCCTTTTGGGCAAATCACATTATTATTTTATGTCAACCATAATAAATGTGAAGATTCAATGATAATTCACCGTAATTTTTATTTAAACAGAATACTATCATATGCAATCTAGGTTATCTGATTAGAAGAATGCATGTTACTACTGCCATCAAGTGGCAACAGTGCAGTATAGCAGAAATATAGCAATAATGTCTACTACATATTTTAAAAGAAAGGTTTCATTAGGAAACTTTTCTCCTGCAACTGCATCATCTGAAAAAAACAAAAACAAAAAAACCCCCGAAGCTTTCATTGTAAACTCTTCTAACAACCTACTTTTCAATTACATGAAATACATCTTACCCTTACCTCTTGTGTCATTTTACCCCACTCCCCCTAGATTGTAAATTGACTTAGCTGGATATCTCAATATTTTAACCCGTTAACGCCGTTATTGCGTGCTATGCCGTCCTGGCGTTAATGGGCTTAAACGCCGTTAGGGCGGCATAGCACGCCACGGCGTTTAAGCCCACCCATGTTTCCCCGATCCCTCCCAAGTTGCAGATTGCGCTCGGGGGACCTGCCTGGCAGCCCCCTGTGGCCAATCATTGTCGATCTGAAGTTTGTGATCGCAGTGACAGCCAGTCACTGCGATCACTGTAACAATGTGTCAGCCAATGATTTTAAATCACTGGCTGACACATTGTCTCTGCCCCTCTCCTCACCTCACTTCGATCTGAGAGAGAGAGGCAGAGAGATCGTTGTTGGTGGTTCCTGTAGGATAAATTATTGTAAAATTTCAGTAAAATTGAAAAAAATATATATTTTTAACCCTTTCAGTGCTGATCACTGCATTAACAGTGTGATCAGCCTGATTAGGGCTGTTAGCAGATTTGTACTATAATTAAAAAAAAATTTAGGGTCAAAAAATATTTGTTTAATCTCCCTTAACCCTGCCGTGATGACTATACTGTACAGTATCGCTGCTGTACGGTACTGTACAAGTGATCACTGTGATCTGATCTGACCAGGCTGACTCTTTTTTTGGGTTATTTTTATAAACAAAATATAAAAAATAAATAAAAATAACCCTTTCAGTGCTGATTGCAGCAGTCTAAACTGCGATCAGTACATTTATTTTAATTTTCGTGGTTTTTGAGGGTGGGTAGTGGGTGTTAGGCAGGCAGGAATTCTCCCTAGTTTTTTAAAATTAATTATTGATTAGTTCCCCCCTAGAATTGCACGTCCCAACTCAGCGGAGGAGGCATATGCCATTCTGGCAGGCAGTGATAGTGACACTCTGCAAGACATTGACACTATCACTGCCTCTGACATTGAGCCTCTGAGTGAGTCCTCAAGTAATGGTGCCCCACCACCACCTACAAGAAGACGCTCAGCAAGCCCAATGCCAGATGGAGACTGGGTGCCAACCAATACTTGACTGCGAATCCGGGGTCTCATTACAATTGGCAAAACATGTGGCACCCCACGGATCTCGCAGAAATGCGCAAATTTTGGGCCCTAACTCGAGTTATGGGTATCGTCAAAAGCCGAGCATCAGGTCCTACTAGTACAAGCACCCCATCCTGGCTACCCCTCTTTTCCTAGGGGTTATGAAGAGGGATCGCTATGAGCAGCTGCTGTGTTTCCTCCACTTCAACCATAACGCACTGATTCTCCTGTATTCTCAATTCCTTTGACCTTGACTTGTTTCTCGTTCTCCTGTTTTCTGGTTCCTTTTATTTGGCTTGTCTCCTGACTATTATTAGTGTGCTTTAACCCGGCCACTCTAAGGACCGGTATAGCACCCTTCCTCTCTGTGACCTGTTAGCGTGTTAGGTTCCCGAATCGTGACAGACATTTCCCTTCCCGAATTCCCCACACACCCTGTAAAAGGACACCCCAACGAAAATGCAGTGTTTGCTGGAACAGAGGAGTCTGAAAGGACTCCAGTTATTATTGCCTCTCCTGTCCATCCCTACCCGCCCTCTGCATAACAGACTGCTTCAAAATCTACCATACAGAGCTGAACTACTAAATCACTCTATGGTACTTTGGCAGTTTGTTTGCTTGATTTCCCTGGATTCCCTGACCTCGGCTTGTCCTGACTACGCTTCGTTAGCTGCCTGTACCGACCCATTGGCTTGTTTTACCGACTACTCTGACTTCTGGATTCCCCTGACCTTGGCCTGTCCCTGTTTACCTTAGCCATTCTAAAGTGGCTACACCACACAACTCAAAATACTACATTTGTAATACTTGTTAAAATGTGACTTTACAAAGTAAAGCTCTAATCACAGGGCTAATACTGTGAGTAGCACTAAAAGTGTTAATAAAATCGTTTTTTGTTTTTTTTAAACGTCTCAAACTTTTCACACAGTGACTCTTTGTGAGATCAAAGATCTCTCTCGTCTTCAGAACAAAGTGTATGTGGGGGTACTATTCTATTTGTGAAAAACCTGCAAAAATGGTAAATGGGGTTACTGTTATATTCAGGAGACAATTTTAAATAAAAATACTTTTTTTTTTATTGCACTAACTAATATCAAGATTATGAAGTTTCCTGTGAAAATGGAACATGTGTGTTTTAAGAAAACACAAATAAAAGTATAAATCGCTACATGGGCACTGCATGTCTGTTAAAGTGGCTAGACCAAACAACTCAAACTATGCCATTTGGAATACCCTGTGCTGCCTGCTTTTAAAAATACTATGCCATCATGGGTCTAATTTTATCTCCTGGGCTGCCATACTTTCTCAAAAGTGGCATATTGTCAAAAGTGACACATTTTCAAACTTACAAGCTGAAAAGGGCATCTAATATATTTGGCCCTGTGAGTTACCGAAACAAATTGAAATAATGGTACGTGGAGGTACTGTTATATTCGTGAAACAATGTGTAATCATAATACCGAGGCTCTATTGCAGTAACGCATATCAGAAATATGAAATATCCTGTGGAAATTGAGTTAATGT
This sequence comes from Pelobates cultripes, assembly GCA_933207985.1. Taxonomy (NCBI): domain Eukaryota; kingdom Metazoa; phylum Chordata; class Amphibia; order Anura; family Pelobatidae; genus Pelobates; species Pelobates cultripes. The sequence continues at coordinate 98,995,369 of OW240916.1, read as the reverse complement.
GTTTGAAAAAGCATTAATAAAACTATAACCACTATATGGGCCCTGTATTTCTGGTAAAGTGGTTAGCCCAAACATATTAATACACACCATTTAGAATTCTCTGGGTTGCCTACTTTTGCAAATGGAATGCCATAATAGTGGAAATGTTATTACCCAGGCTACCATACGCTCTCAAAGGTGATATAGGCCCAGAAAATCACTTTGCCAAATTTCCAACTTTGAAATGGGCATCTAATATATTTGTCCCTGTGACTTCCCCCAAAAAACTGAAAAACTGGTACATAGGAATACTGGTATATTCAGGAGACAATGTTGAAACGAAATACTAAGGCTTTATTGCACTCACCCATATCAGGAATATGAAATATGCCTGTGGAAATTGAGTCATTAGAATTCTCTGGGTTGCCTACTTTTGAGAATGATATGCCATAATAGTGGAAATGTTATTACCCAGGCTGCCATACACTCTCAAAAGTGACATAGGGGTGGAAAATCACTTTGTCAAATTTCAATGTGTAAAAACATAAATAAGACATATATTAGACCCTATAACTTTCCAAAACACCATAAAACATATACATAGGAGGCACCATTTCACACGTGAGACATCACTGACCAGAAATGTGAGTGTTTCAGAGCAGTGAAATGTATAAGAAAGTACAGTTTTTATGTGAAAAATGAAAAAAAAAAATGAACACCAACTTTGGCTACTGTTTGTGACTAAGTTGCTATTATAAAAGACTATACATACCCCATTTTGAATACCCTGGGTCGTATACTTTTTCAAATGGTATGCCATGATGGGGGTAATTTTCATCTCTGGGCTGCCATACGGTCTCAAAGGCAACATAGGTCCAGCAAACCAATCTTAAAAAATTCTATGTGTAAATAAAATGAATGGACAAGCCATATATTGGACCCTGTAACATTTGAAAAACCCATAAAACCTGTACATGGGGGGTACGGTTTTACTCATGAGACATTGGTGAATACAAAATTGTGTGTTTTATTGCAGTAAAAGTGAACAGCATTATGACATTCACAGTAAAAATGACATGCAGAACTTGAAAAATAACCAAATTTACCAAAGATTTTGATTATTTTTCACAATAAAAGTTAGTTCCATATATAAAGTTTGATATGAAATGAAAGCTCTGATTCTGCTGAACAAAATGATATATAATAAGTATGGGTGTATGTAAAATGAAAGACGTAAATTATTGTTGAACAGATATATAGTCAAATTCTGTGGTTTGTTTACATTTTTTTTTGGATCACAACTTGTACATTTGGCTCCGTCCTTAAGGGGTTAACTAGATCTGAGCAACATTAGGGGTTGCGTACATGAGGTTAAATGGAAAGATTCCACAGGTCAAAAGATGGTGGCTGCAGAGTTAAGGCGTGGAGTCAAATTTTGGTGGAAAAGTCTTAAAATGTCACCAGCAACCAAATTTCCTGGTGGGCTGCTTCACCTGGGGCCGGGCCCATCAGCCAAAAAGCAGAAAATGTTGTTTTGAGGTACTCAGGGGGTTGTGACCCTTTATTATTGCACTGGACAGGGCCCCTGTCACGTTCAGATCTCTTCCTCCTAGCTAACAGGGCACCGTATAGGGAGGAGGGAGATGTACACACGAGGAGGAGGAGATCCTATCATTCAGACATCATTGGAGCCAGACTCTTGTACACAAAAGGTAAGGAAAGAGCCACCCAAAAGGTGTCTAAAATATGTAAACTGTCATTTATATATGTGTGTGTTCAGTGTTAGTGTGTGTACCGGTATGTGTACCTGTGTGTATGTGTATATGTATATGTGTATGTGTATATGTATATGTGTGTATGTGTATGTGTACCTGTGTGTCTGTGTATGTGTACTTGTGTGTCAGTATGTACCTGTGTATGTGTACCTGTGTGCCAGTGTTTGTTTTACCTGTGTTTGCACCATTGTGTAAACATAAGGCCATCACTGCAATCACTGCAAGATGTAGGCTATGTAGGTTATGTAAAAAGGTAAATCACGGGGGGCAGGGGCGGGCGGCCATGCTGACAGGCTGCAGGTCACTGGAGCTCCTGAGGATTCTAGTTAACTTAGGCGAAAACACCCACCTAAGGCTTCTTGAAAACCCTAGGAATCCAGTGTACAGAGTCCTGGAGTGTCCCGGTGTAGCTGGAGCACCTGATAGTGGGTGAATCTGGGTCCTGGAGAGACATTCTGGGGCTTGGGACCTGAGGCCTACCCGGGAGGAAAGCGAGGCAATCCAACCCAGCTAGTATGACAAGATAGCTGGCGTCCTCCCGCTCTCGTTTACCCCCTCCCTCCCAGTAACTCCCTCAATATCACCCCCTCCCAATATACCCCCTCCCTCCCACTAACCCCCCTCACTATCACC
>OW240916.1:98917353-98992882 GCA_933207985.1 Pelobates cultripes | reverse complement strand
CCCATACACACACTATACACACTGCCCCACAAACACTGCCCCATACACACACTATACACACTTCCCCACAAACACTGCCCCAATACACACACTACACACACTGCCCCCATAAACACACTACACACACAGCCCCACAAACACTGCCCCCATACACACACTACACACTGCCCCCATACACACCTACACACTCTGCCCCACAAACACTGCCTCCATACACACACTACACACACTGCCCCACAAACACTGCCACCATACACACACTACACACACTGCCCCACAAACACTGCCCCCATACACAAACTACAGACACTGCCCCACAAACACTGCCCCAACACACACACTACACAAACTGCCCCCATACACACACTGCACCACTACACCCACTACAAACACTGCCCCCATAGGCCACACTGCCCCACAAACACCTCGGCCCACACACACCACAAACACACACTGTCCCCATACACACACTACACACACACTGACCCATACACACACTACACACACTGCCCCACAAACACTGCCCCATACACACACTACACACACTGCCCCACAAACACTGCCCCACAAACACTGCCCCCATACACACACTCCATACACTGCCCCACAAACACTGCCCCATACAAACATTGCCCCCATACACACACTGCCCCCATACACACACTACACACACTGCCCCATACACACACACTACACAAACTGCCCCCTATACACACACACTACACACACTGCCCCACAAACACTGCCCCATACACACACACTGCCCCTATACACACACTACACACACTGCCCCCACTACACACACTGCCCCCACAAACACTGCCACACATACACACATTGCCCACACACATACAGTGCCCCCCATACACACTCCTCCAAACACCCATACAGTGCCCCCATACACACACTGCCCCAAACTCACATAAACTGCAACTCTCACACACACACACACACAATGCAGCTCTCTCACACACACACTGCCCCACACATACACTGCAACCCTGACATACACTGCCGCCCTCACGCTCTCGCACACACACTTCACCGCTCACACACGCTCACACACACACACTGCACCTTTCACACACACTTCACCCTTAACACATACCACTGCTCATATGCCCTATATCCCAGCAGACCCCAGGTAAGTTGTCAAACTGTTCTTAGTGCTAGTAGTGCCAGGATGGGATCCTGGCACTACTAGCACCATAACTACTACACTGAGCTGTAGTGGTTATTGTGGCTGGATTATTTATTTAAATAATCTACAAGTGCCCCTCCTGAGATCAGGCTCTGGATCCGCCACTGCACAGTATTCCCCCCTCCTACACACCATGACCCCACTCCCTCACAGTATCAGCCACCTCCCTCACAGTATATCACCTCCCTCTGAGTATTACCCCCTCCCACACACTATCGCCCCTATATCCCACACACTATCACCCCTTCCTTTACCAGATCACCCCTTCCACACACACAAACTGTCACCACCTCACACACACAGTATCATCCCCTTCACACACAGTCACTCTCCCTTATACACACTGTCACCCCTACAATGTAGTGTCACCATGCTCATACACTGTCACATTTCCACACATTGTCACCCGTCCCCACACTGTCACCCCCTCCACACTTTCAGCCCTTTCATGCATCCACACTCTCATTAATCACTCCTAATCATGTTCATCTCACCCCCTCCAAACTCACCTGCCCTCGCTCTGCCACACTCACATTAACCCCCTTAATCCTGTCACACTCCTTCCTCCAACCGTGCCACATTCACCATTCACTCCAAAACTGTGATACTCACCCCACCCCAACTATGCCACACTTACCCTGTCACTTAAATCTTAAATTTTCATTTTTGTTTTAGAGAACCCCTTCACAACAGTACTTATTTATACACGACTGCTGGGCTATGCAACCATACCCCACAATTGTGTATAAATGATTGGCATAATTGCAAATTAAATGTATTTATTGCAAATTAATTTTGTTTGCAAATTATGCTACAACTATAGCCAGAGAGCTCACAATGCAGGGGCACTCTGACATTGCAAGCTTCTGAACAATGAATGCAGAGACTGACTCTCTGTATCCAGTGCTGCAAGCCCGCCTTTCGATATAGTGAATGCTCCTTACACTTATACAAAATACAACCCTATTATTTTATACTTTGGGTGTAAGTGGGGCCTCATGCATGAAATTCGCCTAAGGCCTCATAAAGTCTAGAGCCGCCTCTGCCTAGCTGTTATGAGATCAGTGGGGAGTGCAATATCAGAGAGACTCCTGCAGTTGGAGAGAAAACTAAGTCAATCAACGGGAGATTTACAGATCAGAAGTAAATCTACAGCTTCAAAGACAAGCAGGTACATGCTGATCAGTAAAAGTCTCATACATTGTTATTTCACCTTTGGAACCGGAGTGGATTTGTGGAGAGTGGGGTAAGAGTGACATTGGTAAATTTGTTTATGCTTTTAGTGAGAATTTAAAGTGAATTTCAAATTTAAGGCAAAAGTAGCTGAACTGGAAGCATAGATGATTTTTTCAGCTCCTCTATTTAAATGTAAATAAAACTTACATTTGGAATTCACTTTTAATTCTCATGTTAGAGTGTCGTATAGTAGAGAATGGGAGAATGTCTGCACAATCAATTAAAATTAGAGAGGTGTAGAAAGAATGGAGAGAGACATGCAAGAATTATATATAATACTATTGAAATGTTATTGTTCAACATGAACTAAGGGGATTATTCACTGACTACTGAATTGTGGCAAATTGAAAGCTGTAGTTTAAGTAACAATAACTGGTGTACAATAATTCACCAATCAGCTACAGTAACAGTTTGGCTATTTTATCCCACCTTTTGCTATTTGGATTTCAAATCAATACAGTTTAGAGTTCCATGAATAAGCTCAGAGAAAAGTTTCGTTTCTTCAGTGAGAAATTCTTTAAATGTTGCTCACACTAGAGAATTGAGAAATTGGCAAGTCTTTTCATACACCTACTTCCTCTTCCTCGCTATCCCTCTCCTTATCTTTACATCAAGTACAGGAAAGAATGTACTAAAAATATATAATGGACCATGCTGAAATATGACTATAAAGACTATCAAATATCAGCCTAGGAACCATTTGATGCAGGTAGGACTAAAGTTACTAATCAGGATGGTAGAAGTTCGTTTTCTTCCTTAATTTATGTATATGAATAAATGTGCTTGAGGATATTTCAGTTTGTGTATGGTTTTGCCTAAGGCCCCTGCTCCAATTCCAAACTACAGAATTAAGTCTTTAGAGACTTTGTTTTCACTATTTAAGTGCCGAACAGAGTTAGTGGTCAGGAATCCAGAGTCTAGCTCTCAAATGAACAGCGCTAAAAATCAGAAAATGTACATACGTTTTGTAGAAATACTGGCCAGCAGAGTAGCTTAAAAAAAAGAGAAACAAAAATACAAATAATGGTACAGTATGTATGAACGATATAATTCCACAAGAACAAAGGTGTTATATTCACACTCACACTTTGAGGAGCTATATCAGCTCGGTGTTAAGAGCCTGGACGGAATAATCTCCGTCTATGGATTTCTTGAGGTTCAAGACCGTTGGTGAATTTATAGGTGTAAATATTCGTTACATGAAAAACAAGAGTAAAATACACCACATGGTATAGTACGTAAATATAAAATATTGTGGGAAAAAAAAAAAAAGTGGATTATCTTCCTCACTTGACGCGTTTCGCCGAAGCTTTCTCAAAAGTTCACTTGATGTGAAGTTCACTTTTGAGAAAGCTTCGGCGAAACGCGTCAAGTGAGGAAGAATTTTGGACTTTTATACAGGACTGGTTTTATAGTTTATTATTCACTTTTCACTTTTTGTATTAAAGTATATATATTTTTTTAAACTATCCAGTCATTCCTTTTGTCCTCCTTCCTATCCAATACTGCTTTGCTGCTATACCTGGGTCCACTATATCCCAAGGTGGGGATTATTCCACCTGAAATTCTCCAGACTAGAGCAGGTCGTTGCTGTAGTATATGTAAGTAGGATCATCCACTTTTTTTTTTTTTAATAATATTTTATATTTACGTACTATACCATGTGGTGTATTTTACTCTTGTTTTTCATGTAACGAATATTTACACCTATAAATTCACCAACGGTCTTGAACCTCAAGAAATCCATAGACGGGGATTATTCCGTCCAGGCTCTTAACACCGAGCTGATATAGCTCCTCAAAGTGTGAGTGTGAATATAACACCTTTGTTCTTGTGGAATTATATCGTTCATACATACTGTACCATTATTTGTATTTTTGTTTCTCTTTTTTTTAAGCTACTCTGCTGGCCAGTATTTCTACAAAACGTATGTACATTTTCTGATTTTTAGCGCTGTTCACCTTTCTATTTTATCTGTCCATTTATCACAAGGTAGAGGAACACCTTGTTGGTGAACTGCTGCTCACCCCTGAGAAGAGAGTGCTTATTATTCTTTTGCATTAGCTCTCAAATGAAACATTTACTAAAATGGAGGGAATCCGATATCTGAGGAGTGATAAGAGGAAGGGGGGGAAGATTTGCCCAGAGCGGATATGTTGCATTTAAGATCATATATGAATCAAATGTGATATATTAATTTTGTTATTTTTTCACCTTTATTAAATACACATTATATACATTGAAATGTGAGGTCAGGCATCTTATAAAAATCTATATTCTGACCCAAAAGATTGATTCCCAGATGTTGCAATACTACAACTCCCATGATGCTTTGTATGCCTTTGCATGTCTTTAAAATATCAAATGATATAGATCCAATGTGATCTGTGTTATATTTAAGGGAGCCCAAATATAAGGGAGCATTGTGGAAGTTGTTGTTTTAAAACATCTGGTGATCTACTTTTTGGGCACCTCTGCTCTAGTTTGTAAGGTTAAAAAACAAACAAACAAACTGTTGTGTGTATTTTCATTTATTTTCCTTTAGAAAATGCATGTTTGCATATGTTAAAATGTGTGCTTACGTATCTTAAAGCAGCAATGTCTTTTACCCCCCCCCCTGCCTACTCTACTGCATTTAATTGTCCCCCTTGTCACCCCCAAATGCCCCTAGGTCCCCATTTCACACTTTTTTACCTCTTAATTTCTTGCCCGGACCTAGGTCCTATATGCCGCCGTAATATTGGTTTAGGCAGATTAAGGCTCTGCAGGACATGTCATCTGCCCACACTAAATGGCATGGTTAAATCCCTGCGCATGCCTAGTTTAAAACTTTTTTGATAAGTCTCGCCTCCACCCATAAGAAACAACAACTAGCGAGCCTGGAGCAGACCTTAACTAAATTTCGCTCCTTCGGGGGCGTGGCCAACCACGAGACAGAACAGCCGTGTTTCTGTAGAGCTCCTCTTCACCCAGAGACATTAACCCCAATAAAATACGGATAACTCCAATGAAGAGGACCACCTACAATCTCACCCCCCCAGAGACAACATGGGGTTCAAGCACCGTAAACCTCAAGGGCCAGAAACCCCCAAACACAGAGATATAAGGCTCTCATTTGAGCCACCTACACTGCCGGCGCGGAATAGATCTCGGAGGAATCCCTGGAAGAAGAGGGAGAAGAACTTACCACCTTGAGACAAAGCGACTCAGACAGGGCAGACAACTCTGAGGATGACTCGTCCCCTGCAACCAAAGGGGACATAAAGCAAATGCTCCTAGAGATGCGCCAAATCTGAAAGTTAGACCTCCGGGATATCCGACAAGACATGGGGGCAATGTGGAAAAAGCTCCAAGAGGTTGTAGAGAGAGAGGCTGCAAGGGAAACCCGACTGCAAACCACTGAAGCCAAAGCTGACACCCTCGCATTGCAGGTCCAGAGATTGAACCGCACAGTGGCATCCCTGGAAACTCGACACAGGCGACGTAACGTACGCCTGCGGGGAATACCCGAAGAGGTAAAAGGGGAGCAGCTACTATCCTACTCCCGCTGGCTGATAACAGCAATAGGCCTCAAAGGTGAAGTAGATCCCAACATGATACTCACGAAGTTCAGAGTGAGGAAGGTGGCGACAGCCGCGGAGGCAGCCCCAAGAGACACAATAATGATAACAAGGGACATTGCCGTAAAATCGGAATTTGAAGGAGCCTCCATCACGTTCTTTAACGACATCCCCTTTGCTGCGCTGCTGGAAATACGGAGACTGGCTCCACTAGCCAAGAAACTAAGAAACAACTCGAGGCAGTACCTCTGGGGAGCCCTAATTGTAACGAATGGAGACAAAACTGCCACAATTACCTCGGCTGATGACCCTGAGACAATTCCGGAGCCTAGACACGGTAGACACACTAACTAAAGCAAATACGAGCAGCCGCCCCAGAGAGGAGAAGCACAGGACAACTGGGGAAGACAAACCGCGGTCCTTGCCCAAGATACAAAAACTGGGAACATGAAAACTGTAAATATTATCATACTGCAAGAGACCGCATACATCCGAGCCACTACCATGGGCCACCCCCACGAGCCACTATAGTTTCCCAGAAACACAACACTACCCTAGTCAGATGCCCACACACCCACTCACCAGACTACACCGACACCACACAGCGAGGCAACCACCCCTACGACATTGCATGAGGGACAGAAGAACTTGATACCCGCTACTTACAGAAGCTGCCACCTACCTTCAAATGACATTCAAACAACACACCTAGAGTCTAAACACTATACCTGACTTTATGTTAGCTGCAACGTGTCCTATTTCCTGTTGTTGATTAGCAACCGATACCCTACCTACCTTCAAACGACACTCAAAGGACATACCTAGGGTCTATACACTGTGTCTGTATTTAGGTTATTGGCAATATGACCTATTTCCTGTTGTGATATGTAAAACCGATACCCTGATATAACTGTTATTTCGCACGAAATTCAATAAAATACAATTTAAAAAAATAAATAAAATTTGCTCCCTCGAAACCAAACTTAAACTCCTCTTCCAAATTGAACACACAAATCTCAAAATGCCAAAAGTCCATTAGGGAATTTATGGCTGTTGATTCTGCCAAGGCCCTTCAATGGACTCGCTACCTCTACTATGAGAAATCAAACAATTCAGACACTTTATTGGCTGGTAAACTTAAGTGCTGAGCTGCCTGTAAAAAAATAGATATGGTAAATTTCCGTTCCGGTCACACAAAAGAAGCACTGGAACAAATAGCTGAAATCTTCCAAGACTATTATTCCTTTCATTATGACCATAGCCCACAAATTCACAATAAACCTGAAGCGATACTAACACAAATTGATACTTATCTTTAATCTACCATCACTCACTCTGGAAGGAGCCAAAAGGCTGATGCAACTGGTCACCACAGAAGAACTTGCCACCACATTGAAAACTCGGGATTTACTACAAAACTTTGCAGCCATCCTGACCCCTCATTTATGCAACCTATTCAACTCAATATTAGAAGGTGAGGTTTTACCACGTTATATATGCTACAGGCGAACAAATGCCTTCTGCCCAAGACTGAGAAGACACAAATGGAACCTGGCCACTACTGCCCTATTTCCCTGCTGAATGTGGATGTTAAACTCTTTACGAAACTCACGGGAGACAGACTCAATGAGACCTTGATGAGACTGGCCAGTGATAACACCATATGTACCCTAGACCTGATATGGTTTGCTAATCACCGACTAACACCGACCTTAGTTCTCTACCTTGATGCAGAAAAGGCTTTTGATAGATTACTCTGGCCCTTTCTCTTTGCCACACTTCATAAATTTTGTTTCCTACAACCCTTTATTGATGCATTATGAAAACTATATTCAGCCCCTACTGCCAACCTGCTTTTAACCTCTTCACACATCCCATCTTTCAGAATACTGCCCACTTTCAACGGTCTTATTTGCCTTGTCCCTGGAACCACTTCTCCAGACCGTTATGATGAATGGTAATGTGAAGGGTTTGCATATTTGTGATGAGAAATATAAAACTGCGGCTTATGCACCATATGGTTTTAAAAGCTGGGTAGACCTAGAGCATACCATTTTCGGGAGGGATTTCTCTTCTCTGTATATATGGCTCCCAAAACCAGTGACACTCCATCTTCCCTCCAACCATCTTCCTCCAGCTACACTCATTTTCCTTCCTTCCCTTAGTCTGAAAGGCAGGTCCCCTTAGACTTCACTCGACACAAACCCACACTGCAGAACTGACCCAATGGTTCACTAGTTTACAAAAAGCCTTTGAGTTTAACTACACTTTAAGAGGCACCACCATGGGGGCCAACAATTCCTCCATGCAATAACGGTGCTACGGGCTTAATCCGCGATGCACCCCTACCACTTCTGAGTTTGTTCTCCCCCAAACTTGCAAAGATGTAACTCTTCTTCCCTCCCTTTCCTATGTAATCCCTTTTCCTTGATTAATTTAATTTGTGTTCCTTTACATTAATCACCAAAGAGAATCACCACAGCCACGATGTCTCTTGATGTACTCAATATAACTTCTTGTACCTGACTCCATATGTAACATTGGTATACTTTGATGTTTATACTACTTGCACCTATGTTTTGTGCTGTACATTCAAGTTTTACACTTTTCCTTTTTGACATCAAAAGATTGTACTTTTTCTGATATGAACCCACCCTTCTTTATTCTGTAATCCCTATTTCCAATAAACCAAAATTTGAAAAACTATAAATAAAGAATTTATAAAAAATACAAAAAACTTGGGCATTCTCTATTGTCTGAAATTCGGAAAAGAATTTTGGCCATTCATTCATCAGAAAGACAAATGAAAGAATAGAAATTACAAAGAATTAACAGTCTTCGAAAGAACGAAGAACGTTCATGCAGTTTATACTAAGTCTGTGCAAGATGCAGCCATGGCATGGATTGGATCGGAATTTCATTACTGAAGTTCCGAACTAAAAAAATGCCTGTATTTCATCCTAAGATGAATGGACAAACTGTACACATTTTGTTAGGAATGAAATTCAGTGAATTCGCTGGTGCCCTAGTCTAAATGACAAGACATATAAACAGCAAATGAAGTGATGCAAAAACACAGAGGAGGGGTAAGTATTGTGGGAAAATTTCTTTAGTGTCCGAGGGACTTGTTCCGCTATATCCAAATAAAGGATTTTGCTCTTCTTCAAAGACCGATGTGAAAGGGAGGTGGGGAATAAAGGTCTGATCACCACATTATACAACTCTATCAGCTCTGAGCCCACGGAATGGGAACCTAGCTTATATGTACCAAAGGGAAGCTGGGCTTGGGGAAGTATAGGAAAGCAGGGAGCAGAAAATCCTGCTCCAACTGTCAGAATTTCCAATATAATTAACCAGATGTGTTAAGTAAATGGATGGCTCCAGCAAGTGCTGATAAAACTTTATTTCCAAAATCAAATAAAACGTAATAAGGTGCCTCACCACCTCCAGCCTTCAAATTCTCTCCCTGTGATCAAGTGTAGTCCCTCCAGTACGCTGCCGGCACTAACAATACCTCGGTCTGCAGATACACGGGAACACTTCAGGGAGGCAGAATTGGCACACGTGACGTGGTGACATAATCAGTGGAACGTACTGTGATGACGCGTTTCACCTCAACAGCTTCTTCAAATCACTACCATAGTCCTGCTGTCCTTGCAAATATAAGTCCACCGACAGGGGTGTGGAAATATAAAGTCTTAAATCCATTGGGTCTATTTTAAACAACATGAAACAACTGACAGACCAGTCTTCCCAAAATAAATTAAACCCATCCTCAGGCCTAATGGGAGCAATCAACTCCCTACAGAACTGCTTCCTGGAGCTAAACTCAGCCAAAACAGATTATCTATTGCATAGACTTAGGGCCACCAAATACCATGCTTCAGGGAAAACTAATAAGGTACTGGCCAACAGACTCAGAATGCAACAAACCGCAGCTAGGGTTGTGGACATCTTAAGCCAGGATGGAATCAAAAAGAAGGGACCCCAGGCCATAAGCCAGGAGTTTGTTACATTCTACTCCTCCCTGTACAACCTGCATGATTACCTCAAATTTCACACACCCTCTGATCCTGAAATTGACACCATCCTAGAATCAGTCCACATACGTCACCTCAACCAAACCCAAAAAGAGACCATAATCCACCCGGTCACAACTGATGAGATACAAGAGGTCATTAGGCACCTGCCATCAGGCAAGTTCCCAGGGGCTGATGGTCTTACTAACTCACACTATAAAAAGTTCTCTGCAATACTCACCCCCTACCTTGAGGAACTATACAGTTCCACAGCATATGACCGGAAACTACCCCCAGATATTCTTTTGGCAACCATAGTCACGATACCCAAACCCGATAAAGCGCCTGATATGTGCAAAAATTACCTCCCAATATCCCTACTTAACACAGACACAAAGACATATGCAAAAATCCTTGCTAAATGCATAGGCAAATTAATACCAATGTTAGTGAATGATGACCAAACAGGCTTTGTACAGGGGAGATATCCAAAAGCTGGCACAAGTGCTTAGGAGCTTGAGGGAACCTGGACAGGGCGGTCTACTGCTGGCCCTTGACACTGAGAAAGCATTTGACTGCCTCAGCTGGAATTTCCTGAGATGAATGCTGATCAAATATGGATTCCTTGCTACCACTGTCCAGCAAATCTTTGAACTCTACGACTCCCCCACTGCACAAGTGATGCAGGGAGGCTTCAGGTCCAAACCATTCTGTATTACAAATACGAAACAGGGGTGCCCCCTCTTGCCATTGCTATACGTCCTAGCATTAGAAACTTTACTACAAACTATTCGGGATCACCCTAATATCCACAGAGCTCAACTGGGAACCACCCACGTCAAAATTAGTGCGTTCGCAGATAATATTCTGCTATATCTAATGCACCCAGAGGAATCCCTGCCAGCCTTACTAGATGTGATTACAGAATACGGAGCGGTCTCCTACTATACACTTAATGCTACCAAAACCCAAGCAATGCCTATAGGTCTGCCCTCAAATATGCTGACCACTCTACAAGCCACATACTCTTTTGACTGGAGGATAGATAGTATAAAATACCTGGGGATCACTGTCACAAGGAACCCAGCTGAGTTGTTCTCAGCTAATTATATTACGCTGTGGAGGTCCTGCAAACAACAGTTATTGAAGTGGGCCCCAATATTCCTGTCATGGTTTGAATGCATTATAGCCCTCAAAATGTCCATTCTCCTGAAACTACAATACCTGTTTTGAATGCTGCCATTAGATATCCCACCAACCTATTTTAAGACTATTAGAGCAGATATAAACCTTTTCATATGGGCAGGTGTTTAGTCTAGAGTCGCTGCTAAGATCATGCTGGCTCCGCTTAAACTGGGAGGGCTAGCGGTTCTAAACATCTAATTCTACTACCATGGCTATGGCTATGCCACTTTTCATCAAAACACTGCTCCCACAATGGTTACACCACAAACTCGATACCTTGAAATCCCATGATTTTATCAGTCTAATGTGACTCCCGACTGAGATCCGACCCAAATGCCAGGCTGTTTCTCCCTTGATTCAATCCTTTCTTAGAATTTGGGATATATATATATATATATAGGGACAAACTATGCCATACAAACTTGATTTCCTTATCAACACCCATCCACGCAATCACCTTCTATATTCCCTCCTTCCAACACACCCCTTGGCTGAAGGCTGGCGCCACCCACCTATTTCACCTATACCACCAGGTTAGTGTGTTGACTTTTGATGCCTTCACTAGACAATTCTCACTACCACCGACTTCGCATTACTCCTACAGACCGCTCAAATCACTCCTGCCATGTACACAACCTGCAGGTATCCCCTCACAAAGATCCACAATTGAGATAATGGAGTGGGAACAACTGTGCATAAACACTGCTCTTCCACTTCATTGTAAACCCATCTCCAAGCTACTTTCTGACCACTGGCTATTCTATGACTCCCTCTATGCCAAACAGTGGGAAACCGAACTTGGAACCACAATCCCACAAACCAAGTGGAAAAGAATGATAAACACCCCAACTGGCCTCATCAAATCCTCAACCCACCTAGAACAATTCTGCAGAGTACTTTATAGGTGGTACTTAGTTCCATCCAAACTGCACAAAATATATCCCAATACCCCATTACAGTGATGGAGGTGTAACGGAAATGAAGGCATGATGATACATGTTTGGTGGCACTGCCCGGCTCTCGAGCCATACTGACACTTGGTTCAAGACCTTATAGGAAAGGCGGCACCAGCAACCTTTCCTCTTGCTAGACCTAACTGAGTATCTTAACAAGGCCACACAAAAGTTGATATTGCATATTATTCTCACGGCCCAATGCTTAATTAATAGAATCTGGAAATCCCCCACTCCCCCGACTCTCTCAGCGCTAATAACGGACATAGATAAACAACGGGCTTACAAGAGAGGCCACCCCTCAGTCTTCTCCCGCACAACCATTACCACAAATGCCTGGTCCTTGTGGGACACATGGAAATCGGTGTCTAACTAGCCTATCTATGGATGTGTGTGTATATATATATATATATAAAACAATGTTTTTCTTGGCACTCACCCTTTCAAATGTGTAGCTCAATATCGCCTGGGTGCAATCCCATGTAGATAAAATATATAGAGGATAAAGAGATGCACTCTCAGGACTTGAAAAAATAGTTAATTTATTCCAGCAGGTATAACATCAAAGTTTGCCGACGTTTCGACCCATTCGGGTCTTTCTCAAGGTCAATGTACCTGTGCTTACAAGCCATTTATATAGGACATAAAAAGAAGTACTCACCAATCTGTGAAAAAACCCCTGAATCCCTCCGTGCACACCCGGAAGTGAAGCCGGAAATAGAACCCGCGATCACATGATCCATGCATAAGTGATCATGTGGTGTTGCTAAGATACCGATAGGAAAACAATTAATTATAAGATCGGTAAATATCTCATAGATGTGCAAGTGAAATGTCTAATATCAATCTATTAATGAAATCTGATTAAAGTGCAGAGTGCATAAATCCGCAAAAATGCAGCCTAATATAAAAAAGTGAGCAAAGATCATAAGATCAAATATACTGTGTAAAGTGTCACCATATATCTAAAGAAGTGATCAAAAAAATAAAGAATGTTATGTTAAAAACATTTCACCAACCATGTCAAGTTTAGAAGGCATTTAGCTGAAGCAATCTATAACATCAAAAAACTAGCAGGATAAAAAAGGGAAAAAAAGCCATTAGAATAAAGGCTCCAAAAAACCAATAAGGATCACAAATATACTTAGAGAAAAAGGAAACCATATGATTATTCAAAGAACATTATTATTAAAGAAACATAGAGAGCACAATGTTTCGTTGAGTCCTCTTGGTGTCACTGTGTCCAGCCGATGGATCCATTGTGCCTCACGTTGAAGTAGTTTCTTTGATCTGTCACCCCCTCTGGACATTGGGGGGACATGATCAATAGCCGTGAAACGTAACAGAGGAAGTCTATGTTGCATATGTAGGAAATGTTTAGCGACTGGCTTATCGCTATATTGATCTCTAAATGCTGTTGTTATGGTCGACCGATGTCCCCTTATGCGGTCTCTCAACGTCAAGTTGGTTTTGCCAACGTACGAAAGTCCGCAAGGACATGTGATCATGTATATCACATGGTCAGTGGTACAAGTGATATAATGAGATATTTTAATTCTCTGACCGCTGTGGGGATGAGCAAAGGTCGTGCCACTGACCATGTGACTACATGTCACACATCCACTGCATTTATAGCAACCTTTCTTCACAATACTCCTCGGTTTACGGTAGCAAATTTCTGGGTCACTCTTCACCAGAAGGTCCTTTACGTTTTTATTTCTTCTGTAACTGATAACAGGGGAACTCATGAATGTATGAGGTAGTGATTTATCTGAACGTAATATATCCCAGATATAATACAGAAACCGAAAAACGAAGAGCCCAATTGGAAGAGATGTGGGATAGATTTCGTATGCGAGGTTATCGTCCACAAACTCTCCAAATAGCACAAACTAAAGCTTTGAATATATGGAATCAAGAAAGATTGAATGATAAAACTAAGAAGGTACCAAAAGAACCAAAAATTTATCTTCCCATGACTTTTCATACTGGAACATCGAAAATTAGACAATCTATCCAAAGACATTGGGATATATTACGTTCAGATAAATCACTACCTCATACATTCATGAGTTCCCCTGTTATCAGTTACAGAAGAAACAAAAACTTAAAGGACCTTCTGGTGAAGAGTGACCCAGAAATTTGCTACCGTAAACCGAGGAGTATTGTGAAGAAAGGTTGCTATAAATGCAGTGGATGTGTGACATGTAGTCACATGGTCAGTGGCACGACCTTTGCTCATCCCCACAGCGGTCAGAGAATTAAAATATCTCATTATATCACTTGTACCACTGACCATGTGATATACATGATCACATGTCCTTGCGGACTTTCGTACGTTGGCAAAACCGACTTGACGTTGAGAGACCGCATAAGGGGACATCGGTCGACCATAACAACAGCATTTAGAGATCAATATAGCGATAAGCCAGTCGCTAAACATTTCCTACATATGCAACATAGACTTCCTCTGTTACGTTTCACGGCTATTGATCATGTCCCCCCAATGTCCAGAGGGGGTGACAGATCAAAGAAACTACTTCAACGTGAGGCACAATGGATCCATCGGCTGGACACAGTGACACCAAGAGGACTCAACGAAAACATTGTGCTCTCTATGTTTCTTTAATAATAATGTTCTTTGAATAATCATATGGTTTCCTTTTTCTCTTAGTATATTTGTGATCCTTATTGGTTTTTTGGAGCCTTTATTCTAATGGCTTTTTTCCCTTTTTTAGCCTGCTAGTTTTTTGATGTTATAGATTGCTTCAGCTAAATGCCTTCTAAACTTGACATGGTTGGTGAAATGTTTTTAACATAACATTCTTTATTTTTTTGATCACTTCTTTAGATATATGGTGACACTTTACACAGTATATTTGATCTTATGATCTTTGCTCACTTTTTTATATTAGGCTGCATTTTTGCGGATTTATGCACTCTGCACTTTAATCAGATTTCATTAATAGATTGATATTAGACATTTCACTTGCATATCTATGAGATATTTACCGATCTTATAATTAATTGTTTTCCTATCGGTATCTTAGCAACACCACATGATCACTTATGCATGGATCATGTGATCGTGGGTTCTATTTCCGGTTTCACTTCCGGGTGTGCATGGAGGGATTCAGGGGGTTCTTCACAGATTGGTGAGTACTTCTTTTTATGTCCTATATAAATGGCTTGTAAGCACAGGTACATTGACCTTGAGAAAGACCCGAATGGGTCGAAACGTCGGCAAACTTTGATGTTATACCTGCTGGAATAAATTAACTATTTTTTCAAGTCCTGAGAGTGCATCTCTTTATCCTCTATATATATATATATATATATATATATACATATATATATATATATATATATATATATATATATATAATGTATCTGTGTAACACATACCACTTTTTCAAAGAGGATAAGAGAGCATCAACACAGCTGAACCCAAAATCTAACTATTGTCAGCTACCAGACAAGTGAGAAGGGGTTCTCTAAATCCTTAAATGATAAAACGTCTACTATGCTCTATCTTTGTGATCTGCGGTACTGTACTATGTTGCATGTTGTGCTACGCTGCATGTTGTATTATGATGTACGTTGTACCCCCACTAACTTACTACAATTAGACAAAATGCTGTACCCATCTAGAGATGCCTCGGCCCCCAGACTTGCCATGGATGTATTACCAATTGATGTATTAACAACTACAAAAACTGTGCTATTGTGATCTGCTTCCTCTCCCCCACCCCCGACCCCTCTCTCTTCTGTACCCCCCTAAAATGTGAAAAGAAATAAAAATTTCTAATGGGAAAAAAAATAAATTAGCCCACTAAGGTCTTTGTTAATATTCTCATATATTCTTTTATGTAGAGGACAAATAGTTCAGCCCACATATTGTAATCCACATGAACAAATAAAAAGATAAATTACATCTTTACTTGATATATATAAAATGTGTGTATATATATATATACACACATACACACAAACACACACTGCTTGCAACTGTTAAGATTCACATTACCTCTCTCTTCTCTTACTTCAACACAGATTGTAAAGAGTATATAACGTAAAGAAGAAATGCTTACGCAAACTACACAAATGATGGGAAACAGTAGTTCTATATCAGAAGATGAGGAAAGCATACCCAGGTCTGGAATGTTTTATTATTACTTGTATACACATCTACTAGTTACTGTGATTTTACTTATTACCGGTATATGTTACTGTGATTTCAATTTTTGAGGGGACTGTGTTTAATGTTTAGAACCTACTCTTATGTAACATTAGTTACTGTATATTTTTGTAAAAAAAAACATTTCAGCCATAGCAAGATTTCCATTTTGTCATTTTTTTTTTGTGAATATGCTTGATATAATTATTTTTTTTTCTAGGGATGAGCAGACAGCCTGTGTAGATGCTATAGACAAGAGTTTGATACTACATTATTCACTTATCCCCTCGGTAAGTAATATAGCATAGCACAATATTATTAATTTTTTTTCATAGATTAATTGGTGTACGTTACACATCCACCCCCGGTAAATATATAGAAATCATCTTGAGTGGGTATAGTTAAATGCCACTTTCCCCTCAGCCCAGATTACTTTAACCCCTTAAGGACCTAACTTCTGGAATAAAAGGGAATCATGACATGTCACACATGTCATGTGTACTTAAGGGGTTAATGACCCTCCCAAGATACCTGTTAATGAGTTAGATTACAGTGGGTTCCCTGTCCTCATGGCCCACAAACAGTCCAGGATTTATGTATTTTCCTTATTTATTCCAATGGAGATACTGACAAAACCTGGACTGTTGGGGGGCCATGAGGACTGTTTTGGGAAACACTGAACTGGAATATTAGTATAATTGTATGTATGCCCACTTGATAAAAGTGCTGAGTCATAATGTGCTTTTTTATCTCATAGTTCAGTTTACAAGTTATTAATTTGCAATTTTAATTCACATTTATGATATTTGGTACTGGGATGTTTGTAATCTTATAGGTACCCAAACAGGCAGAGCAGGTTGAAGACACCATGCTGCAAATTGCTGCCCGCATCTATAGAACCCTTACATTAGAGAATCCACTTAATGTATTTCCTCCAAGCCATATCTTATATATCATATCTGACTTCCCTGTATCTCATCATACCTGTCAATATCACTCTACTATACCCAAGTCATCCACTTCTTTGCCATCAGTCCAATCCAAAAATGAATTATTCACCTCACAAACGGTGCTGCTGTTCACTACCCATACAGTACCCATGCAATCTTAAGAGTGGACAAATGACTTCCAATTCCCATGCTAGTCCTGTGTCATTTTTATGTTATATACCACTTTCAGGAGAACCTTATTTTGAGAAGCTGCCTTATCTGACTTAACAGTGAAGTGTGATGTGTCCAATATTAACTCTTGTTGTGCAGGTGGATGCCTTATGTGAGTTCATATTTATAAACACAGTGTGAGGGAGCAATACGACTGTTAGCCACCAGCCCAGCAGTGTTAGGTTAAACGGACAGCTTAAGAGCCATAGTTACTTTATCTCAAAGAGTAGATTTTGGGATGGTGAAGCTGCCTCATGCCCCTAGTCTTTCAGATAAAAACAATGCTGTTACAGAGAAATGGCACTGTTTACATTCTACAATTTCCATCACTACTAGTGGCTGTCATTGACTGAGATACATTCAGTTATTCAGTCTATTTATTAAAATAAATATCTAGTTTTACATGCAAAGTATGGCAAGGCTGGATGTTACGTGCACCTTGTGCTTCTCTACGATCATATATGTATGGATGACAATTGCCTTATATTGCATCATGTGTCCTCATGGCTTCTCTATGAGAATCATCTGATTGAACAAAGAATATCAAGCTTGATGGGTTCACAGAGGAAGTTTGGTCTGCATTGGAATAAAGGTATGTTTACATTTTTGTATTGATTCCTTTTTCAAAGGCCAGTCAAACTGTATCCCAGCTGCCATCAACAAAATTATGTATATACATTGATCAGCCACAACATTAAAACAAATGACAACTGACTGAAGTGAAGTGAGTAACATTGGTTATATTGTTACAGTAGTAACTGTCAAGGTGTGGGACATATTAGGCAACAAGTGGACAGGAAGTTATTGAATTTGTTTTGGGAGCAGGAAAAATGGGCAAAGTTCTGAGTGACTTTGAGAAGGACCAAATAGTGATAGCTAGATGGCTAGGTCAGTGGATCTCCAAAATGGCAAGTTTTGTGGTGTGTTCCGTGTGTCCAATGGTTAGTACTTACAAAAAGTGGTGCAAGGATGGACAACCGGTAAATCTGTGTCAATGTGGGTGTTCAAGGCTCACTGATGCACATGGGAAGTGAAGGCTAGCCCATCTGATCCGATCACCTACTGTAGCTCAAGTTGCTGAAAAACATAATGCTGCTCATAATAAAAAGGTGTCAGAAGACACAGTGCATTGCAGAACGGTTAGAGTGCCCATGTTGACGCCTGTCTACCTCCGAAAACACCTTCAAAGGGGACGTGAGCGTCACAACTGGACCATGGAGCAATGGAAGAATGTTGCTTGGTCTGATGACTCACATTTCCTTTTTGATCAGGTGACTGGCCAGGTTACATATAGTTACATAGTTACA
The DNA here is from genome assembly GCA_933207985.1 of Pelobates cultripes. NCBI lineage: Eukaryota > Metazoa > Chordata > Amphibia > Anura > Pelobatidae > Pelobates > Pelobates cultripes. The sequence continues at coordinate 98,974,084 of OW240916.1, read as the reverse complement.
TAGCTGAAAAGAGACTTGCGTCCATCAAGTTCAGCCTTCCTCACATATGTTTTTACTGTTGATCCAAAAGAAGGCAAAAAACCTAGTCTGAAGTGCTTCCAATTTTGCAACAAACTAGGAAGAAATTCCTTCTTGACCCCAAAATAGCAGTCAGATGTCTCCTTGGATCAAGCAGCTATTACCCCACTGATTAGAAATTATATCCCTGTATGTTTTGTTTTTTCAAGTATTTATCCAATTGCAGTTTAAACATCTGTATGGACTCTGATAAAACCACCTCTTCAGGTAGAAAATTCCATATCCTTATTGCTCTTTTAGTAAAAAAACATTTTCTTTGCCTTAGACGAAATCTCCTTCCTTCCAGCCTAAATGTGTGATCTTCTGTCTTATATATAGCCCTGTTTATGAATAGATTTCCAGATAATGGTTTGTAGTGGCCCCGAATATATTTGTATAATGTTATCATATCTCCTCTGAGGCGCCGTTTTTCCAAACTAAAGAGATTAAATTTTTTTTAACCTTTCTTCGTAACTAAAATGCTCCATTCCTTGTATCAATTTTGTAGCCGTCTCTGCACTTTTTCTAGTGAAATTATATCCTTCTTTAGAACAGGTGCCCAAAATTGCATAGCATAGCGATTTATAAAGAGGCAAAATTATATTTTCATCCCGAGAATTTATGCCACTATTTATACATGACAACACCTTATTGGCCTTAGCAACTGCAGATTGACATTGCATATTGCTGCCTAATTTGTTGTCTATAACAATTCCCAAATCCTTCTCGTGTGTGGTTATCACTAATTCACTACCATTTAGGGCAGGGGTTCTCAATCCCTGATTTAGGGTGTAAGTTGCTTGGGCATTCTTGACCCCGAAGTGCATAACTTTGCATTTCTCTACGTTAAACTTCATCTGCCATTTTAGTGCCCAGTCCCCCAATCTATCCAAATCCCTCTGCAGCAAAGCAATATCCTGCTCACACTTTATTACTTTACTAAGTTTTGTGTCATCTGCAAACACTGAAACATGGCTTTCAATGCCTATTTCAAGATTATGTATAAATATGTTAAATAGAAGCGGTCCCAAAACAGAAACCCGAGGGACACCACTTACCACTTTTGTCCAGCCTGAAAATGTACCATTAATGACAACTTGTTGTACTCTATCCTTAAGCTAATGTTCTACCCAAGAACAAGAATAATCATTGATACCAATTTCTTTTAGTTTGAAGACTAACTTATTGTGAGAAACCATATTAAATGCCTTAGCAAAATCCAAGTAGATCAGATCCACTGCAAAACCCTGATCTATACTTCTACTTACTTCTTCGTAGAATGCAATTAGGTTAGTTTGACATGACCTATGTTTCATAAAACCGTGCTGATTATTGCTAATAACAAAGTTCTTCCCAATAGATTCCTGAATATTATCCCTTAATAGCCCTTCAAATATTTTCCCAGTTACAGAAGTTAAGCTCACAGGTCTATAATTCCCAGGCAAGGATTTTGAACCCTTTTAAAATATAGGAATGACATCAGCCTTCGTCCAATCCTCTGGTACAATACCTGAAACAAAAGAATCTTGAAAAATTAAATACAGAGGTTCACTTAGCTCCTAAAGTACTCGTGGGTGAATCCCGTCAGGCCCCATAGCTTTAGTTACATTAATTTTCTTTAACAGCTGTAGCACCTTGTCTCGAGTCATCCAATCACAAGTTATCTGCAAGTTTTTTGCAGCAATCATTTGCATATCTCTTGCCATAGGATCCTCATTAATACATGCTGAAGAAAAATAGTTATTTAAAATTTCTGCCTTTTCCTGGTCTTCATTAGCTAACAGGCCCATCTCTGTTTCCAGTATACCTACACTTTAATTTTTTTGTATTTTTTTTTTAGAATTGATGTACTTAAAATTTGGGGTTGGTTTTGCATTCTTTAGGTATTAATTTCACATTTTCTAGTTTATCCACTTTAATTGCCTTTTTGCAAGCATTATTGGCCCTTATTTGTCCGATTTAAATGCCCTTTTCTTATTTTTAATCTCTTGTCTTACTTCTCTGCTAGGCCACATTGGTATTAATTTGTTTCTTTTTTATTAAGTTACCACTGGTACATACTGAGAAATGTACCTTTCTAATATTTGTTTGAATAGTTTCCATTTATCCTCAGTGTTTTTTTCACTAAGGAGTTTATGCCAGTTGATATGTTTTAGAGCTGCCCTAATCTTATTAAATTGGCTTTTTTAAAATGATATGTTTTAGTATACAACACTTGCTTTTGCTTTTTTGAGTTTATTAAAAAAATTACCATATTGTGATAACTATTTCACAAATGCTCCCCTACTTGAATGTTGGTCAAAAGTTATAACGAGATCCAGACAAGCACCATTTCTAGTTGGTGCTTGTACCAGTTGTGACATAAATGTGTAATTTAACATATTCAAAAACCTGATTCCCCTTGCTGAAGTACTAGTCACTCTATCCCAATTTTACAACATGACAGGAGGCTTTGTATTTTGCATAATCTTTCTTTACTAGCTCCACACAGCAGCAAAGAAACACATATAAAAAGAACCAATCACAAGAGAGTAGGATGTACATAAGGCATAGTGACCTCATCACTCCCTCTTTCTTTGCTACTCCATCAAGCAGACAGGTCAGAGTATTACTCTTTTCCATTACTTTATGTTTATATTGCCTCTTTTGAGGTTGTTTCTGTTTATTTTTTAATATACTTTGCTGTTTGTTCTTGCTGTGCTTCTGAACTATGTGCCTCTGTGTTTTTCTATGTTATTTATTGTGTTTCTACCTTATTCTTGTTATTTGCCATCTCCCCTCCTTGCTCTCACTTCTCTGGGGTTTGAGGGGCTTTTGGGTCTTACTGGGATTGCATGTTAATGTTGAATTAGGCCATTATATATATAAGCTGTTAATAGGGATTTCACCCATGTATTAACTATTAACTATTAGAGCATTGATTAGGGCTTTCTGTCAGGATTGTGGCCTACACTCAAGGGTGAGCCCCCTACTGTATTTTTACTGCACTGAGCTACTGAGTGGAGACATGCTGTTACAGCCTCTGTTAACTGCTGGACAGGATTTCCAGGACATACTGCTTAAAGGACTATCTACCATTCTCCCATAACTTTGAATTAACCGATTGAGCACAGATTAGTGCTCTCTGTCAGGGTTGGTGCCAGCACTCAATGGTTCATACCCTGTGCACCTGAAGTGAGGCCCCTACTGTATTTATAATTCACTGTGCTACTGTATGGAGACATGCTGTTACAGCCTCTGTTAACATCTGGATATGATTTCCAGGACATACTGCTTAAAGGAATATCTCCCATGACGGTGCATTAATTATTGGAAGAGCTAAGGGAAGCTCTCTATCAGGCTGATGGCCAGCACTTAAGAGTTCATACCCTGTGCACCCGGGGTGAGGCCCCTACTAGATGTGCACTGCATTACTGAATGGAGATGTGCTATGACAGACACTGTTAACTGCCGGACAGGAGTTTCAGTGCTCAAGGAATATCTCACTCGACAACTAATTTAATTGTTGGAAAACTGATTGTTGTGCTATATCGGAGCTGTGGCCCGCACTTAAGGGTTCATACCCTGTACACCTGGGGTGAGGCCCCTACTATATGTGAGCTGCACTATTAGGCTGAGGGAAGACATTCTGGGGCAACCTCTTTTAACAGCTGGACAGGATTTTCAACACTTCATGCTTGAAGGACTATCTTCATCGGCGGTGAGTCATTGTGGAGAACTTATTTATGCTCTATATCAGGGCTGTGGCCAGCACTTAAGGGCTCATACCCTGTGCACCCTGGATGAGACCCCTAGTATGCGTGCACTGCACTGGAATGCTGAATGGAGGCATGCTGTTGCAGCCTCGACTAACTGCTGAACAGGATTTCAGCTCTGCCTGCTTAAAGGCATATCTTCCTTGACAGTGAATTAATGGTGGGAGAACCGATTGACGCTCTCTATCAGGGCTGTGCTCCTAGGGTAAGGCCCCACTATATGTGTGCTGCACTGTGCTGCTGAGTGGAGGCATGCTGTTGTAACCTCTTTTTACTGGGTGAGCCCCAGTCTAATTTATTTGGCCATGATTCAGAGTACAACCTGTAAGGGTTTCTGTGAGCACTGCCTACTACTATGGTAGGCTGATCTGTTTGCCCTGCATCCTGTGCCGGTCTATTGGTTTGTACCTTATACAGGGGTATCCCATACTACGATGAACCTACCTGCCAATTTCTTTCTGGGAGATCCCCAGGTAACTAAAGGTGACAGTGCCTCGCATGCTACTGACCGAGGAGACACGGAAATTACCCTGGACCCTACTGGTCACTGGCTGTGTAACCTACACATCCGTCACTCACATTCAAGAGACTGGTCCTCTGTCGATCACCTGGCTACTTTATGCACCTGTGGCTTTGTAGCCTCTAGATAGAGATGTTCATAACCGCTTGTGGTCGGACAACCCATGCCCTTCCCTCCCGGACAGAGCGGCACAGACGACTGTGCTTGATCAGCGGATGATGTCTGTCATGGTTCTGGGTGACCGCATACAGGAAAAGTCTTAGAGACACCCAAGACTATCTGCTGGATTCTATCGACCCTATCATGGGTATGATGCCAGACGCCGCCAACACCATCCGGTGAATGGGCTCACAATAGTCGTGAATGGGCTCATAAATGTTTCTGTTTTTGTCAGAAACCCCAGTGTTCGCCTTTCCTATGGGATGCGTATAGCTGCACTCCTCTGTATTGACGGATGGTTGGCGGATCTGGGCACCAAATCATTGGGACCCCAGGCACAAGGCACACCAATTCCTCAGGGAACTTATTGCACCTGTTTATGATCTCGCTACCCTCTTAAAGACATAAACCTTCAAGGGAAGGTGTTACGTGGTTACCTTTATAAGGGGTGTTCTTTGGGTCCAGTCGACAGCGGGGCTTGTCACCAACCACTTAGGGACATCTGACCAGGTACCCCGATATCGCTAACTCTATTACCCATATAGAGTGAAAGTCAGCCTCTGGTGCTCCAGATGATCGTACAGATGTGCTAGGTACCGTTTTCGTCAGGGGAGCGCCCCCTAGGGTATCATTGATTTACTTTCTACTACACCCACAGGAGATTCCAACGCATCTTGGTGGAAGGCATGCAAACCTAATAAGGACCCCTTTCGCGTAGACGACTGGCTTGCGAAACTGGATTTGAAGACACGTCATGGTGTTTGTTTTTTCCATTTCTCTTGGCGACGCTATCTAGGTTTCCTGTGACACGATCAACCTCAGCTCTTCACCTGATCCCTCAGCTTGGATCCTTGGGGGCATCATTAAACTATGGAAACCAATGTTTAATTACATGCGGGGGAGGTGAGGCATTATCTTCCTGGACAATCTCCTTCGGTTCGATCCAGGGAACTGAAGACTTCGTCAACACCCACGATTCTCCGAGGTCTGACTGGAACCATTGTATTTCGTAGTGGATGATCCACTTTTTAAGATTCGTAAGTGACTCGGCACCTTAAACACAGAGGCTCCCCCTCTTTATTCAAAGGTCTCCTCTATCCTCAAGGAATATTCACATGGTCCTCCACTGCAACATAACCCTACACATTGCATACCTAGAATTCTTCGGGCAATACTTCACTATCCATAGATTGGTAAAGAAGTACTCCATCTGTTACATCCTACTACAGATTGACAGAGCGTCGACAGTCCGGTATACCATTTGCCTGGATGGAACCAACTCCCGTCTTCTGTCAGACATCATGAAAGGCATCTTCGATTCCTGCCTTCCTTGCAGAATCCTGAGGTTGGACTGTCTCCCGGGGGAGACTCATATCAGAGGTACCGCCAGAATGCGGTGTTCTTCAATTGCCACAGTGCACAACGGTGCACGATGGTGATCGCACTCCGGCCAACTGAGCCCCCCCATATGTTTTCCCCTCCTTGCAATGTTTGCAAAAAATTCTCCATCATCTTGTTGTTCAGCGAATAACACCGCCTTTGCCATTCCACTGTGACAGAATCAACCTTGTTTCCTGGACCTTACGGAATGGACAGGGGAGGATCTCCTCCTTCTACATTCATGTCCTACTATTTCTCATGGAGGGAATCCACATGTTCTATTCCTAGGGGGTCGGCTGCCCTGGTGGCCTGGACTCTTTTTGGGGTTCTTAGCAGATCAGCGGACTAACGCAGGCTGCTGGGGGCCTCTCGGAAGTCTCTTGGGCCCCAGGGGCGTGACCACCCTTATAGTAAGCTAAAGCCCATCTCCTTTCTATCCTATCGCCATTTTCTAGATTGCTTTGACCCTACCCCCCTACTACCAGTTTAAATCTCCTCCTACCTTCTAGCCATCCTATCCCCCAGTGTGTTTATGCATTGTTTACCTGGGAAAGAGATGACAGGAGGGTGCACCGTGGGAAGAAAGCAGTCTGACAGAGGCCTTGGGTCCTGGAATTCATGTGGATGTCACTTTGACACGCATCACTTACCTATAGATTGTTGCATATCATATACACCCCTTTATAGCAGTGGTCTTCACTGATTGCAGTGGCCTCTTTCAACAGGATTATGTACCCTGCCACACTGCAAAATTGTTCAGGAATGGTTTGAGGAACATGACAAAACGTTCAGGGTGCTGCCTTGACCTCAAAATTTCCCATATCTCAATCCGATTGAGCATCTGTGGGATGTGCTGGAAGAACAGATCTAAACCATGGAGGCCCCACCTCGCAATTTGCAGGACTAAAGGATCTGTTACAAATGTCTTGGTGCCAGAAACCACAGGGCATGTTCAGGGCCATTCTAATTATAATTGCAGCCCCAGAGGGAACTACATACTATTAGGGAGATGGTTTTAATGTTAGGACTGATCAGTGTATAATAGAGGATCAGTTACAGAAATCTGTGAAGGCAGGCTCTACTTTATCATGATCCTACTGCCACTAAGAAAGCCTCGTCACATTTCTTCACTAACTCCACCGTCCATTGTGCAACAACTGCTCAGTAAACACACTTTTATTCTTTTCAAATGGATGAACTGATGGATATCACAACAGAGGTCTTTAGCTCTAACATAAACCAACCCACTGGGAAGTTTCATGGTATCCTATTAGGCCAGTCTCTTGTTCTTTCAATTACTATTTTGCTTCCCATGTAACACAGCAAGTTTAAGTCATTAAAAAGATTCTTGCAAAAGCACAGACATTCAGTTTACCACCAGCTAGACCACAAGTTACAGCATGAAGGTTCATGGGTTGTACATATTCATTGTCCCCTAGATATTCTGGGTTGTCTATCACAATTACACATCATTATTATTTATATAGCGCCATCAGATTCCGTAGTGGTGTACAATGCATTACATAACTCTTATTATTACACAAACTTCTATTTCAGTACAAGGATTTAGTAAACCTGCTGATTTGTGTGTATTTGGACTTTTTACTTAGCAGCTGCTTTTTTTTATAAATTGAAGAGTATGTTCCTTCAATTTATAGCAGCATCCACCACAAAATAATGATAATATGGCAAATATATTATTAAACTGCTTCATTAAGTTCATTAAGTTTTTTTTTTTCTTCTCTCTCACTAAAATAGAAAATAAGAAAGGGTTTATAATGGAGTAAGATAACAGGCACGTTTGTAATTAATGGTTGAAAAACAATTTCTAAAATTTGCTATGTAAATGGATACTAAGATATAACAGGGTGTTAGAATTTTTTTGATAATATTAAAGCTAGAGTTTATGCACTGAGAATGCACTTGATACTTAAGAACAAAAAAAATAGCAATAAGATATAAGTAAATGGTTAAAAGTTTGAATATATAACACTGGATAATTGAAAGATAAAATGCATGTATACAAATATTTGGACTAGAGAATGCACACTGAAAAAACAATACACAAAATGTTATGGTATATACTTGAGCATGAAATCAGGATCTAGTAAATTAAATAATTTGGGATAAGTATTGGAATCGCACAAAAACATAAGATAAAAAGAAAAAGAGAAAGGGAGGGGAAGGAAAAGAAAAAAGAAGAAATAGATTAAGAAAATAAGTTATTAGATTTATTAGGTTAAAAAATCTTATTCACATGTAAATTTGATCAATTTGGTGACAAAAAAAAGCATTTCCTTGCTCATTAATAGAAAAAAAATTCTCTAAATTAAAATAAGAGAAATATACAATTTGTGGATACAAATTTAGTTATACTCCCTCTCCACCATTCCTATTTATATAATGAGTTAGTAGCTAAATAAATAAAGAGGCTCTTGAGGTCTCTATCTTGTTCCTTCCGCGGGACGGGTGTCGTCCTCCATAGGGTACACAAGAAGGTACCCAGACCTTGGATTACATTGGGTTAGACGGATTAATGAACAAAATGGTAAATGATTAGACTTATTTCCTTAAATGCACAAGGTCTAAACTCCCATGTTAAAAGAGGTTTTTTATATGATGCTATGATTAGAGAGAATGTTAAAGTGGGAATTATTCAGGAGACTCACTGGTTGACTAGAAATAATCATCTATGACACTATAAAAAATTTCCAATAGTTTATACTGCATCCCAACAGAAGAAAAAAAAATGTGGAGTATCTATTATGTTTTCTAAAGATACAGTATTTGTGTGTCAATATCAAAATGCAGACACTGAAGGGAAATACTTAATTCTTGTAGGCCTTTTAAACGGAGTAATGTATACATTTGTAAATGTATACTTACCAAATAAACATCCGAATAGGCAATTAAATAAGATCTTAAGGTCAATGGAACAGGTTTAAAAAGGGAAAGTAGTGGTAGAAGGGGAGTTTAATTGCATACTTGATCCTACTATGGACAAACAAGTTCTCGACAACCAAAAAATAAGTCAAAATTTAATAAAACAAGCTAAAGAGATGAATAAAATAGTAAATAAATTTGAACTAATTGACTGTTGGAGATTATTGCATGCAAATGAGAAAAACTATACTCATAGATCTATCCCCCATGGCTCAGCAGCAAGACTTGATCTGATTCTGGGTGATAATAACTTTTCTAAATTTTTAACTTCGATTAATATAAAAGAGAATACTTGGTCTGATCACGATCTATTGATAGTAGAAGTTGCAGAAGGGATAAAAAAAATTCTGCCAATATGGAGACTAGATGATAACCTTCCAGGCTCAAAGGAAAATATTGGTTCTATGACTAACCTGATCGATTTATTTCTAAAAGAAAATTCAACAGACGATATTACTAAAGAATGTCTTTGGTGTACATTTAAAACAGTGATAAGAGGTTACTGGATTAAGTTAGCGAGTCAACAAAAAATGAAAAGAGAGACCAAATTATCATATTTCTATATAGAATATTATAACTTATCAACTTTAAACAAAAATAATTTCTCACTTGAGAGATTAGAAAAGATTAAGAGCTGCCAGATAAATATAAATAAACTAATTGAGGCTAGAATTCAAAGAAATCTAAATAAGTTGAAAATAAACTTCTACTATAAAAATAATAAAGTAGATTCTATATTAACAAATAGATTAAAAAAACAAAATCTGGAAAGGAAAATTCATAAAATAACAGTAGAAGGTGAAAATATTATAAAAACGGAAGATATAGCAGAGGAATTTAGAAAATATTATGAAAAACTATATAATCTAAATTTAAAGCCACCAATAACGGACATGGAGAGATATTTATCGAAGATAAAGATGACGAAAATTTCTCTGGATCAGAAAAAAAAAAATAAGTTATTTACACCAGAAGAAATTGAGCAGGCAAGTAAGAACTTAGCAAAACAAAAAGCCCCGGGCCCAGATGGATATACCAACCAATTCTATAAGAAGTTTAAACATCAAATTATCCTTTTGCTAACAGAAACTTTTAATGAAATATCTAAAGCAGGCTATGCCTCGGCTGATTTTTTTAAGAGCACATATCAGCCCGATATTAAAACCGAGTAAATCCCCTACAGAGTTATCAAATTATCGCCCGATATCATTAATAAATGTTGATGTAAAATTATATTCTGCTATATTAGCAGACAGGCTTCAAGCAGTATTGCCGGATATTATTCATAAGGATCAAATAGGTTTTGTGGCAGGAAGACAATCTAATAATAACACTAGAAGAATGATAGAAATAATGGACTGGGCTCAGTCAACAAAGGTACCCCTGCTGACCCTGTCGATTGATGCCGAAAAGGCTTTTGACAGGCTCAGATGGGACTTTTTAAAACAGACTATGCTAAAAATGGGATTTGAAGGTTGGTTTATGGGAGCAGTGGAGGCCCTATACTCGGTGCCATCAGCCAGAATAGTGAGTAGAGATTTAAGATCTAGATGGCTTAATATTCTTAATGGCAAGAGACAGGGCTGCACACTCTCACCACTTTTATATATTATGTCAGTGGAACCTTTAGCATGTAAAATAAGACAAAGCACAGGTATAAAAGGGATTTCTATCCCAAATGAAGAGTTTAAGATCTGCCTTTATGCAGATGATGTTATACTGACAATTACAGAGCCTGAACAATTGTTACCGTTATTAATGCAGGAGATACTACTATATGGCGAGGTTTCCAACTATAAAATGAATATTAATAAAACACTGGCATTAACAACAAATATAGGAAACTTGCGGCTAAAAATGCTAAAACAAAACTATTCATTTAACTGGTCAATTACACAGCTTCCATATTTAGGCATTCTACTGACAACAGATGTGGCTTGTTTGATGGAAATTAATTTCTTAAATCTATTAAAAGAAACAAATAGATTATTAAAGGAATGGAGGACCCATGAAATATCATGGTGGGGCAGAATCAACACGATTAAGGCCTACATTGTCCCAAAATGGATCTATTTGTTCCGTATGATTCCTCTTAAAGTTCCAGTACATTGGTTAAATTTAATTCAGAGTAGTTTTACAAATTTCATATGGAAGGCTAAGAAACCTAGAATTAATTTGATAATATTAGCGAATAAACCACATCGGGGAGGTATGGGATATACGTTAATAAAAAATACATATAAAGCAATTATAACAATGCATGCCTTGAACATACAAGCTACAGACTGCAAAGAGCAAGCGTGGTGTAAACTACAAGCATATAGAGAAGGCATAGCCAATTTAGAAACAACACTATGGGCAAAAACCAGGAAAAGGACTAATTCTACAGAATATAAATCCAGGATCATTTTACAAACAATAAATGAATGGTATACTCGAAAAAGAAAACTGGGAATTGTAGATTTAATTCCTGACACCATCTATCTTAGAACTGTGGAAAATATTATGATCGATATAAACCTGAAAAATTGGTATAGGGACCCAGATATATGTATTAAAATATCTATCTTAATGACCAAATAGAAGACTTCCCTAGTTTAAAATCAAGATTGAATCTACCCTCCAGAGAAATTTTTAACTTTAAGAGCTTTCTAAAGAACCATCTCATAAATTATAACGGGGAGAAAGGAAATGTAATTAAAAAGATTCTCTCTATAGATACTACAAAAAAGAAATATTCTCTAATACTTGATTTACTAAACTATATTAATTGAGTAAATACCCCCACAGCTTTTAAAAATTGGGAGAGAGAGCTAGACACCAAGGTCGATTTCAACTTGTGGTACCTTGCTTTTCTTAAAATCAAAAAATATATTCATTGTCTAAATGTATTGGAAAATTTTTATTAAAGTTAGTTATAGATGGTATATGGTTCCAAAGAAATTGAATCAAATTTCTCAGAATAATCCCCCCAACTGCTGGAGATGTTTTAACTTGGTTAGTTCTATGACACATATATGGTGGAACTGTCCCAGAATTCAACCACTATGGGACCTAACATTTAAAATAATAACGGCAATAAGCAATATCCAATTAAATTTTACTCCAGAAATAGCCCTATTCCACATGTATAATAATAAATTAGACAAGAAAAACGAAATACTAGTCATTCATTGCCTTATGGCTACTAAGTTGCTGATCGCAAAAGCTTGGAAAAAACTGATATCCCCAATATATACCAACTAAAGGCCCAAATTCAAAACCAATTGGAGATGGAAAAGGGAGTAATCTGGTATACTGTTCATAAAAATAACATATTAAGTGAGGTGTACAATACTCTGATAACAGATATCAATCTTATGGAGGGATAAAAAAAAAATAGAGAAGAAAAGGAAAAAGAGAAGGGGAGAAAGGGAAAAAAAAAGGAAAAAGGTGAATGTGAGAGAGGATGAATAGGAAGGGAGAAGGAAAAAAGAAAGGGAGAATAAAGGGAAGGAAGAAGGGGGAGAGAAGAAGGGAGAAAGAAGGAGTGGAAAGAGAAAGAGAAGGGAAAAAAAGAAAAGAAAGAGAAAAAGAGGAAATAAGATAGAGTTAAAAGGAAAAATACATATGCAAGGTTATAAGAACTAACCCAAATTAAGTTGTCTGTATGGATGAGAAATAATCACAGAAAAGATAAAAATGCACGGGTAATAAGATATACTTATAAGAAACAAATAAAAGTAAAAAAAAAAGGAAAAGGAAGGGGAAAAAGAAAAAGTAAAAAAAAAGAGAAACGAAAGAGAGATTTAATAACAAGAAATTAAGAAAAGGTAAATCGATAAGCCCTCAATATTAGGGTCATCTTACATAAGTAACTTGCACTATTGTATAGATATGAATGCGACTATAACAACATCATGTATAATGGTTATAATTGTAATGCTGTTTCCATCTGTGATTATGGTATGTTTATTGCGATGTTTGATTCTAGAATGAATCATCATTATTTTCTGTTGTTTGTATATCTATGTTAAATGTTTTATGATACATAATTTAATTTAAAAAAAATTACAATAAAAAATAAATAAACTGCTTCATTAAGCACCAAAACAACTCTAGCTTAATGAAGCAGTATTTGTGTATATCTCTGCAGTCTCATTGCTCAATTCTCTGCCGTTTACGAGTTAAATCACTTGTGCCTCTGTTTATGCAGCCCTAGCCACACCTTCCCAGACTGTGACTCGTGCAGCCGACATAAAAAAACAAAACATTTTCAGTGAGCACAGGGTTAACAGAGGAGGCTATTAACAGAGCAGGAGATAATAAATTCTAAATTAAGCAGAGTGTGCAATAAAATAAAGTTAAAAATTAGATCTCTCTTTGCAGAAAGTGTGTAGGGAGACTGTGTAAGTCACATACAGGGAGGTTTGGCAAGGCAGCATAAACAAAGTGATTTAATGCCTAAATGGAGGGAAATTGAGCAGTGTTAAGCTGCAGGGGCATGATCTATACACCAAAACAAGTCATTGAATATGCTGTGCAATTTTGGGCACCTGTTCTAAAGAAGGATATTATGGCACTAGAAAAAGTGCAGAGGCGGGCTACAAAACTAATAAAAGGAATGGAACATATCGGCTATGAAGAAAGGTTAACAAATTTAAACCTATTTAGTTTAGAAAAACGTTGCCTGAGAGGGGATATGATAACATTATACAAATATATTCGGGGCCAATACAAACCATTGTGTGGAAATCTATTCACAAACCGGACTTTACATAGGACACGAGGCCATGCGTTTAGACTGGAAGAAAGAAGATTTTGTCTAAGGCAAAGGAAAGGTTTTTTTACTGTAAGAACAATCAAGATGTGGAATTCTCTGCCTGAAGAAGTGGTTTTATCAGAGTCCATACAGATGTTCAAACGGCTACTAGATGCATACTTGCAAGAACAGAATATTCAAGGATATAATCTTTCAATGTAGGGTAATAACTGCTTGATCCAAGAATAAATCTGACTGCCATTCTGGGGTCAAGAGGGAATTTTTTTCCTAGCTTGTTGCAAAATTGTGCTTCAAACTGGGTTTTTTGCCTTCTTTTGGATCAACAGCAAAAAACAAATGTGAGGTAGGCTGAACTTGATGGACGCAAGTCTCTTTTCAGCTATGTAACTATGTAACTATGTAACTATGTAACTATGTAATTAGGCTAAAGGTCTTTTGGTGCTTATAGTGCCTCTAGTGTAACCTGCATTATCTTATATACTGTTAAAAGTAATACATGCAGATTTAAACAATGCATTTTATTTTCATTGTCACAATACATATTACATATATTACATATTTGCTTCTTTTTTTTAGATTATTTTGATTTTGATTTTGTCCTTCCTCGAAAGACAAAAAAAACGGACTAGAATAAATGACCAAAGTAATCCTCTTCATGGACTGTTTGGATTTGTTGTGTACGTAAAGTTTCATAGTATTTTATATTAAACTGTTAATACAGTTATTTTGAACTATTAATAATAATAGAGCTCAGCAAATAATGAAATAAACAATGTTTTCTTGCTAATTCAAGTGACAATATATTCTGAAAACGTTCTTGGCACTTGAAATACCAAGAATGATGTTGGTCATTCAAGAGTTTGAACCCATATACATGTGAATCAAAAACAAATTATCCAGAATTAAAGCAAATCACGTTTATTGATAGATCACTTTAATAATGATGATTCAGTAGAATGTAATCACACACAAAAAAGTGTTTCAGTGAAAAAAAAGAGAGAAAATATTTACACAATTCCAGCTATACAGAGCCATAGACTACGCCTGAGAAAACATAATCAAAAAGATGTCTGTCTCTCAGAATTCCTGTTCCAATACAAGTAAATATTACTCCTCAATGAACTGATATAAAATATGTAATCAATAAACCGGCCTGAATAATATAATTGATTATTTTGTCAAAAGTGTTAACTAACACAATATGTCAGTGAATCTCTACTCTATAACATGTTGAGCTGCGTGCAAAGTTCTTTTTACTTCCTAACAACAACACCAACTAGATACACAGTGCTCATAGAGAATGGATACAGTGTTAATTATTCATAAAACGCTTTAATAGTAACAATCCATGCAGTCTATAATCACATGACTGTTAATGAAATTGCAGCTTTGATAGCCAGAAGACAGGATGCCTATTAAAGTGTGGCTAAAACTGCATTCTAGGGTATAGAATACCCACTCATTCTCGGTGGGAAGGGGTTATTATAACATAGGAGGGTCTTCCATTAGGAAGGTTAAATCCTCCCTTACTCCCCTACCTGTTCTACGGTAGGGGCTTGTAAACTAAATGGCAAGCAGCTGTTGATGCCTAATCATTGATCCAATAAAAGAGGACCTGACAATGGTCCGTCATGACTTCATGATGGGAGTCCCCCATTTACCCCACCCTATTAAAGAAAATTAACAGGGGAGCTAGGGCCCCTCAAGCCTCGACTCGTGAAAATCAAGTGGGAGCTGTTATATAAAATGAATGGGCAGACTTGGTGTCCCCCAGCCTCCAATCATTGGTGGTGGGTGGGGGCTCTAAATATGTCCAGCCAAGTCCCCACCCTGTGGCAACAGATGGGGCTGTAAATAATAAATGGGGGGTGAACATATTGTCCCTCCAAGCCCCACTGATTGACAGTAGGTGGGGGGATCTAGTCTTTTATGACAGCAAGCAGACAGTAGCTTGTTGTTTAGCTTACATGCTCCTACCTGCAGTTTGGTGAGTAGGGGCATCAGGCAGGAATTAAACCTCCCTTATCATGGAATTTCATTCATTCAAATAAAATTCCAAAACAAAAATAACGCATAGTGCAAAAAAAGCAGTGTAAAATGCCACACTTTACTTATATGCTAACATGTCCATAATAACATGAAATTGTATTTGTTGGCTCCAAATGGGAAGAACACATGTAAAAAGAGAGAAGAAATAACCACATAGGGCAATATTGTGATATAAAATAGATTTGGATATAGCTAATTCAGGAGGGAACACTCACAAGTGTAGAGCAGAGAAGCCTGCTTTAACTGTAATGGCTTCAAGACGTACCAGTATGGACTCAGCTGTGGTAACAGTAAACATCCAAATTTTATTTATCAAGTGTTTTAAAGCAGCAAACTATCAGAGTTTTTCTCCTTGCCTTTCACCCCACCGATAGAGTCCTTTCCTGGTTCTCTCCACCGCCGTTATTCTATCAAATTTCCCTACCCGTGAATATCCCCTACCCTCGTCCCTTCCGGTGAGGGGAATCAGCTGGATCCTGTGCTGCACATATGTGCTAGCACTCCTGCTACTCCTCCACAGCAAGGTCCTGGAAGGTAAGTAAAACTAGTTTTACACTTTCATTATAGTTAGTGCATTCACTAAGCTTAGGACATGGGACATTTAGGGCTAATGATAGGGTTCAAATTAGGGTTAGGATTAGGGACTTGTTCTTATTTAGTGACATTTCACATTAGGGGAATATCTATAAATAGTGATTTATCACACTTTATTTTAACCCTTACCCCAAGGGTTAGGGTAAGAATAGAGTGTGAGAGAGGATAAAATTACTTACCTAAGCCTAATTTGAACCCTCACTTAACTCTAAATGTCCCGTGTGCCTAAGCTTAGTGAATGCACTAACTATAATGAAAGTGTAAAACTTGTTTTACTTACCTTCCAGGACCTTGCTGTGGAGGAGTAGCAGGAGTGCTTGCACGCATGTGCAGCACAGGATCCAGCTGATTCCCCTCACCGGAAGTGACGAGGGTAGGAGATTTTCACGAGCTAGGGGAATTTGATAAAACACCGGCTGTGGAATAAGTTTGGAAGCTCTGATCATTCCGGGGGGCGTGGCCAGAGCTGCATGCGTGCATATAACATCAGGGTGCGATGACACGTTTCGCCGGTATGCCGGTTTTCTCAGAGCTGCCCTCACGTTGTCCACAGTTTGTATTTATGTCCATAGTGTGGGCGTATATCGCCCAAACAGTTCCCAACAGAAGGATGTTCATAGGTTAAGGCTTAGTGCCTCATAAATGTTCATTGCTTAAGGCATAATGCCTCATGAATATGCATTAATAAGTCAAATTGCTCCATTATAGCCATGAGAACTTCACTCAAGAAAGGGTTGCACATCTAGTTGGACTGACCAATTCCAACCAGATTTCATTTTAATAAATATAAAAATTGACATTCTGATCGAAATTCATCCATTTTTAACAGATTGTGTCATCCAGTGTTTAGTGAATAGATATGTGTGTCAAGAGCACCATTATTTTCTCTTGCACCAATAGGAGTCAAAAGCTCCTAGGGAGAATAGAAAAGGTAGACAATGACTGCAAGATATTTCACCAATCCTTAAAATTGCTGGGTTTAGTTAAACATTGAATGAGTTAAATATGACTGCAAATAGACTAATGTTTGCCAGGATTACAGAGATCATTAAAGTCAAGTACTTGCCATGTGAATAACATTTTTCTTGTATGGCACACTTATGTCCTGGCCCTATTGTGTGTTTTATGAGCATGGTCTGAAGATGCTTACATGGACAGGGCTGCAAATACAACTGTCCCACACAAAAAAAATCAATTACACTAACCTAAAATTCTATGGAAATATACCTGGCATAGAGCATATAGAATGAAGAAAATGTTAAATTGTATAATTCTGTATATAGACTATACAAACACACACTTCATAAAAAATGGAATGGTTCGTAAAATTGTTTAAAGAATAATGTTTGTCTAAATTACTACCTGTTTTGTAGTCCTTTAGATCTAATTGGGGCATTCAATAATCGATGGACATATGGCTTTGCATTTGGATCTATAGCTAATACAATTATTGTATTGTTTGATGAGGGATTTTTGCCAGCTGGTGTCCCTGGTTGGGCCAAAGGTATGTTTATTGTTTAAAATAAATTACTTTCTTTGTTGGATTTGTATCTTCTTCTCTTAAAGATTTGAAAGCTTTCTTCTTAAATAATTGTTCAATACAGTAATATTAGTACTAAATAAATGTTGGCAGCTAACATTCTCCCTATTTAAAAAAAAAAAAAAAAATCCAGAAGAAATAACTAATTATCGGCCAATAGCCCTATTAAATAATGATTATAAAATCTATGCCTCAATTATTGCTAAAAGAATTAAGAACATAATCTCCTCTCTGATTGCAGAGGATCAGGTGGGCTTTATACCAGGAAGGATGTCCTCTAATCACATTAGGAAAATTTTAAATATATTTACAAAGGTTCATGCGAGTAAAACCCCATTTTTAACGATGGCCTTAGATGGAGAAAAGGCTTTTGATAAGGTTATCTGGAACTTTATGCAGTCAACTCTAAAAGCTTTTGGGTTTTCAGGTCAGATTCTCCCGGCCTTATATTCCTCACCATCGAGTAGGATTGTTGGAGGGGGGATTAAGTCTGACTGGTTCAAGTTATCGAATGGCACCCATCAGGGTTGCCCTCTTTCCCCACTTCTTTATATTTTAATAGCTGAACCCCTGGCGTATGAAATACGAAAAAACTCTGAAATAATAGGTTTTTAAAAGAGAGGCAAAGACTTTAAGATAAGCCTATATACTGATGACACACTATTAACTTTAACCAACCCAGTCCAGTCAGTACCAGTTGTCATGCAAGTAATTGAAAGGTATAGCCGTATGTCAAATTACAAGCTTAATGTCCAAAAAACGACGGTATTACCTTTCTATATGCAAGAAAAAGATTACCAATATCTAAATCAACATTACGCCTTTAAATGGGAAAAAAAGGGATTTGTGTATCTTGGGATTAATATAGTGAGAGATCCAGAGAATATAACGAAGGTCAATGTAATTCCTTTGATTAGAGAATGTATCCACTCTCTAAAACAATGGAATTCACTACAGATATCTTGGTGGGGCAGGGTCAATTTTATTAGGGCTTATGTTTTTCCTAAATTTATTTATTTATTGAGGATGATTCCATTACAGATACAACCTCAACGGCTTAAAGTCATAAATAAAATATTCAGAAACTATATTTGGCTTAATAAGAAGCCCAGGATAGGGCAGGATCTCCTATATTTGAAGCAAAAACAAGGAGGTATTGGTTTTCCAAATATCTTCTTATATCATCAAGTGGCCCAGATGATGCATACCCTACCTTTAATTAAACAGGATAGAAATCCACAAGATTGGTTCGAAATAGAGGGGGAAGATATTACAGATACATATAACAGTTTCGGATTATTGTGGACTATAAGAAATAGTATTCGAAATAAAAATTCAAGGTGCTCAACCGACAATCTGATAACCAGACCTCTTGTAAAATTTTGGACCTATTTTAAAAATCAATTAGAATTAAGGAATAAAATATTACCGGCTTTGCCTTTTTGAAGCCTGGAGATATGGATGGAAAATTTAGACACGACAGATTGGACTGGGCATGGGATTAAAAAATTAGCAGATATATTAGAGGAGAGTTTTGGGTATTCCAGCTACACAGACTTTTAATTTTATCAAGATAAAAAGTTTTCTACAAAGTTCTTTAGGTGGCATGACAAAGTCATTCTCAATCTCTAAATTAAATGATTTAATAGACTCAGAAAAAAATATAAAAATACTAACCAGATGCGTCAAGATTATGAAAAGTGTAAAAGGACTTGTTCAGCCCCTAGCCAAAATTAAATGGGAAATAGATTTATCAGTAAAAATCAATATAAAGGAATGGAGTAGGGCTCTTCAAACAGTGTACTTTAAGGTGCATTATTTAAATATTATGGAAGCTCATTATAAGCTTCTAAATAGATGGTACATGACACCAAATAAGTTTCAGAAATTTTCAAAGGAAGAGATCTCTAGATGCTGGAGATGTGGAAATGAGGGAGCGAATTAATTACATATATGGTGGGACTGTGCACCGATTAAGGAAGCATGGGATCAATTTTTGGTCTAAATAAATAATCTTTTGGGTATCACGCACATCTGGACTCCAGATATTTTGCTTTTATATTTAAATTTACCGCAATTAAATAAAGAAAAGAAATGTTTGTTGATCCATGCTCTGATGGCTTTTAAGATGTCCATTGCAAAAAACTGGAAAAAGACATCAATTGACTCATGGCAGCATATTAAGGAAATTATTATAACTCAATGTAAAATGGAAAGGGGTATAGCCTCCAATCTAAGCATTAATACACGCCAATATGAGATCTGGGACAATTGGATAAATGTCCTTGAAAGGCCGACACTGATAAGAGTTCTTGATAAACATTAGATACGAAATTTGGGGGCGGAATCTACTACGAATTAAGACCGGTGTAAAATATAATATGAGTAATAAAGAAAGAAATGTCAACTTCAATGTTTGTATATTTGCATATGAGTAGAGTTTGAAGTGAGGGACATTCGGTTCCCGGCACCTTCACCTCTACTGTTTGTATGTTTGGAGTATAATTCTTGGAGAGCTATAACATTATGTAATAGTATTGATGTGGTACAAGTCTCGGAACAATCTATGTATGCTCCTTTGTGTCTTTGTATGTAAATGTAATTTTTTGTTTTTTTGTGTATTAAATTTAAAAAAAAAAACAATAAATAAATAAATGGAAAAAAAAATATTAGTACTAAAAATATCTATAGAATCTGATAAGACAACCTCTTTAGGCAGAGAATTCCACATCTTTATTGTTATAACTGTAAAGAACCCTTTCTTCTGCTGCAAGTGGAAACGTCTTTCTTCCTGCTAGTGAACAGGTTAGCACATAGCGGAATGCACTGACCTTGTATATATTACTCTAGTGATATTATATACCCTCAAATGTGCTTTTTTTTCTAAAGAAAACAAATGCAGTTTTCCTAGGCTTTCTTCTTAACTAATGTTTTCCATCCTCTCTACTTATTTTGTAGCTCGTCTCTGTAATTATTCTAGTTCTGCAATATTCTTCTTTAAAAATGGTGCCCAGAATTGCATTGCAAACTCAGGGTAGAGCCTTACCATTGATTTATAAAGAGCCAAAATTACATTTTGATCACATGAATCAATACCACCTTTTATACATGAGAGCATCTTACTAGTTCTTGCGACGGCAGACCGACATTGCATACTGTTGCCTAGTTTGTGATCTGTAATTGTTCCCAAGTCTGTACCGTTTGATGTTATCCCTAACGCATCCCCATTAGTTTTTAACACTATAGGGTCTGGAATACATATTTGTGTTCCTGACGCGATAGTGTTCTTTTAACAACTTCCATAGGGCATACTAAGAACTAATAACCATTACCATCAAAGTATTTTTCAGTGCAAAATGGAACAAGCTATTACGAACTTTGTCCCAAAGAAGGGTTACTATTATAGTTATCGGGATAGATGGATACAAAAATTAGACCCGGGACAATAAATTCTTCTTTTTCTTTTTTTTTTCTTTTTTCTTCTTGTAATATACTCACTTTTAGTCGAGCAATCCCTATCCAAATCGGGAGATTGCCAGGATACCCTTTGCCCCTTATTAGATTTTTTTTTCTCTCTCCGGCACACTGTGAACCAAACAAATGTCTCTCTAGGTTAGTCTGTATGTATATATGTTTTTTAAATAAAATTAAAGGACAGCATGTAAGAGGCAGCGGCCCTTCTCCGAACCCTGGGCCTGCCACAGGATTCACTCCCTCAAGCGGGACCCTGTGCTCCCACCACCCCGTGCCACAGCTGGGATCCAGCAAAAAGTGCCCCATTCAGACCACGGAGCACCACACCGGTTACCTACGCCTCAGTTACCACATAGATGGAGCCGAAGGGCGCACCCTCCAAGCTCCGCAACACCATGACCTGCCCACACCGAACTGCCGAGAAAGGGAGTACTGCGCCGGAGCGCCACCAATACCCCGCAAGGCATCGGTTGATGAAATCAACTATCAAGTCCTTGGGGACTCTACTTTCCTCTTCTCCCTTTTATCTCTCATTAAATACGCCAGCACATGATACAGGACTCTTGCCTGGAGAACACCAGGGGACCTTGTAGCTCTATTTGGCAAGTTTGGGATTGCTCACCTGCAGTAACACGCACATAGCCACTGTTTGTTTAATAATTAATCTACTAATACTTCACACTTATAAGGCACATAACTGTTATTTTTCTCAGTTTATTTATCTATTTATTTATTTTTTCTCCCTCTTTCCCTGTTTCTTTGTGTCTCCCTTTTTCCTTTTTATATTATGTAGCCTTTGTTTCCTTAAAATGAGACTCTATACTGAGCTCCATGTGTGGTATATTAAGCGATGGCTAACATACAAATACTCGCCTCCTTAGCAAGCACCCCTAAGAAAGAATCCCCATGTAACATTGTTACCCAGAAAGGTACAGGGAAATCCCACCTAACAGACGAGGATAGCTTCTTAGGATATCGCCTGGGACTCGGCCATATGCTGAATAGAAAGCACCACAACTTTACCCTACTACCTTAAGCCTGGCGGCCCATCAACCCCCAATCACGCATTAACCATGACCTTAAGGGTCCCTACCACATAAACAGGGGGATTTATGTTTGCTACGGACAGCCTGAATATAGCCTACCCCAGCTGGCCCACTTCCATTCTCAGCGAAGCATTTAAGCTGCACAGCTAACATAGCCCTAATGTGTCCCCTCGGACCACCTCACAGGAGTACCTTCAGTTGTCAAGCACCCAGTTAGTTTCACTGGTGAAGTTTACACTCTATACTTCTCAATATGCATTACTTAACTTATTGCTGCTAACCTAAGGGGACGGCTCTTTATGTTTTTTTTGTTTTTTGTTTTTTTTTTTCGCCTAGCGCGGCACAATTAAAATCGCAGCTCTGATGAGACATACTGTACTAAACGCATAACACTGTATAAGCCAACACAAAGATGAGAGCGTATAGCTATGATCTGTAATGCAATGTCCTAGCCTGACTGTTAATCTTAATCTTAATGTGACTACTAAGTGACACATATCTGTGAAACAAAATACTACTTTTACTTGTCTCTATAAGTGTAAGTTATTATCCTGTTTATATAACTACTTTATAAAAAAAAAAAAAGTGCAATGTTATTACTGACATGATTAAGTGTGTATTCGAACTTGAGCGCACCAGCTATTGTGGCTGTGCAACTCCGCCTGTTAACCTTATGCACGACCAAAAATAAAGAATTAAAAAAAAAAAAAAAATTAAAGGAAAACAAGATAAACAAAACTGGGAGATAGGATACATATACACAAAAAAATAAGATGAAAATAAAACAAATGATGATGATTTGGTATTTGATAAGGTCAACCCTGACATACATAAAGTATGAAATAGCAAATATTATATATTATACCTAGCTCTACACTCGTGAGAACTGAGGATTTAAAGGGTATAACATACCGGCTAAATCTAAAGTCTCTGTTGTTTTTTTGGAAATACCATATTCTGATGTAAAAAAAATAAAATTAGAAAAAAATATAACCATTACTTAATTACTGTGTTTCACCAATTTGAACTGTCACTTTAACTATATGTTATATATTTTATATGAATTATTACTTATTCACAAATACTTTTTTACAGGATTTGTTATTTTAGCTGGAGCCCTAGAAGTTGGACTGTGCTATTTTCCCATTTTTGCCTGTCTCACCACAGCTAATAAAATAGTTGGACCTATTATAGGATTTTTGTATACACTCTTTTGGTAAGTGGAAGCATGTGTATGTTACATAAATTTAAAGCTTAAGCCAGACTATGTTTCTCTAAATTGGTAGTATAACACAATTTATTCAGGCCGGATGTCTTAAAAATGTTTTTGGCTTTTGATTTATTTATTTATGTTTTAATTTTGCCAGTTCAGCATGGCTAGACAGATTATGGCTAAACAGATCAGTAGTTGGACCTTGTACACAGAGATCTATTGGTTTAGTGTGCAAAAACAAAGCATTAGTTTGTTCTTGCCCCTCAAGATGAGTGTTGCCAGCCTTTCCCTGGAAAATACTCACCCCTGCCAACTTATTTTAGGGGCATGTGGGTGAGTTTAATGTTTGAGTGTCATTTAGAGCCAAATAAAGATCGCCCTATAGACTAGGTAGCAGTGGAGGCTCATCCATAGGGACTGGTAAATAGGGGAAAATGTTTTTGTAGTAGTATAGAGACACTGAGATTCTTTTTTCTGGAGGGGAGGGTGGTGAGCCACAAAATAAGTGTCTTTTTAATTATGTCATAGGTTTCAGTTGTGCAGGACCCCCCTCCCTCATTCATAGCTGTTTGGAGAAACTTACTTAAGGGCATCTAAGCATGCAAAAACATTTAAATCTGCCCTGTTTCAGCAGGTTTTGCACATGCCTAGTTCTTCCAGAAGGAATTTCAGGAATTATCATTGAGTTGCCATTTGGGCAGCATAGCCTACTCCCCATGAGTCAAGGCATGCTATTGGCCTTTCCATTAAGGGGCCACATTGACTGATAGAACCAGGGGGTGGGGTTACAGTGCTACTGTTAATCATGTCAGCTACTTTTTGGTTCCATATTACCACTGCAGATTAATTATAATATTATCTTAATGCTTTAACTATGTGCACACTCAGAACTAATGGAGTAGCTGACATATTTTATAAAAGGAGGCATGGGCTCCTCTGTAATGGTCCAATCCAATGCTCCTCATAGAGGAATATTGGGGATCTTATTTGCATGTGCAGAGTGTGACGCACACATCCGAACTTTCCCATAGGAAAGAGTTAGTATTCACTAGGTCAGTGACGTGAAAGTGCCACAAGAGATGAATTTAACCTTGTCATGTAAACATTACAGTTTCTAGATATATCGCAATGTTTTACATTGCATGACTAAAAGGAGAGGGCCACTGCACCCAGACCACTTTATTGTCTATGAAGTGATCTAAGTGACTGTAGTATCCCTTCCCCCAACTCTACCCTATACTACACTCTATCTCCAACACTAAATCCTCACATGTTATATAAATCACATTATGATAACAAATCTTCAAATTAATTCAGATTATATAAACCTATACTTGAAAGCTCCACCACTTTTTTTTAATCCCACACCATGCAGTATTATTCACATACCCACAGAAAAATGTGCAACATTAAAACCACTTTGTTAAACCCTGCACCCACAGCAATACCCACTATCGTTAACTCCAAATATTGTGTATTTAAAGATGCACTGTTACACATTTTCTAATGATTTCAGTAATATGCTTAACTATTAATGGAAGAAGAAAATAGACATCTAATGGTAAATATACAGTTTTGACAGGTATTTCGATTACCTGGCCCCCTTCACTATTATTAGGTTTATTTTAAATGGAATTGGGCTGTCTAGAGGCTTGGGGACCCCTAACTACATGGGAGGGGGGCTGGATATTTTTTTTGTGGCATGTCCAACCCTACTTTATTTAACTAAAGTCTCCAACAACCACTCATGGGTGGGGGCTGATGGCCATTGTTTATTAATTAAAGCCACCTTCCACTAATCGGAGGACTATAGGGGTGGTTGACACAATGTACCCCCCTTTTTATTTAGAGCCCCTAACAGTTGCCCATGGGTGTGCGTTGCTGGGTGTCAGGATACTTACAGGATCCAGAGCAAAGTAACAAAAGGCACAGCAGGAATAATAAAGCAGTGTATTACTTGACCTTAGAATGACTGGACTTAATACTCAGATAGGAAAAACAAAAAAATCAGGAACTCAGGAACAATCCTCAAGGTCAGGAACTAACCAAGGATTGGCACATGAACACCTGGTCAATCAGGAACAAATAGATGAGGCAAATAAATTACCATGAAGTTGCAAGCATCTGGTAATCAGGTAATTCACAATCAGGAGCAATATAACTTGTTTAAAACTCAAAGAATCATGAAACGACACTGAGGCATAAACAGTGATAGTATACACACTGATCAGCCACAGCAGTAAAAAACCCTGTCTAATATTCTGTAGGTCCCTCTTGTGCTGCCAAAATAGTTCTGATGCGTTGAGGCATGGACTCTCTCTAGAAGACCTTTGAACATGTCCACCAAGACATTAGCAGCAAATCTCTTAAGTTCTGTAAGTTGCAGTTGATGTGAGGCCTCCATGGATTTGTTGTTCCAGTACATTTCACAGATAGTCAGTTGGATTGAGATCTAGGGAATTTTGAGTCCAAGGCAACAACTTGAACTCTTTGTAAGTTTCCTCCAACCGTTCCTGAATATTTATTTCAGTGTGGCAGGGTGCATTATCCTACTGAAATACGCCACTGCCTTCAGAGAACACCATTGCCATGAAAGGGTGCACGTGGTTTGCATCAATCTCTAGGTGGATGGCACATGTCAAAGTAACATCTACATAAATGCCAGGACCCAAGGTTTCCCAAAACAATGTCAGAGCATAACGCTGCCTTTGCTGGCTTACCTTCTTTCCATAGTGCATCCTCACTGCCATCTCTTTCCCAGGTATATGCATCCAGTCATCCACCTCATATGTTTTTGAGAGCAGATGTTTTATGTAGTTTATGTGCTGCTTTTTGTCCTCCTCCTACATTCCATCAATGGCTGAAGGCACCCACTTGGAGTTCATGGCCTCTCATCTTCAATAAAGACAAGACTTCTCTGTTGGCCTCTGTCCAGTATGGTTAAGCGTATGGACCCTGGAGTAGTCCATACCTCTTCAACAGCCTCTGAACCCTGCACCATGACCTGGTGGAGACTGCCATATATTTCCACATCCAGGCCATTTGCTCCTCATCCACGGTGCCAATATCACTCAATGGGGACTCCCCTAAAACTGTCCATTCAAATGAGAACCAGGGGGCTCCCATAGCTCTCCCAGATGGACACCTCAGATGAAAAACATTGAATGTTCTGGGGATGGGGGAAGCGCTTATTATCTTGACTTTTGCAAGACTTACTTGTAATGTAATTTCCATTCATCCTTGTCTCCTCTCTTCTCCTTTTCCACCCTCCCTCCCCAGAGGGCACCCTTGGGGCATTTTACCAAGTCTTTTCACATTCTTCCTTTAATTCTAAAGTTCTCTAGTCTCTCCTCTCTAGCTGTTCTTTACTCTCTACACATCATAACGCACCTGCACTCATGACTGTAGCAGGTTCATCACTACTTTTTGCACTTCCCCATTTTACAGTGTTTCCTTCTGGATGCTTGGGGATGCATCACAAGGCTCCTGCAAATGATATGCTTACAGTTTCCCTTTTGTGAAGTCCATGCTGGGTCCCTTGTTGCCTTTAAGCCAGGCAATTACTGGTTCAACCTTTATTGCCCTTACTTTTGCTTATTTGTTTGGCCACTGCGGCCTCTGCCATCACCACCATGGTGGTATTATTATAAGCAACCCCGAGAACAGCATTTATTTTTCTGTTTACTTATTAGCTTCTCCAGCTACTGAAGTCAATCATTTTTCAGTGCTCATTAATAAACCGTGACAAATGGGATAACACTTTCTAAGCTCTCTCCCACATACACCAAGCCTGGCACAAATCAAAGCCTTTCATAGGGTGTGCAAACTCTTAAGACAGTTGGCTGGGACCCCACATATTTGGGTGCATACCTCTGTGTTGGAGGCACGCTGATACCTCTGTGTTAGTTGAGAGTGCTGGAGGAGTTAATTTCCTCAGCACAGGATATGATTCAGGCATACACTGGGATCTGGGCCCAGTGGTTGACCACTACCTATACAGTGGACTTCAAACAATACCCAACTACTCTGTTGATGCTCTAGCCTACTAGGATACAGCAGGTCAAGCAAGATTTAAAGCCAACTCCCCCTACAACCAGGAGGCCCAGTAAAGCTCTGGTTACCAGGCCTTCTTTTACTCAACACACCACTTAACTCATTTCTTTTTCAGGTAATGAAAACGTGGTTCTCCTCCTTTGTTTCCTTAATATTATTTTGATTTCACCTTTTTATTATAAGCTGAATGGTTCAAGGGCTACTGTACTCTAGCCAGCAAGAAAAACTTCCTTGAGAGCCCAACATAAACCCTCAGGACAAGTTGACTGGCACACATAATGTAGAAATATTGTATGTTATATAATACTGGTAATCTGGTTCCATTCACCTAACCTCTTGGTTAATTTGACGATACTCTAGAGACTTTTAGTCCATCCCCATATATTTAGTGTTGCTACATAAATACTGTTTAATTGATCTCTGTTACTTGTACTTTAAATACTTATGACAAGATATGTGCAAATGTACTTTTCTTCATACAAAACCGAAGAAATCCTATTTATAAAAAATGCCCCCAAAAACTGGTATAATCCTACAAGCAGCTCTCCGCACCAGTAAAAAAATAAAAACAAAAGCAAAAACCCCCCTCAAAAGTGCAAAATTTGAAAGAATGAAAAAAAACGTATGAAGTCTGAATACAATATTATCCTTAAGATTCACACTAAAAAAGTAGAGGTATAGTGCGAGAATTGGATCTGTCTCACCAAGTCTATGGGGTGGAGAAACTGACTGGTTTATTCACTAAAGTGAAAATTCAGAAGTCAATTATGCTACTTTGGCCTTAAATGTGAAGTTCACTTTGAATTCGCACATTAGTAAATAACACTGTTATTCTGTAGTTATAGTAGTCATGCACATATTAGAGTAGGCAAAATTGAAACTCACTTCTGTGAATAACCCAGTAAATAAATATGTGGACACGTAGGTTATCATAGGAAAGTCATATTTGTCCTTTGAAACCAAAATGGAATATGTGTGGGTACAGGGCTGGTTCAAGTATTTTTGGCAACACAGGCGAAGATGCAATTATGCCGCCCCCATAATGTGTCTTCGCCTGTGTGTCTCTTAACAATAATTTTGCCTCTTTTGTATATTGTATTCACTTTTTGTGTCTCTTTTCCTCTTTTTGCATATTTTATCCTCTTATTAATCCACTACTTTGGTCTGCAAGGCAAAGTATAGAGAGTGACCGGTGGGAGTGGAATTCAATGCACCCCCTCTTCTGATGGGCACCTGTGCAGCCTTATGGTAGCGCCGGCCCAGTGTAAGGAATCAGAAAATTACAGCTGAACAAAACTTGCAAAATTACTTGTGTCTTCAGTACAAAAAAAAACTAAATGTGGGATTAAATAACATAAGCAAATTGTGTTTCCATATGAAAGATGCGTTCTTCACAGCCAGCTCTCAATAGATTCACTGGGGCATTAAAGTTCTGTAGTAAGAACACACGTAAGCAGTAGCCCATTTAGATAATTTTGTGTTTGTAACATACTTTGATTTACTAATGCTGAGAATGTGTTTTGGTTTTTGTTTGTATTTTTAGGTTATCAGTCACAGTGGCAGACATTGTTATTTGCCCTCATGAAACTGTAAGTACTGTAATAGTTAAGTTATAGAAATTAGAGATGTATAAATAGATGTGAGCCTACTCTCCCTTGTTTACATCTTAAAATCGGTGTGTTTGAGTCACTTGTTGAGTTATATTCTCTGCTTTGCCTCTCAGCGTTATTGTTAGCATTTATATAACACCAACATATTCCTCTGTTCTTTATAATTATAGAAATTTGTAGACCCTGCTTAAACGAACTTTCAATCTGAAAATGCACTTCTTTTCAATATGAAAACATTGGGAGGCTAATGTGTAGGAGTGGCAAAACACTGCTTTGGGCCAATCTATTAAACCATCTAATTAATATAGCTATATCTGTAGACATGCCTCTAGCTCATGTAGGCATTTACACTAGCAGAACAGCAATGTTCAAAGCCAATGTTTAAATTGCAAGGTTAAAACGAGAGGTACATGGCATCTAGACCACTTCATGGGGATTGAAGTGGTCTGGGTGCTTATAATGTCCCTTTAAATAGTTCTTTGCTAACTCTTTTCTTGTTAGGTCCCTTTGGGGTTTTTTTGTTTTTTTTTGGAAAACCAGCCTCAACCCCCATGGAATGTTTCCTTTTTCCAAGAGTGTTCTTGTCATTGGTCCTGCAGAAGATTGCTACCAGTTTCTGAAATCTTCCTTTTATTTGACCATCTGGCTACCTGTAATTTATATGATCTTCAGCTTGTGCTGTGGACACACTTGCAGCTAAGATTAACAGCCACAGTAATTCAAGGTGTTTAGCAGCTGTTTAATTGAGCTTTTATGAAACCAAACCCCTTGTGTTTCTCTGTTGCTATATTTATGTGCAAGCTATGTTCATTACTGCTATCCGTGTGTGTGTGTGTGTGTGTTAGCAGGAGAGGACTAGCAACTTTTGGCCTGGGTGTTCAAATAAAAACAAATTTTTATTTACACAAAACTGTCAGTTCTCTGTATTTTTCAGTTTTATTATCTGCGACAAACTAGAATTTGTGTTATGCTTTTCAAAATATTGTCAGGACACTCCTCATTTTAGGGTCTGTTCTGTTATCTAGATTCCACTGCACGTGTTGCATGAGTACATCATTAGATTCACTATGGGCATGAAGCAGTGAAGAGCAAGGCTGCATAGTGTAGAGCAGTGGAGATGACTACATGGCTATGAATTGTATACCACAAATGCTAGGCACAGCAGGTTCTCTGGCAAATTAAGCTTTCAAAAGAAAGATGTGTAACCAAGAACAGAGAGAATTAATATGTGGTTATTATTTGTAAGCCATGGCACACTAGTTCGGCACTATAAAATAAGAAATTATTTCTTTGGTAAATGATCTTAACATTTCCCTAAGCAGTAGGATGTTGGGCTTCTCTTAAATTTTGCAACAAACTTGAAGCACTTCCAATTTTACAACAAACTAGGAATGGCAGTCAGATATCTCCTTAGTTCAAATAGTTATTACCCCACAAATAAAAATGTATATCCCATAATTATGTTTTGTCAAGTTTTCATCCAGTTGTTGTTTAAACATCTATATAGGCTCTGATAAAACTCAATTTTTAAGCAGAGAATTGTTTGCTGTAAAAAAAACAACAAACTTTTCCTTTGCCTTAGACGAAATCTCCTTTCTTCCAGTCTAAAAAGGGTGATCTTGTGTCCTATGTATAGTCCTATTTATAAATAGATTCCAGGCAATGGTTTGCATTGGCCCTGAATATATTTGTATAATGCTCTATAATGTATCATATCCCCTCTAAGCTGCAGTTTTTCTAAAGTAAACCGATTTAAATTTGTTAACCTTTCTTCATAACTATTAAAATATTTCATTCTTTTTATTAATTTTGCACTTTGCTCCCTCTGCACTTTTTCTAATGCCATAGAATCCTTCTTTAGAAAAGGTTCCCAAAATTGCACAGCATATTCAGATGTGGTCTTACCATTGATATATAAATCAATAAATCATAATTATATGTTATGATATAGAATTAATGCCCCTTTTTATACAAGGCAATATCTTACTGGCCTTAGCATAGCACATTGTTGCCTAGTTTGTTGTCTACGAGAATACCCAAATCTTTCTCACATGCTGTTATCCCTAAATTGCTACCATTTAGGGTGTTAGTTGCTTGTGCATTCTTTACCACAAAGTGCATAACTCTGCATTTATCTACATTACATTTCATGTGCCCTATCCTTCCTAAATAATGTGAAACTATTTGAACTGCCCATTCATGTTTCTCATCCATATTATGCCTAATATGTCGCATTGCCTCTACTTTCCTCATTTTGTTATTTTGGCTCCTTGCGTTAGTAGGTATATATTTAATATTATCACATTATCATATTATCATCATTGTCTGTTGTACTTTGTATTTTTTTTTCTATTGCATAACTCCTCTGTTCTGATCTTGCCCCCACATCTCCACCCCCTTGTGCTGAGCTAAGGTCTATCTCCTTTGTGTCTTTTCTCCATTTTGTCAGTGTGTGTGTGTGTGTCCACCACTAGTTTAAAATCTCTGCCAACCTACTAGTCATTCTGTGCCCCAGCACAGAAGATACTTTTCCGTTTAGGGGCTATCCATCATGGCTATAAAGCTTGTACCCAAGGCCAAAATCAGGTCAGTTCTCTAAAAAGACAAATCCCTAATTCCTATACCATCACTTTAGCCACGCATTAACCTAATATTCCACTGCCTTTCAACTGTAGTGTGCTAACAGGTAATATTTCTGAAAATACGTCCTTGGAGGTCCTCTTCTTCAGTTTACATTATAATTGATACCAATATAGACCATCATAGCAGGATTATCCACAGACCCTCCCAATAATCCATCTACTCTGTCAACATGCCAAACCTGAGCACCCAGGAGACTGCAAACTTTTTGGTTGTTTGGTTGAGATGATCAGATTGGCAGATTACCCTATCTACTCTCTTAATAATAGAGTCCCCTACCATCACAACCTGTCTAATAGTTCTTACATTCTCAACCCTATGAATCACATGTTACAAATGTGAAACCCAGTTGAAACCCATTATTTATAAAATAAATAAATCAATTTTAAACAAAATTAAAAATTAATAAAGGGTGTTGGGTTCAAAGTGTGGACCACCCTAATAAATATTTATGTTTCTATTCAATTCTGGAAAACTGAACAACAGCATATAGGCTAAATCTTAATTAAACATGTGAGGAAGGCTTAACTTGATGGACGTAAGTCTCTTTTCAGCTATATAACTATGTAACTATGTAATTAAATGAGACTAGCGTACATTTAGATAAAGAGGAATACCAGTCCGGTTCCCTAGTTCTACTTTTGCTCAAATAGGGTTACAATAAAGCATGCAGAAATGTGGAGTAAAAGAACGGGAAGAAAATATTCAAAGCACAGAGGATTTGCAAACTTAGTGAGTTGAAAGTTTCTGTAAATAGAAGACTTATGATGGCAATCCAGATACTTGCTATCGGCTACCCGATATCTAAATTACTGTGGAACCCTATGTTCTACGCACGGGGAGGCCTCAACCAAATGCAATGTAAACTCATAATTCAATTTGGAATTGCATAGCACCAGGGTGAATTTTTCAGGCAAATTCCAGATATGGAAGATGGTCTTTTGGGTGTTTAGGAATATTGCCTGGAACAAATATAGAAAATGGACAGCCCCTGGGAGAGCAGCATGGGAAAGTTTAAAAGACAATTAATATAGATGCAATACATCTGTGTGAGAACAGGCTCAAAAAACTAAAAAGTCAATTATGGGTAGTCAGGAGCTAAGCGGAATGTAATGCAATCCACCGGTGCATCTCCTACTATAAAGGAAAAGAAAAAAAGTAAAGTATTTTTCTTTTGAGAATGTCATGGGGGGAGAACGCTGACCATATATGCATACGGCTTGTGGGTATCACGTGGTTCAGATATACACTGTTAGACACATTCTCTGTTAGACACATATACACAGATTCCCACTGTCAGACACATGCATATATACACAATGTCAGACACACACAGGGATCTTTATTTATTAAAGTCCCAATAGTCCCTTAGCAAATGAACCCAAACTTTCCAGTTCTGCATGGGGTCATGTGGGCAGCAAAATCTAGACATTGTTCACACTATTAAAAGTTCGGAATTTGCAAGTAAGGCTCCAAAAGAGATATGACCTTTCCCACCCCTTACAAATAAAGTGACCAAAAAGGAGCTTTAAAAATAAGCTGCAACTTAAAAAAAAAAGAAATGAGGAAAGTGTGCTAACTAAAATTGTTTTTTTTTTTGTTTTTTTTAAAGACTCATCTATGTTAGTATACAAACTTTCTCCAATTAGCAATGCAACCAAAAGATAAAACAGAATAAACAATAATAGTGCAGACTGTATTATAGACTAACAAAAAGTAACGATGGTCCAGGCACTCAAGTTCAATCAGTGGGCAGATTTATTGGAGCAAAATCGAAACAACGTTTTGGCCCACAACAGGGCCATTGTCAAGCTAACCACAAGTGTATTGATATCCATTATAAAAGGTAATCAATTCAACAAATAACACAATGTATATCAAGACAAAGATAATCAATTACATATCACATTAATCACATGTTAATAATGCATACCAATAAAGCATAAAAAATTGTTAAAAAAACATCCAGCAATTATAGCAACTTCCAACAAGTTTGTATTTTAAAGTTTGTTGGATATAATATATCCTTTAGTTTATTTAATTCTCTAGTTGTTATATATTGTCTTCCCTCTAAGAACTTATATGAAAATAGGACAATATATTATCCACCATCAATGTTAAATAACAGAATAATGGCTTTGAAGGGGTGTGTCTTAGCCACCATCTTGAATGGCCATCATCTAGAGGAGCTCCTGGGACATTGGGAGAATAATGTTCCAAAAGTGACATATATCATTTTATTTCACCTAATTTGAGCATTGATATCCCTTTAACAACATTCAGTTAATATGCAGAAACAAACAAGACCTGAAAAGAGTGCTTCTGCAACAAAGAAAATCGATGGAGGTGCTGCATGGGTTTGCTTACAAGGGGTAGTGGTTATGGTGCTTACAGTGTTCCTTTAACGGGATATATATAAAAAAAATGGGATATACAGTTATTCTGCTGTTCAATTTTGGAGGACTACAATACAGTTAGTATTAGTATGCTGCTTTTTCTTACTAAACTCATTTCATATTTGCCCAGTAAATATATAAGACTTTGTTGTTCCAATCCATTTCATTCAAAATGAGATAAATTATTATCATTATTAACTCACAGCATGGTAAAAACTGTGAAAATGTGGTTGTGGAATATCTATAAATATTATTTTATTTTTTTTAGGCGAAAAGGCAATACGAGAAAATCATTTCACACTGGCCATCCATTCTTTGTTTCCTGTTCCTGTTGTACCGATTTGTTTACACATTTATTTGCAGAAATAAACCTGGAGAAGGTGGCTACAAGGTAGGTACAGTATATTTTTTTAGAAATTGTTTGCTTCTCTGACATAAACAGGTTGTTTAATAAGGTTATCTGACATTTTAGTACATTTGGATTATTATTTAGATTGTATAAATGAAATATATATTTATAACTTTACATGCTAAAGATTTTGAATTGTGTGTATGAATAATCTCAGTTCTTTTATACATACCATGTTGATTTCTATTACATTTTCTAAAAAAAAAATGTACTGTCAGGGCATTTCTTTGTAGGCATTCATGGGCGTCCTCAGGGTGGGGGGGGGGGAGCTGCAACGAGCAGCAAGCAACTCCCAGACTGCAGAGACAGCCTACAGATCAGGTAAGTGAGGAATGGGGGGCAGCCTACAGATCAGAGTAAGTGGGGATGGGGGCAGCCTACAAATCAGGTAAGTGGGGATGGGGCAGCCTACAGATCAGGTAAGTGAGCAAGGGGGGCAAGAGGGGGCAGCCTACAGGTCATAGTAATTGAGGATGGGGGGCAGCCTACAGATCAGGCAATGAGGCATGGGGGCGGCCTACAGAGCAGGTAAGTGAGGGAGCAGCCTACAGAGAAGGTAAGTGAGGGATGGGAAAGCAGCCTACAGATCAGGGGAGTGAGACATGGGGGGGCAGCCTACAGATCAGATAGGTGAAGGATGGGGGGCATCATACAGATCTGGGAAGTAAGGTTTGGGGGGCAGCCTACAGATCAGGTTAGTGAGGCATAGGGGGGCAGCCACAGATCAGCTAAGGGGAGGCATGGGGGCAGCCTACAGGTTGGAGGTAAGTGAGGCATGGGGGGCAGCCTACAGATCAGGTAGGGGAGGCATGGGGGGCAGCCTACAGATAAGGTAAGTGAGGCATGGGGGACAGCCTTCACATCAGGTAAGTGAGGGATGGGGGCATCATATAGGAATGGTCAGCAAGGAGCAGCAAGGTAAAGTAGGAGAAGGAGCAGTAATGAGCAGAAAGGGACATCAAGGAGTAGAAAGGGTCAGCAGTGAGCTGGAAAGGACAGAAAAGCAGAAAAGAACATAAATGAGCAGGGAGAGGCAGAAATGAGCAGGAAGAGGCAGCAATTAGCAGAACGAGTTTGCTAGGAGCAGGAAGGATCTGCAAGGAGCAGAAAGGGGCTGCAATGAGCAGAAAGAGTCAGCAAGGGGCAGGAAGGGACAGAAGGAGCACAAAAGTAAAGAAGCAGAAAGAATCAGAAGATAACAAAGGTAACGTAGGAGAAGGAGCAGAAAGGGGCAGCAAGGAGCTGGAAGGGACAGAAGGAGCACAAAAGGTAAGGTAGGAGAAGGAGCAGAAGGGAACAGAAATTAGCAGGAAGGGTCAGCAAGGAGCATGAAGGGGAAGGGACTGCAAGGAGCAGAAAGAGTCTGCAAGGAGCAGGAAGGGGCAATAAGGGTCTGCAAGGAGAAGGAAGGGGCTGCAAGGGGCAGGAAGTGACAAAAGGAACACAAAGGTAAAGGAGCAGAAAGAATCAGAAGGAGCACAAAGGTAAAGTAGAAGAAGGAGCACAAAGGGCCAGCAAGGAGCTGGAAAGGGCAGCATGGAGTAAAAAGGGTCAGGAAGGAGCTGGAAGGGGTAGAAGGAGCTCAAATGTAAAGTAGAAGAAGGAGCCAAAAGGAATAGAAATGAACAGGAAGGGGCAGCAAGGATCCGGAAGGGTCTGCAAGGAGCAGGAAGGGCAGCAAGAAGCAGGAAGGGTCTTCAAGGAGCAGGAAGGGTATCAAAGGAGAATAAAGTGTCTTTTATTTACTGAGTATCAGGAAGTACAGAGTGCCGTTGGGTAGGGGTGTCACTGATTGGCTAGAGCGGTCAGCTGGCAATGTAAGCCAATCAGTAGTTCCCCATTCATAAAAAAGTTAAACATTTTTATGAACCGGGAGCTAGCAATTGGCTTAGAGCGTAAGCTGACTCTAGCCAATCAGTGGCACCCATCCCTGACATCAATCTGCACTTCCGGAAACTCCATTTCATAAACCGAATACCACTGAGCGACATGGAGATCTGGAGCTGGAGGGTTAAACCATTTGAGAGCAGTTTAACCCCTTAAAGGAAAGAGAGCACCCAGGGGCCTCCTAGCATCATAGCATTTTTATTTAAATGAAGTTTTTATGGTTACCAGAATGTTCCTTTAATTTGATTAAAGGAACACTCTAGTGTCACGAATACACACATGTATTCCTGACACCATAGTTGTGAAAATGCTATTCACCCTGGCTTTATGTGATAATGACTATGCCCCTCCCCTTCATGACACTGTCAAAAAGGGGCCAAACATGGATGTCATTATAATTATGCCCCCCACCCCCCCTCTAAAATATTCCTGCGGACGCGCATGTAGGCATTCAGTTGTTTATGCTTTGAAGTTATTACAGGACCAGTTTACATGTATCAATAAAGCATGAAACGTATATCTATAAATTGTAATACGATAAAAATTAGAGACCTAAATACTTTGAGTTTCAAGTAACCTTTAAATGTTCAGTAGCAAGAACCACAAATAAATTGTATGAGATATTGTCTATCTGGCTAATTTGTAGTGAAACAAGGAAACTGGATTATATTGATTCTGCTTTTGTATTAACGGTATAAGATTCCTTAATTTATTGGAAAAAACATTGAAAAGCATCCGTTCAAAATGGAAATGATATGTTATGAGATCTTCAGTCACATTATTAATACTGGTAATTTCCCTGATCATGTTAAAAATAAGCATCTTTGATGTTAAATATCTTATATTTGAGTTACTACAGTTCAGTACAAAATTAAAAAAAAATTCAAAAGTGTAAATATTTATCTTTCCATCTTAAAGGACCAAAATCTCATACTACAAGCACACCAGGCTGAACATGTCAGAAGGCTCTTGAGGAAGCCTGTAGAGTAAGTATGGTGCTTCCTTGTGTCCAATATACATTTTTCATTTATTTCTGTTTTAATATACATACCATGAGAAGATGCAAAACCATTACTGCTTTTTGGCAAAATTTAGAGGATCCTAAAAACATGACTTCAGATTTTTTATATTATATTAGATATCTGAAATTGATATACCTATGGAAGCATTCTAATGGAAAATGTATTTATTTATTTAGAAAATATTTTACCAAGAAGGATAAATTGAGATTTCTCTTGTTTTCAACGATGTCCTGAGGAGGGTTAGCATTGATGATTAGGAGGTGTCTAAATTAAACATTCAAATAAATAGTTTAATAGTATATTTAAAGCTAGAGTTGGGTGACAACCTTAATGCACCACTGTCTTTTTTTTTTCTTTTAGTTTTCCTTTCCTGGTGTCTGTTGTTTCTTAATGATTATACTTCCTCCCCTTGCCACGTGTTTTTATTTGTATTTGTTATTAATATTATTTTTTTTAATTATTATTATTATTTTTAAAGCGCCAACAAATTCTGCACTGCTGTACAATGGGTGGACGAACAAACAATTTGGACGCACAGGAACAGAGGGGTTGATGGGTTTAGTATGATGTATGGCAGATTTTGTGACTGCACAATACATAAGGAATGAGAAAAACAACTTGAAAGCTGGATTTCCAGGAAGAAAAAAATCCCCAAAACCTTTTTATTTTTTCAATTAGAAACAAAACTTAAAAAGTATTAGTCTTTCACTTATCAAAAAAATACTCTGCTGGAACAGGGGAAGGGAGAAGGCATGAGGCGGATTTTGAAGCTTAATACAGATACAAAAAATTACATATAATAGTGAAATACTGTATGGAAATATATAAGAATGATGCGCTATTGGGTTACACTCACAGGATGAAGGAATGTATAAAGGCCTTAGGGAGCCTCCCCTGATGGAGATAGGGGGCTAATCCAACAACTCCTCCTTTCCAGCGATAGCTCTGCAGCATGAAGGGCCGGACTCAAGGTTGAAAAGTATAGAAACATAGAAACATATAATGTGACGGCAGATAAGAACCATTCAGCCCATCTAGTCTGCCCAATTTTCTAAATACTTTCATTAGTCCCTGGCCTTATCTTATAATTAGGATAGCCTTATGCCTATCCCACGCATGATTAAACTCCTTTACTGTGTTAACCTGTACCACTTCAGCTGGAAGGCTATTCCATGCATCCACTACCCTCTCAGTAAAGTAATACTTCCTGATATTATTTTTAAACCTTTGTCCCTCTAATTTAAGACTATGTCCTCTTGTTGTGGTAGTTTTTCTTCTTTTAAATATAGTCTCCTCCTTTACTGTGTTGATTCCGTTTATATATTTAAATGTTTCTATCATATTCCCCCTGTCTCGTCTTTCCTCCAAGCTATACATGTTAAGATCCTTTAACCTTTCCTGGTAAGTTTTATCCCGCAATCCATGAACCAGTTTAGTAGCCCTTCTCTGAACCCTCTCTAAGGTATCAATATCCTTCTGAAGATACGGTCTCCAGTACTGTGTACAATACTCCAAGTGAGGTCTCACCAGTGTTCTGTACAATGGCATGAGCACTTCCCTCTTTCTACTGCTAATACCTCTCCCTATACAACCAAGCATTCTGCTAGCATTTCCTGCTGCTCTATTACATTGTCTGCCTACCTTTAAGTCATCAGAAATAATCACCCCTATATCCCTTTCCTCATATGTTGAGGTTAGGACTCTATCAAATATTCTGTACTCTGCCCTTGGATTTTTATGTCCAAGATGCATTATCTTGCACTTATCCACATTAAATGTCAGTTGCCACAATTCTGACCATTTTTCTAGTTTACCTAAATCATTTGCCATTTGACTTATCCCTCCTGGAACATCAACCATGTTACATTTCTTAGTATCATCAGCAAAAAGACATACAGTATATACTCGAGTATAAGTCTAGTTTTTCAGCAAATTTTTTGTGCTTAAAAACACCCACTCGACTTATACTCGAGTCACTGTCTGTATTATGGCAACTTAGAGAGCCGCGGCCGTCAGAGCCGTGGAAACGATCCGCGCGGCAACCAGACCGCGAGACTTACAGTGGAGCTGACCGGAACGGAGGAGAAGGGAGCTGACAGGAGCTGCAGGAAATGTAAGTAAATGCTTCCTGCCGGCCCCCCCACTTCACAGCCCATGCCACTGGACCACCAGGGATTAAGATAGCCCCCCTCCCTGACCGGTTAACAAGCAGGGAGGGGGGACAAAAAAAATTAAAATAATTAAAAAAAATAATATTAAAATAAAAAAAATTTAAATAATAAAAATGCCCTCCCCCCACCCAGTTCACACACACTACACAAACATACACTCTTCATTATATACACACTCTGCATTATATACACAGAGTCTGTGTATATAATGTAGAGTGTGTGTTTGTATGAGTGTGTGTGTGTGTGTATATAATGCAGAATGTGTGTTTGTATGAGTGTGTGTGTATATATAATGCAGAGTGTGTGTTTGTATGAGTGTGTGTATATATAATGCAGAGTGTGTGTTTGTATGAGTGTGTGTGTATATAATTATAAAAATCACAGAATTTCATAGCCCCAAGTTTTACCCTCGACTTATCCACGAGGCATAGCATATTTCACAATTGTTGGTCACAAAACTGCACTCGACTTATACATGAGATCGACTTATACACGAGTATATACGGTACCTTACCATCAAGACCTTCTGCAATATCAATTATAAAAATATTAAAGCGAATGGGTCCAAGTACAGATCCCTGAGGTACCCCACTGGTGACAAGTCCAAGCTTCGAA
The DNA here is from genome assembly GCA_933207985.1 of Pelobates cultripes. NCBI lineage: Eukaryota > Metazoa > Chordata > Amphibia > Anura > Pelobatidae > Pelobates > Pelobates cultripes. Next base: position 98,933,789 of record OW240916.1, on the reverse strand, counting down.
TATATTCTATTAACTACAACCCTCTGTTGCCTGTCACTCAGCCACTGCCTTACCCATTCAACAATATTGGAATCAACTTAAAGATTGCAGTTTATTGATAAGTAAGTATATACTGCTTTATTCATAAAAAAGTATTAAAAACAAACACAATTTTAAATAAATTGGTGCTATACCAGGTCCTATGCTTTTTATCCAACATGACTTCCTCAGGGACCTTTAGATATGCTAAGCAACCAAGTGAGATGCAATACAAAATCACAATGTAAAAAAGCAGTAATAATCCCTCCCCCCGAGTCACTCTTTTTATATGACCCGTATCTCTTCTTATTGGTGGTCCAGTAGGTGTTGTACTCCGATTTTCCCAGTTTCTGCCGATCATACCATGTAGTTTGACATAATTTCTGGGGCACCGATTATCGGCTGACTCTTTCTGATGATGCATTCGTTCCACTTGGTGGCTATTTTGCATTCCACCTTTAGTTCGCAAAACAGACTTTGGTGGGATCTCCCTCCCAAAAGTGAATAAACTTGACATTAGTCTGTCAAGCTTACAGGCATGATATATGCATCAAATTGGAAAAGAACTCTTAGATTGTAATGACTTATAGAAAGCTGGACAAGTGCTTCTGGATATTATTCCCACAATAGAGACATAAATTAACAGTATAGACAAAACCTAACCAATTTATAATGGATATGGGCATGTAGATTAGAATGTCAATTGCCATTCTTAAGGATGTAAACATTATTTTAATTTAATTTTATTTCTATTTTTATTTTTTATTTCTATTTTATTTAGAATATATTTTAATCAATATTTCTATTTTTATATTGGCTTTTATTTTTCCATTGATATTTATTATTATTTTATTTACATTTTACTTTATTGTGTTCCATTCCATTTGTATTCATATATTTTCATTTTTATTTTTCAATTTGTATAGAGTTCTTGTTACCCATATACATATATATAATAAGTGAAAAGCTCCCATATTTCAATTCATGTATGTACTATGAATCATTGCTGGATAAAGTGCTTAGACACATCCCTAAATAGAGATTATTTATAATGATTACATCCATAAGAATGGAAATTAATGTTCTAATCTCTATGCCCATACCAATTATAAATTAGTTAGGTTTTGTCTATGCTGTTAATGTATGTCTCTATTGTTGGAGTAATATCCAGAAGCACTTTTCCAGCGTTCTATAAATCATTATAATCTAAGAGTTCTTCTTATTTTCCTATTCCTTTATATTGTGAGTGTAACCTTTTTTTTAGATTTACAGCTGTATCTTCTATACTTTTTGTTGTATCTATATTGTGTTTTAAAGGATACGTTCTGGGATATCCCTGGAGGAAGCTGTCACCACTATCCATTGACTTTTGTTTCACTACACTATTAACTCCAGGTGTGGGTGATATATTTTTTATGACCCTTTTTGGTGTACAGATTCTGAAGTTTACATTTTTTTTGTCTTGGTGGCATGTCATCAGAGACAACTAACCCAGTAGAGCAGGGATGCCTAAAAGGTAGACCCCCAGATGGTTTAAAACTGCAGCTTCCATGATGTGATCTTTGTGATTCTAAAGGCATTGTAAAAGCATGCAAAGCCTTGTGGGAGTTGTAGTTCTACATCATCTGGGGCTCTACCTTTTGGGCACCCTTGCAATAAAGGGTCCAATTATTTAGGGGAACATACATAATCAATTGACAATCAAAATCAAGTACAATCTGACAAATTTCGCAAGCCAGCAGTATAATATATAAGTGCTTATATCAAAAGCAATTCTGATTTCTAATTTCATTGTGTTGTTTGAGGCTAATGTGATACATAATACAAGGGTAAAACCACAAGAATATATGGCGAAGAATAAACGGTCCCCTGCTAATCTATATGTCCAAGAGTATGGGGTTATGATTTGCAATGGTTTTCTTTACAATGAATTGAGGGATGCAGTTTCACAATTCAGGCACTGTGTGAGGGGAGAGAAGATCTGTCTCAGTAAAGTCTGCTACCAGTGAAGATCCATCGCCCTGCCCCATTCCTGCCACTGAGGAAGCAAATAAAATGAAAGAACTGTGGGGTTCTCACGGCTGCTTCCTACTTCTGGGTGAATTCAGCAGGAAGTAGAATGACTTAGGTGGTATGGGAGGCAGAGCACAGACCAACATTATGTTTTGAAAAGTAACCTGTACTCAGTGGCAGAAAAGGAGTTGCTAAGGTTGGAAGTGTTACCAGGCCCTCTGTGTTCCACCTGTCATGGAGCCCATGAGCTGGGTGGCTGGCCAATTTAGTGCTCCCAACTCTGACAGCTTTGGGTAAAGCAGAGTAGGCACCTGCTTACCCAAGTGGAAGGAGCCTACTCTGCCTAAATGTACTGTGTCAGGAAGTGGGCTGAGGCCATATATTCTAAAAGACAACATAGCCAATCTGGCAAATTTAAATGTGCAAAAACTTTGGCCAATGTTTGTGACTACGTGGCTACTAAAAAAGACTGTACATAACCCATTTTGAATTTCTTGGATTGCCTAATTTTCGAAATGGTATTCCATGATGGACGTAATTTTAATTCCTTGGCTGTCATACAGTCTCAAAGGCAACATAGGCCAATCTGGCAGATTGCAAAGTGTAAAAACTGGAAAGGGGAAATCCTTGTATTAGAACCTATAAGTTTCCAAAACCCCAAAGAACCTGTACATGGGGGTACTGTTTTACTCAGGAGACATTCCTGATCACAAATGTCTAATGTAAATTTTATTGCAGTAAAAGCTAACAGTATTAGCCATTCACAGTTCAAATGTTAAGTAGAACTAAAAAAAAGTTTCTTATTTTCTCACACTTTTTTTGTTTTTATTTATATAAAGTGATATTCCATATATACAAAATTGATGTAAAATGAAAGCCCTGTTTCTTCTGAACAAAATTATATATAAAAAGTGTGGGTGCACTTTATATGAAAGAGGTAAATTATGGTTGAACAGACATAGTCAAATTCCAGATTTTGTTTTGATCAGAACTTCTAAATTGCCTCCGTCCTTAAGGGGTTAAAATAAACTTCCTTTTGTTTATTTACAGAAAGCATAAGTCATGGTTTGAAAGAAATATCTACACTTGGGATCCATGTTTTAAATTTCCCAACAGAATAATTGGCACAACAGTCCTGGCCTTGTTCTGTCTGTACATTGTAAGTTGTATATAAAAGTATGTATTTTGAAGGAGCTGCAATTTATATCGACAACTTTAAAAGGAGTGTGTTCCTCTCATTTCAAAAATTTGACTTCCTTGGCCCTCATCTCAATAGATACATTTTAGGGGTAATGAACAGCATCCATGTTGGAAACAAACTTTCCCAAGTTGAGCTGCTGGGCCATTTTAGAATCTTACTATAGATTGGGCTAGACAGGGTCTTTCCTAATCCTCTTAAATCTAGTGTGGTAGGTGTGTCTCTTACCTCATGTGTGCCCCCCTGTGAGGATATTTATGGGGTGATAAATATTAAAATAATATTTTCATAAAAAATATCAAAAAAATTTAATTTAATAATTTTTATTATATCAAAATTGATATCTTGGCACTGTCCCCCGAAATTAATAATATAAAGCTGAGAATTACTCACAATATTAATTCTCTTAGATCCTAGAGCAAGTCATCAGAGGATTTTACCTCACACAGTGATCATAATTTCTTTATAAAAATACAATTTATTGTGACAATAATAATAAAAATAATATGTAACATACGTGACAATAATCAGTGAATATTTAGTATAACATAGGCATACAAAAATGGCAATGGTTTAAACAATACAGCGGTTAAAAGCAATCAGCTGTCAAGAGAATAGGGTACTTCAATTCATACTGACACAAAGATTCACACACCGGCATATACAAAAACTGATGCACAACAGCACATAGTGGCACACAGATACACACACTGACAAAAACACTAACACACAGATGCACATACTGACAGATAGACACACCTTGGCAAACAGATACAAACACACTGGCACAATGATATAAACACAGACACACACACACACACTGACAGCTACACTGACACCCAGGGTTCTGTGGAACACGAATTGGGAAACGCTGCTCTAGACAATTGCCTGCCTCTTGAGTTCCTTTAAGGACAAAACATTTTTTTATTTTAAATAATCATGCAAGATCATACTGGCAGTGTTTCAGCCCCATTGCTAATCGTCATGAGCCCCAAGAAATCATGTAACCCCCAAGATAAATAAAGAATATATTGTTATACAGGGCCATGGGAAATGGAGCAATTCAACTTTATAATACATTATGGAAGTTCATTTGCTACTCTCCCTGCTGCCTTTGTAAAACAATATATGCCTCAGTTAACTCTGTTATTTTATAAGTCCTGTAATTGCTTTCCTTCTCTGTGCCCATTGGGTGTCCTTCACACTAAGGCACTCATGATGAGCATCTCTGATCTAGATAATGGTTGGGTGCCACGACACTTTAACTGTCAGATCAGCAGTGCTGGGAGGAAGTGAGTTCAGGTCATCTCTTCCAGGTTAAAGAGCCGTGTTGGAGAGCAGACATAGAGCCTGGACCAGTGGGGTTGCTATTAACAGTTTAATTGACATTGTAATAAAGTGCTGAAAGATCAAAAATAAGAAAAAGGATTACCTCATTTTGATCTTACACCTGTTTAGTAGTTATCTCTTAAATCTAATATCCTTATGTGGGATTGCCGTATATATAAGGATACACAATTTTTGTTTAGTAGATTGCTCCTTAGTATGGTATCTTTATACATGGCAACACTGATGCGATGAATTATATAATATTATATATATATATATATATAAACATTTTTCAATGGCTGCTCTCATATTTAATATGCTTATGATAGCAAGAAAATGTAAAACCAGGCTAGTAGGTCATGACCTGAGATTTTGAGCCCTGTCCTAGTTAGAGCTCCAATTCTTCTCCTATGAAGTTATCAATACTGATAACTTGTGTCCATCCAATAAAATGCTTCTCAGAGCATTGGGATACATGGCACATCCGTGTTTTTCTATGAGAAGCAGTCACTTCCACTTTGAAATATAGTAAAAAGCAAGCGAGGCACGAACCCCTGATGACATGTTTCAGAAGGATCATTTACTACATGAGTTTGATATTCATTTAATGTTAGAAAATAAACAGAAATTCAGTGTCAAATTTACTTATTAATTTTGAAGCCAAAATTACATTTCTGAAGTTCTAAATTGCATTTGCGTATTGCCACTACTATATGCTGCTTTCTGTTAGATGCTATATCATCCATAGAAATAGGCATGTGCATTAATTTCCACACTACTGGCAAAATGAACAAAAATGTTGGTTTTAGTTAATTTCGTATGAAGATTTCTAACAAATTGCCATGCGAGCAAACGGCTAAGGGAACAAACGAGCCACTGAACGTATTGTGTTTTATGCCATTCATTTAGTCATATTAACAGTGGAATTCTGCCGCAAATAAATATTCAAATAATTCTTATTTTATCTGCCTGTGAGTTTGTGCATGCAATATTTTGCTTCCATTTTGTATTAATCCTGTTTTACAAACAGGATTCATTTATTTCCATAGGGATTAATGGTTGAATGAAATTTGTTAAACTTGTGAAAATGGAAAACATTTTGTAACAACATATAAAACCAACACAAATCTGTTATTCCAAGCACATGCCTACATAGAAATAAAACTATATGATTAACTTTTACTGCTGTTATTGTTTTATGCCACTAATTATTGCTACTTCTTCTTCCAGTTAATTACTCAAGAATTCAACGGCCTTAAAATGATTATACAAATGTTAAAATCAATACACACTGAAACATTTCGCCAATTTATTCAAGACTTTGCTAACGCAATACACGGTAAAAAGAAAATAATTAATGATCTTTTATTGACAGCAATTAGACATGTTGATAAGTTGATACAGTTAGTTCATTTAGCCTACTTTAATTATCTTTATGCAGTAATTCTGATTAGTTTATTTAGTAATATAATTCTATAACAATACAGGCTCAAATTGAGTTCATTATATTCAGCCTTTCACATATATCCGTTTTTGTTGATCCAAAAGATGATAAAAAAAGGAGATGGCAAAATTTATATAATACCTGTATGTTTGATGGTCACCATTGCCGCTGCTGCCTTAAATAGCAAACTTGCATCCTTTAGGGAGCATATGTCAAACCAAGCAGTTTTCAAACCAATATCACTAGTAAGATTTGTAGTAAAAAATAATTTAAACAACCTGACCTATGTGGCGAAACTAACCTCGCCACTGGGCACTGAAGAAGACTAATTGCCGGCCTCTTGCCATGTCACTATGGCCCCTGGGAGACTTTGCCAGTTAAAAACACTATTTGGACTTATTGGTGTTTAAAAGACTGTTCTGGCCCTTTAATTGGAACTGGCACAATTCTGCACCTTTGATTCCATTGGAGAATGTGCCTTCTCCTGTCTCATTGTTCTCCAGCAGGGCATTGTCCCAGGGACACTGCCAGACCAGTTTATACTGGCTGCTTTGTCCCTCCTCAATCTCTATATCAGCCCTTGCTAAACTTAAACCCCATGGCGATTTGACTGTGTTCGTGGGATCTGAGCGCTGTTCGATATATTGAGCGCTCAGATCCAAGCTATCTGGGGAATGTGGGGGTTCTGTTCAGTATGATAGGATTTATGTATTTTTGTGTATTTTTGCTGTTGTTGTGAATAGAGATATTTTCTGTACCTGGAGATAATTGGCTTACCACACCCAATCCATGCTTGCAGTCGGTCAAAAAGGACTTCTAGCTAACTTTTTAACCACTGAAGGTAATTGTATGATTGAGTATGTTTGTATTTGGAGTATGCTGATTCTGAAAATGTAAGTTTTATGTGAATGTGATGTATACTTTTAGAGTTATGAATATTGGGTAAAACTGTGTATTTTCCTGGCTTTGATAATTACTTTAGCCCATTGTGTTCAGTAATTATATCACAGGCAGAGAGGAGGATTTTGCTGTAATAAATGGGAGTGTCAGACATTGTTGTATTATTTTGATTGGTTTGTGTCCTTTGTATGCCTGTGTACCATCAGGTTCAGGGGGTGTGCCTCTGGTCTGGGGAATTGATTTCCTGTTTGGCTGTTTGGAGTGTAAACCTTTCGTATGGTTTTTCCTGTTTGGCAGTTTGGAGTGTAAACCTTTCGTATGGTTTTTCCTGTTCGGTGGATTGGTGTATTTAGTAGCTGCCTTTGCATCTGGAAAGGAAATATCTCCTAAACGGCTTTAACCCCTTTCATGCCCGAGGTGCCGTTACAACATATATATATATATATATATATATATATATATATATATACATATGCAATTTGTTACAAAAAAAAAAGTTATTCAATAAAGGTTTTTCCACTGATATTTTCATCTCTTCTTGGTGAAGTGTTTTAAAAAGTGTTTTAAAAGCTACAAGGAGAAGACAACTTATATTTAAACTCCTTTGGAATATGTTTTGGCTTTCTTCTATTGGTTAAACAGTAAAACATATGATTTTAGAGGCTACATGATCATGACTATTGGGAAAATGTATTGCTCTCAACCCACCACTAGATTTTCTGGGTGCATTTGCCCTCCCCAACACTCTGCTTGCTTCAGTTATAGTGGGCATTATGAAAAGGTTCATTTTTCTAAAGCCACAAGAAATGTCCAAAGAAAATAAGAAAATTTGCCTAAATTCATTACACTACCTTCTGAGCAAGTCTTCTAGGACAACACGTTGGCAAGATGTTAAGAAATATTGGTGAAGGAAGCAATATTGTCGTGCTATTCTGATTGTGAGAGAGATGGAACACAGTTATAGAGAATAGATAAAATATTGACATGGAGTTAGTATGCATTTATGATGACCTTAAAATCTTTTTAATCTTGTTTGTCTGTTCATTTAGGTGTCTGGTATTTTGCAACAATCTTATCATCCCTGACAACTGTTTCTTATATATTTCATATATTAGCCTGCTACAGGTAAGCAACACTGACGTGCGTTATTTTTATATGTGTTTTGTAGAGGTAATTGATCTAGTAACAAGCAAGAGTAAGTTAATGAATATTAAATAATTAAAGAACTGTTACAACATTAATATATATTTTTTTTCATTTCTTGGTATTATGGTTGAATATGTAGAGAAAATACACAAATCATTGTAATCAGGGCTTACAATTTTCTCTTGCCACTAGCCATTGGCGAGTGAAAATGTAGCCCTTGCAAGTAAACATTAACCGCTGGTGAATGCGCCATGGACCTTCCATGCTTGCAATGTCAAGTAACCTTTGAGGCCTGGCTAACAGCATAAGACTTGGAATTGTACGTCCTGGTTGAAATATTATATGATAATTTTCTACGAGAATTTATAGTAAGTAACAGCAAATTACATAAAGAATGCATTACAGAAGTTAATAACATAATGCCCAAAGGCCTGACCATCTGGGGACTGAGGAGAGATCTGAAGTTCTTTGCTACAGCCTGGAAAAGGAAGTAGCAAATAACTCTTTTAACTCTCCTTTTATTCCCAGTGGGATGCACTGAGAGAATCAGTGATTAGCCTGACCCATGATGTCTCCAATAAGCACATGGCATAAGGAAACCATGTGGTGGAAATTCATCCTGTGAGGGATTCAACTTATAGAACGGGGGATAGATAAAAAATGCTGCCTACCACTCACCCTAAAAATAGTGATAATTGTAATACCTGTTAAAATATATATTGATACTCTGAAGAGAGTTCAGAGAAGGGCTACAAAACTGGTTCATGGATTCCAGGGTAAAACGTACCAGAAAAGGTTAAAGAATCTTAAAATATATAGCTTAGAGGAAAGCCAAGACAGAGAGGATATGATAGAAACATTTAAATACATAAAGGGAATCAACACAGTAAAGGAGAAGACTATATATTGAAAAGAAGAAAAACTACCACAAGAAGAGAACATAGTCTTAAATTAGAGGAGCAAAGTGTGGGATTAGTGATGTCGTGAACACGAAATTTTCGTAGACTTCAATGGGCAGGCGAATTTTAAAACACACAGGGACTCTTTCTGGCCACAATCGTGATGGAAAAGTTGTTTCAAAGGGACTAACACCTGGACTGTGGCATGCCGGAGGGGGATCCATGGCAAAACTCCCATGGAAAATTACGCAGTTGATGCAGAGTCTGGTCTTAATCCATAAAGGGCAGAAATTACCTAACATTCCTAAATCACAATGGATATGGATTGATACCTGACATATGACATATTGACACAGAGCAGAATAGGGACTGTTCCCCCTACATAGGGTCACTTGGCAGGTATGGATTGACACCTGTCCTCAGAGACCATGATACACACTGACACAGAGAAGAATAGAGACTGTTCCCCCTACATAGGGTCACTTGGCAGATATGGATTGACACCTGTCCTCAGAGCCCCTGATACACACTGACACAGAGCAGAATAGAGACTGTTCCTCCTACATAGGTCACTTGGCAGATATGGATTGACACCTGTCCTCAGAGACCATGATACACACTGACACAGAGCAGAATAGAGACTGTTCCCCCTACATAGGGTCACTTGGCAGATATGGATTGACACCTGTCCTCAGGGACCATGATACACACTGACACAGAGCAGAATAGAGACTCTTCCCCCTACATAGGGTCACTTGGCAGATATGGATTGACACCTGTCCTAAGGATCCCTGATACACACTGACACAGAGCAAAATAGGGACAGTTCCCCCTACATAGGGTCACTTGGCATATATGGATTGACACCTGTCCTCAGAGATCATGATACACACTGACACAGAGCAGAATAGAGACTGTTCTCCTACATAGGGTCACTTGGCAGATATGGATTGACACCTGTCCTCAGAGATCATGATACACACTGACACAGAGCAGAAAAGAGACTGTTCCTCCTACATAGGGTCACTTGGCAGATATGGATTGACACCTATCCTAAGGATCCCTGATACACACTGGGGCGGGACCTACTGTCCTCCCCCTCCCCCACCCCTGCGCGGTGGGTGGGGGCCATAAATCACAATGGGGGAGGACCTACTGTCCTCCCCCCGCCCCTCCCCTGCACGGTGGGTGGGGGCCATCAAAATAATGAGGGGGGGACCTAGTGTCCTCCCCCCGCCCCCACCCCTGCACGGTGGATGGGGGCCATCAAAATAATGAGGGGGAGGACCAATAGGTGTCAATCCATATCTGCCAAGTGACCCTATGTAGGGGGAACAGTCCCTATTCTGCTCTGTGTCAGTGTCTGGGGGGAGTATCTGCAGTAATACAGAGTGTCTGGAGGGAGTATCTGCAGTAACACAGAGTGTCTGGAGGGAGTATCTGCAGTAACACAGAGTGTCTGGGGGGAGTATCTGCAGTAACACAGGGTGTCTGGAGGGAGTATCTGCAGTAACACAGGGTGTCTGGAGGGAGTGTCTGCAGTAACACAGGGTGTCTGGAGGGAGTATCTGCAGTAACACAGCGTGTCTGGAGGGAGTATCTGCAGTAATACAGGGTGTCTGGAGGGAGTATCTGCAGTAACACAGGTTGTCTGGAGGGAGTATCTGCGGTAACACAGGGTGTCTGGAGGAAGTATCTGCAGTAACACAGAGTGTCTGGAGGGAGTATCTGCAGTAACACAGGGTGTCTGGGGGGAGTATCTGCAGTAACACAGAGTGTCTGGAGGGAGTATCTGCAGTAACACAGGGTGTCTGGAGGGAGTATCTGCAGTAACACAGGGTGTCTGGAGGGAGTATCTGCAGTAACACAGAGCGTCTGGAGGGAGTATCTGCAGTAACACAGGGTGTCTGGAGGGAGTATCTGCAGTAACACAGAGTGTCTGGAGGGAGTATCTGCAGTAACACAGAGTGTCTGGGAGGAGTATCTGCAGTAATACAGAGTGTCTGGGGGGAGTATCTGCTTGTAACATTTATATGCACTGAAGGAAAAAAAAATAATAATAATACATTGAAAAAAAAAATGGTTGCAGCTTCCGAATGAATCTAAAATGGATGCTGTCCAGTAGGTGGGAGGGTCTGCTAGGGAGGGTGTGCTGCTAATTGGCTGGAATGTGTCTGCTGACAGTGAGGTACAGGGTCAAAGTTTACTCAATGATGACGAATAGGGGGCGGATCGAACCGCGCATATGTTCGCCCGCCGTGGCGAACGTGAACATGCTATGTTGCCAGGAACTATTCGCCAGTGAACCGTTCGGTGCATCACTATCTGGGATATCTTCTGGGGTACTGGTGTTCCGGATCACCCCAACCTACTCCTAAAGGAGCCATAATCACTGTTCCCCTACCCGGGGGCTGCGAGGCCAGGCTCGTAGCTGCTCAAGGAGCGCACCCCCGGTGTCTGCCTCAGGGAGAGACGCGAGTCTCAGCGGGGATCCTGGGGCTTTGAGTCGGCTTCACAGCCGCAGAGTCCCCGCTGGCCACCTGGAAGTCCGTGCCGACCAATGGGAGAAGGCGCTCCCATTCAAACTGGGTTCGCGCCATTCTCCTGATTGGTCCACATGAGGGAGCGCTGATTGGTTGCTACGGGGCGCAGGCGACCAATCAGAGAAGGAGCGCCTTCCAAACAGGGTTTTGCGCTCTTTCGTCTGATTTATATGTAATTTTATAGTCCATTCATGATGGTTCTCTTCTTTATTTTGAAGCCCCACACGAAACGCATTGGTTGGGGCACAGGGGGAACATGTGCCAGAACCCCCTACATTTTATTTGTGACTGTGCAGCAATAATTCCCTAGTGGTTAGTCTTTTATTACAGTGAGTAGTCACAGGCTGCTTGTTGTTTTACAAACATGCTCCTACTCACAGCATAGTGAGTGGGGGGATAGATAAGGTTTAAATCTTGTAGTAATATGGGGGTCATATTAACCCCTGTAAGCTTTTATTAACACGGTTAGTCAGTAACAAAGGCTGATAAATGTGAATCTGAAGCACATTTACAGGATGATAAGTATCAAATCATTGATCCTTTTATCGTGTTTGACTGCTGGAATTTCATCTGGCGTTAAAGGACAACTATAGGCACCCAGACCACTTCACCTCAATGAAGTGGTCTGGGTGCCAGGTGCCTCTAATTTTAACCCTTCAGATATCTGCGAATACAAAAAGTTGATAATGGATATTCCTCAATTTATGCATTTCAGCACATAGAGGAAGTGATCTCTGATCAATTTATTTCAGCACTTGTGAATGGGAGTCCACAATGTAGTAGAGCAGCCTGCAGCTGCTATTGCAGCTCATATCCTTGACCTGTACCTGGCCAGCATGGTCCACGCTGGAACATAGGGAAGCCACCCACACTGCTAGATATACACAAAGCTGCAGAATAACCCTCCCATTATACAAATAATACGGACAGCCCACACACAAACATACACATAATCCACACAAACGCAACACCACAAACATTCCACATACATGCACACAACTCCACATGCAGGCTCTCACATACAATACCCCAAACAGCCCCACATATACACACACCACCAAATACACTATGTGACATTTCCATCCACACACAATTCCACAAGCAGCCCCCATACACAGCCCCGATTTGTAGGTATCATACACAATACCATCAACTACTCATGAACAGGTACAATATAATAGCTCATATGCGCACAAATACAATGATACAACCGAAGTATAAATAACACTAGCAGAATACAGCAACATACACACCTCAATTTAAAAAAAATAGGACCAGCACGCTACAGGACATCACAATTTTATTTCGGCCCAGTGCTCCTAAAAGGTTGCCTACCCCTGATCTAGTGGCTGTCTTACTGACAGCCGCTAGAGGCGCTTCCACGATTCTCACTGTGAAAATCACAGTGAGAAGACGCTGGACGTCCATAGGAAAGAATTGAGTAATGCTTTCCCATGGGCTGTTTGAATGCGCTCGTGACTCTTGCCGCGCATGCGCATTCGATCTGATGTCAGCAGGGAGTGGAGAGTTCCCCAGCACAGAGGGAGGGAGGGAGCCCGTCGCTGGAGAAAGATAAGTGGCTGAAGGGGTTTTAAACCCTTCAGCCCAGCGGGAGGGAGGCCCTGAGGGTGGGGGGGACCTAATGACCCGATAGTGCCAGGAAAACAAGTTTGTTTTCCTGGCACTACTGTGCTCCTTTTTAATCCAGTTGAAATCCCACAAAAATATCAGCCAAAACCAGTTATTTCTTAACCGTTTTCAGCTACAGAATAGTATCTAGGCCCTTCTCGCAGTTCTCTACCAGCTTTCTACCAATAATATCTGCTAGCAAAGATACCAAGTACCGACTAGCCACTCGCTCACAGCACAAACATGCTGTTGTGTTAGCTGTCATTATAGCAACCACACCTTGCTGATAAAAAAGTTACCCTTACCCTTAGCATGTTTACTTCACCCTCTGATACAATGTGTTAAACTGTGATTTTGTGCAATCCTGAATACATATCTATGTGAATTGTTCATTGAAATGACATGTTCCATTTATTTATGAAAATAATAATTTTATTTGTTTATGTCATGTATCTGGCCTTTCTTTAATTTTAATACAATTTAATATGGTTTAAAATGCTTTGATAAGTGCTCAGGGATTTAATGTAATACCACATAGTTAACATGTATTTTTTCTATAGAATGTATGGGGAGTTAGCGGTTTTTAATTTCTTTGCAAGAGGCTGTTGTTACATTTCGAAGGACAGAGATAGCAATTAAACAGCAGCGACACGATATCAAGCTTTTGCTAAACAGCAGTTAGCAGCTGCCATAGTGAACAGTGGAAGCCAGTAGCTGCTGCTTAATGACTGCCTTTCAGTAGTGGCAGTTGGTGACTCCCTGTCGCTGATTGTGAAACTTTGCAGTTAGTAACTAGCCACTTCTCACTTACAGTAGCAACAAGCACTTTATGGAATAGTGGCTGGTTGGTAAAAAAGTAGTGACAAAATTAGAATAAGCCTATAGATAGAGTAATTAATCTCAAGAAGATATTGGAAGCTTACCTTCCAGTAATATTCCAGTCGAGGATAATGACCCTAAAATCACTCTTTTACGAGTACAAGTATTGAGTACAATAAACTGGCAGACAATTATAGCCATTGCACATGTGCTAACCTGACACATGGAGTGATATACTATGTGCTTTGAATGAACTGCTTAACCTCAATCTTGTTAAATAAACAGACGATAAAGAGATACTAGAAACAGCATTCTTTTTTTTTTCAGTTTCATCAGATAATGGGACTGCTTTATGCCATTCCAATTAGCATTGTCAAGTCCTACATCATCATATGTACCTTAACTCTTCTATTGCAGCAATGAGAATATATTTATATGTAAAAAGAAAAAAAAACTAAGCAAAAGGAAAAAAAAAAAGAGGGAAAGGGAAAAGGGGATAGTTCTGACAGTTTACTCCTCACGTTAATTGCCCATAAACCCAAAGTGATATATTAGTATGTTTTAATATTAGTCTAACTATAAGGGATCCACCTAATAAGCAAGCCAAGGCGCCCTTATCTTAATGTAATATTCTCTCTTCCCCTGGGCAGCCCAGTGGATTTCTTCCAGTTCCCTCAATATTTCCACTCTTTGTACCCACTGTGTTTTTTAATCGGGGCTCTGGGATTAAGCCAATATGTCGGGATCATGGCGTTAGCTTCGTTCAGTAAGTGACTCAGCAATATCTGTTTGTTTTTCTCTTTGAAGGAGGCTGGCCATCCCAACAAGATCTTAGATCTGTTCAAGTGTTGGTAGAATCTTATAAATATCACTCAGGACCTGGTGCCATAAGCCTCTAATATGTTTGCACTCCTACCAGATATGCTCCATATTCGCCCCCCTCTCTCCGCATCTCCAGCAGCAATCAGTGGCTGATAGGCCATATTTATTAAGTCGGTCTGGAGTCTTATACCATCTAGTTGCTCTTTTAAAAAATAGAATTTTTCTAGCGGTGCTCACCTGTGCATTCATCCCCATTTTGAACACATATGACCAATCATCATTAGTCATATGAATGTTCAAACCTCGCGTCCATTTCAGTTGGAACGAAGGAACTATCTTATCCGTAGCTCCTCTCTGAATTAAACTATATAAAGTGGACAAGTACCATTTTTTTTCTATCCCAGGGCCCCAAATCATCTCAAATTCTGATTTGTCTCTTGTCTTCCAATATGGTATCACTTTTTGGTTTAAAAAAAACTTTAGGTGAGTAATGCCCATTATATCTATAAGTGTTGTCATATTTTTCCAGGAAGGGAAATCTATGCTGGTGGGTATTTCATCTATTAATAAACTTATTATAGATGGATCTGCTTCTCCTGTTAACCTTCTTAATATATTATTACCAGGCCCTTTCTGAAATTCCACGTTAGATGCTATAGGAAAAAATACAGACAATCCCGGGGATAGCCCCCATTTGTCTTTAAGCCGTCTCCAGGTCTGTATAATGTGATTTATAAATGGGTGTTTAGAGGGTAGTAGTGCACTTAGCTTACAATTCTGCCAAGGCAATGTCTCTAGCTTGACATTTATAAATCCCTGTTCTAACGTATACCATGGCTTTTTCTTATCTGTAGCTGTCCACTCTCTATTCGTGCACACAGTACAGTGACATAATATCTATAGATATGTGGGAGGCCCAAACCTCCTCTATCAACAGGTAATGTCAATCTATTATATGCGTGGAGTTTTATTATTCCAGATAAATGATACAAAGATGGAGCGCATCTTTCTGAAGAACTCTTTCGGCAATGAAATGGGCAATGTCTGAAATAAGTATAATACTTTAGGTAATATCATCATATTTACTCTCCCGATCAGTGAAAAAAAAGGATGATTCCATTTTTTTTAGATCTTCTCCAATCTTTCTTATCAATCTTCCATAATTCATTTTAAATAATTATTTAGGTTGTATCATCAGCTGTATCCCCAAGTTTGTTAAACGTCCACTTATATTTATATATCTTTTGTAATTTCTCTTTAATTCTTTTATCTATCCCCACTCCCAGAATTTCACACTTATCTACATTCACTTTAAAGTTAGATAATGCTCAAAATTTCTCCAATTCCTCCTGAACATAAGAGAATGTATGTAGTGGTTCTGTAACCGTAAAGAGCACATCATCTGCAAAGGCAGATACCTTTACCTCCCCTCCAGTGTACTTATATCCTTTAATGTCGGTATTTTTTCGTATAGCTTCAAGAAATGGTTCAAATGTCAAAACAAAAAGAAGAGGGAACAATGGACATCCCTGACGGGTGCCATTCCCAATACTAAAGGGGTTTGATAGTTGGCAATTAATTCGAACATTAGCTGAAGGACCTCTATCCAGTGTCTGTATCCAATTACAAAATCTAGGTCCAAGCCCCCATGCCTCCAAAATAGAAAACAGATAGGA
>OW240916.1:98897604-98911837 GCA_933207985.1 Pelobates cultripes | reverse complement strand
GATATTGCAGAAGGTCTTGATGGTAAGGTGTGTCTTTTTGCTGATGATACTAAGATATGTAAAAGGGTTGATGTTCCAGAAGGGATAAGCCAAATGACAAATGATTTAGGTAAACTAGAAAAATGGTCAGAATTGTGGCAACTGACATTTAATGTGGATAAGTGCAAGATAATGCATCTTGGACGTAAAAACCCAAGGGCAGAGTACAGTATATTTGATAGAGTCCTAACCTCAACATATGAGGAAAGGGATTTAGGGGTGATTATTTCTGATGACTTAAAGGTAGGTAGACAATGTAGTAGAGCAGCAGGAAATGCTAGCAGAATGCTTGGTTGTATAGGGAGAGGTATTAGCAGTAGAAAGAGGGAAGTGCTCATGCCTTTGTACAGAACACTGGTGAGACCTCACTTGGAGTATTGTACACAGTACTGGAGACCGTATCTTCAGAAGGATATTGACACCTTAGAGAGGGTTCAGAGAAGGGCTACAAAACTGGTTCATGGATTGCGGGATAAAACTTACCAGGAAAGGTTAAAGGATCTTAACATGTATAGCTTGGAGGAAAGACGAGACAGGGGGGATATAATAGAAACATTTAAATATATAAAGGGAATCAACACAGTAAAGGAGGAGACTATATTTAAAAGAAGAAAAACTACCACAACAAGAGGACATAGTCTTAAATTAGAGGGACAAAGGTTTAAAAATAATATCAGGAAGTATTACTTTACTGAGAGGGTAGTGGATGTATGGAATAGCTTTCCAGCTGAAGTGGTAGAGGTTAACACAGTAAAGGAGTTTAAGCATGCGTGGGATAGGCATAAGGCTATCCTAACTATAAGATAAGGCCAGGGACTAATGAAAGCATTTAGAAAATTGGGCAGACTAGATGGGCCGAATGGTTCTTATCTGCCGTCACATTCTATGTTTCTATTTTGGCTGTTCATCTGTTGATATTGCATCATTTTATACTTACATGGAACTTAAATGGAGAGAAGACATGTATAGTTCCCTTTTCCATTAGTATCCCTCTCGCAGTGGAGTAATACACATGACTACTTGTTGAATGGTGCTCCCTCACAATGCCCTGCATACGATCAAGGGCAGCCTGAATATCAAATATTACACCCTGGCAGGAGACAGTACAGCATGTGCAACAGCTGCAAGAATCAGGCAACCAAATAAATCTGGTCCTGCAAGAGAGTAAGAGTGTGTGCGTATATGTATGCATTTGTGACTGTGTAAGTCTGTATATGTGTAATAGTGTGTTTCTGTGTATGTGTAACAGTGTGTGTGTGTGTATATATATATATACATATATATATATATATGCATGACAGCATGTGTAACAGTATATGTGTAACTGTAGATGTGTGAGAGTGTGTGCCAGTTGTCACTTACATTTACAAAGCACAGTTACGAAAAGCAATATATTATTATAATAAAATTATAATATTATTACATAGTCAACATTTCAGATGACTGTCCCACTACCAAATGTTGTAGCTGTGAAACAGGGTTGAAACATTGACTGCATAGTTTTGCACATCTGAATTAAAGTTGAAGTCTTTGGAGTTTAAAACTTTCATTTGTTTTTTTATAAAAAAAAAAAAAAGAAAACATTCAAGGGCTGTTTTTTTATTTCTCATTATGGCCTTGGTAGAAGACAGGTGCAATACATAGGTACTGTGACATCTTTGACATCTGGCCAAACATTTAGATTGGTGGAAAAAAAGAGAATTGAAACAGAACACTTTTCTGTTGAAAAAAGTGTCAGAAGGATTGATAAAATAAGTAAGAAATCAAAGAAAACCGACAATTAATACACTGCACCAAATATCAACTGAAAATTAGCCATAAATTGTCTGAAACACTTTGATAAGTCCCCACGAAGTGTCCCTGGTAATGTTTTTCAAATGTTGTTAACTATGGGAAATTGATATCTTTTTAAACATTGTCTTTTTAAACATTGAACTCCATGGATTTGTGTTTTTTTCAACCTAGATTACTATGCAACTGTAATTGTAAAAATGCCCACTAGTTCAATGAACATCCCAGGCAGACAGAGACATGCATGCAAAATATATATTTGGTATACAGCTTATATTTAATGTGTTGTCAGTGATTTTACATTTTAAAACAGTTATTGAAACAAATACCTGTTGTTTAGAGCTAATGGTTTCTGTTTATCATCATTTGAGATCTTGTTTTGCAGGAAAAATTTTGTAGCAACCAGAGTCTGAAAAGCCACCAATAAATAGACAGTTCCAAATGGAATCATCCTAAAACCCAACATGGAATTATGTTACAATCATATATAAAGCAGCTTTATAGTCATTCCACTTTCAAACAATGCTTAATTAAATGTAGAAGTGCCAGTAGCCCCATGTTAACAGTCAGCAGGGTGTATGCAGTCAACTGCCTACCAGTGTATTAGTGGTGGAGGTGCCACATAGCAGGTGCCTACTTTGCAACTCTCCTGGATCTGGATCCGGCAATGGGTACGTTTAGATCTCTGATGTCCCAGCTCCCTTGCGCACATATAGTATTGATGCTGTGAACTGGGATGTAAGCATGTGACATTACTCCAGCCTCGGCATTAGTACTGAGCTGCAAGGAGCAGTACAGCAATCAGTACTACAGAACCTGATCCCTGCAGCTCCCAAAGATGAGGTTCCACTCCAATACCATCTAAAGGTAAGAAAATGGGGGTTGCGTGGATCTCAGTGTGACAAAGAATAATTAAGTGATATATTTTTTGAAAAGAGTGTGTATGTGTGTACCTAAGTGTATGAGTCTGTGTGTATGAATCTGTCAGGGTTATTCACTAAACAGACTTTACTAGCCAGCGCTACATTAAATGTTACAAAAATTAATTCATAAGTAAAATCCTGTTATAATTAATAAGGAAGGTTTTAAAACCTGCGGCAGGTTTGGTCCTATCTGCTAAATGTTTAAAACTAACGACTGGGCAGTCATAGCTGCTCAGTTTCTAGAAAGGCGCCATCCCATTGGATGGGACCTGCAAAATAACAGGGCGAAACATAGTCCCCCTTACTGGCATCAGGTGGGGGATTTTAAAAAAATGAATGGGGTGAGTACGGATCACAGTCTATCCCCTGTCTCCACCCATGGCCAGAGGATTGGGCCTTTTTAATAAAATCAGAGTGTTGACAGGCAAGTCTCGAGATCCATAAGACTTGCTTGTCAACGCCTTCTGATTTTTTGTCTTACAAGCCAACCAACTATAGTGCCCTTACCGATATTGCATAAAGTGGAAAATGTTCCTATGCAATACAATAGTTTATGTAGTGTGGAAAGTCTTTATAAGGGCTTTCTCCACTATGAGAGATTAGTCTGTATTAGGTCCTCACGGGGTTGCCACCAGGAAAATAGGTCTTAAAATTATTATTCATTTGCAAAAAAGCAAGTGAAAGGTAATTTGCGAATGTGCATCCTGCCAAATGCATTCAGAGTTTATTTTTTTGTATAGAATTTGGACGCAAATGCACCGATTTTAATCTGGACACTGAAAGCATCCAAGTGATTGCTGCAGATTATCTCAGGGAGACTGAATTCTAACCATATTTGGTTTTAGTAAATATGAGAATTACCACAGCCATCCAGATAAAATATAGTGTTTCGTGAAGTGTTCTCTGGCAAATGCCAAACGTTCTGCACAGTGTTGGGCTGTGAGCACAACCCCCACCTGTGGATGTTGGGCCCTCATACCAACCTCATGGAGTCTGTTTCTGACCGTTTGAGCAGACACATGCACATTTGTGGCATGCTGGAGGTCATTTTGCAGAGCTCTGGCAGTGGTCCTCCTGTTCCTCCTTGCACAAGGCGGAGGTAGCGGTCCTGCTGCTGGGTTGTTGCCCTCCTACAGCCTCCTCCATATCTCCTGATGTACAGGCCTGTCTCCTCGTAGCGCCTCCATGCTCTGGACACTAAGCTGACAGACACAGCAAACCTTCTTGCCACAGCTCGCATTGATGTGCCACCCTGGATGAGCTGCACTACCTGAGCCACTTGTGTGGGTTGTAGACTCCGTCTCATGCTACCACTAGAGTGAAAGCACCGCCAGCATTCAAAAGTGACCAAAACATCAGCCAGAAAGCATAGGAACTGAGAAGTGGTCTGTGGTCACCACCTGCAGAACCACTCCTTTATTGGGGGTGTCTTGCTAATTGCCTATAATTGAAGATTATGCTAGCGCAGTGTACTAATAATCTTAATTTTAATAATGACAGGAGGCGAGTATTTGCATTAACTTTCTTTACTAGCTCCATAGCAGCAAAGAAAAAAACCATTAAAGAAAGAACCAATCAGAGTAAAACAGAAGATATATAAGTCCCAGCGTAGCCAACCATTTCCTCTTGACTACTGCGACATCACAAGATTCAAATGTAGTAATAAGTCTTTAGTAACTTTATTCCAACTGGCATAACGAAATCCAACATGGTCATAACAATGGCATCTTCAGCCTTTCCATCATCCCTGTGGTTTGTCAAACTGAAAAGAGAGAGAGAGTAGTATCAATGATACGGGAATGACCAAAGAAAACCAATTGTCTGTAATGAATCAACTAGTTAATAAAGACATCTTAAAATTCACCATACCAACTAGTTCAATAGCCCTAGAATAAATATAACAGTATAATATGCTAATCCAAGTAAGTAAGACCAGATAAAGAACCAATCTACTCCCACCAACTACTTACCTCCATCTGGGCGGGAACTTCTATGAGAATGAAAGGGTGGGAAATACTCGCCTCCTGTCATTATTAAAATTAAGATTATTAGTACACTGCGCTAGCATAATCTTCAATTTTATAACATGACAGGAGGCTTCGTATTTGCAGTTTTAACGCTTAGGTAGAAGAGCGAAAGCGGCATTGGACGACGGGCGAAAATAGAAGGTCCGAAAGGTAGATTCCCGGGACCAATCTGCCGTGTGTAGGATATCCGCCAGAGATGCACCTGCTAAAAATGCCGATGATGCCGCTGCCCCTCGAACGGAGTGTGCGCCAAATGAGGCGTCTACCCCGGCTAGGGCGAGAATCCATCTGACCCATCTGGCCAATGTGATGACCGAGACCGGGCCGTGTGGAGTCACATATGATACCAAAAGTTGTCGTGCTGACGGTGAGCGCAAGCCTTCCATTGCCGATGCGTAGACTCGGAGGGTCCGGACCACGCATAGCTGGGGATCCGAATTGAAAAACGGATAGAATACTGATGTTGTATTGGATTTATTACGCTGTGATTTGTGAAACGTGACTCCTTCGGGTCCAATGGAGAAAGCGTCCTTATCGAAAGTCCGAACGTCAGCCACTCTCCGGAAGGACACCATGCACAACAGGAAGGTGAACTTCGCTGTCAGTTGTTTCAATGAGAGCTGGTCGTTGGGAGGCCAGTCCCTGAGAAAACAAAGGACTATCTCCACATCCCAGAGATGCTGATATTTAGGTGCTGGCGGTCTCCTTAGTTTGATGCCCCGAAGCAAGCGGCATATTAGCGGATCCTGTCCGACTGCCCTTCCTTGAAACGGCACGTGTGCTGCCGAGATTGCTGATCTGATCTTGTGACATTTATGGTGCGGTATGACTTCCCATCCTCGAATAGGGCTGAGAGAAAATTCATGACATCGGAAACAGGGGCTGTAAAGGGATCCAAGTCCCGTCCCACGCACCAACTGGTCCAAGCTTCTCCGTGTTCCTGGGGCCCAGGAATCCCAAAGGAGGTCCTTAGCCGTTGACGATAATTCGTCGGTACGCCAGGTTCCCCTGAAAGAGTCCAGGCCACTAAGGTCAGACGGCCGTCTGACACCATCGGATGTGCGTTCCCCGCCGGGTTCCTGAGTAACATGTCGTCGTTCGGTAGGAGGATTGGGTCCTGATAAGACAATTCGAGAAGGTCCGGGAACCAGGGCTGACTCGGCCAGAGGGGCGTCAGCAGGGTCAGTCGAACCCTTCGTCTGCGAAGGTGATTGAGAACTCTGGCATTCATGGCGAATGGGGGAAAGGCATATGCCCCTTGTTGTGGCCAGTGCTGAGTGAAGGCATCTACCGCTAAGCAATCCGGGTCCGGTAGCCAGCTGTAGAACCTGGCGGGACCTGTCGGTTGTTTCGTGAGGCAAAGAGGTCCAATAGAAAGGGTCCCTTCTGGTCTTGTAGGTGTGCGAATATTTGCGGATCCAGTTGCCAGTTGCTGGCATCCCTCCAATGACGGGAATACCAATCCGCCATGAGGTTCGTCTCCCCTGGCAGGTGTTCTGCCCGTAGTGTGATATTGCGCGGGAGGCAGTAGTCGAAGATTTCCTTCGTCAGATGCGCCAGGGTTCTCGACCGGGTGCCCCCCAAGCGGTTGATGTATCGTACCGCGGATACATTGTCCATTCTTAACAGTATACAGCAATTGGCCTGCCCTTTTGTGAGGGTGCCGATAGCAAAGGAGCCCGCTAGGAGTTCGAGGCAATTGATATGCATCGATAATTCCTGTGGTGTCCACGTGCCCCCTGTGGACGTTTCTCCATCCGTGGCACCCCATCCTAGGTGACTCGCGTCCGACTCCAGGATGAAGTCCGGTTGACTGCCGAAGATGGCCCGACCATTCCAGGCCTGCATGCAGTGGAGCCACCACTGGAGTTCTTGGTATACTTCTTCGACAGCGGGACCGGTTGGTTGTAAGTGGGGTTTTGGCGGAGGAGGCTGGCCTTCAGCCGTTGCATCGCTCGGTAGTGAAGGGGTCCCGGAAATATGGCTTGAATTGAAGATGATAAGAGTCCCACAATCCGCGCCAGTTGATGGAGCGGAATGGAATCCAATTTGAGAACCCTGCGGATCTCCTTCTTGATGGCCGTCACTTTGGCTGAGGGGAGATGCAGGGTGCAAGACCTGGAGTCGATCTCGAAGCCCAGGAATTGGATTCGTTGAGTAGGCGTCATTGTGGATTTGGCCTTGTTGACAACGAAGCCCAAGGATTCTAACAGTCGTACTGTATACGTAGTGTGCCGGATGGCCAGTTCCCTTGTTCTGCAGAACAAGAGAATGTCGTCCAGATAAATTATGCATCTGATCCCGCGTGTTCGGAGGTGGGATACCACCGGTTTTAGCATTTTTGTGAAGCACCCCGGTGCTGAGCTCAGTCCGAACGGAAGGCACGTGAATTGCCATGGCGTGCCGTTCCAGAGGAAGCGGAGAAATGGACGGCTGTCCGTGTGGATTGGAATTGTCAGATAAGCGTCTTTGAGGTCTAGCCGCGTAAACCAATCCTTTTCTTGGAGGAGATCCCGCAATAAATGGATGCCCTCCATTTTGAAGTGGCGGTAGGTCACGAACGTGTTTAGTCCTCTCAAATTGATCACTGGCCGGAAGTCCCCCGTCTTCTTGCGGACGAGGAACATGTTGCTGAAGAATCCTCCCTTTGTGTGCGCCGGTTCTATAGCACCCTTTATGTGAAGCTCGCGTAGTTCCCCATTTATGAGGCGATTGTCCGCAGCCGAAAGACGCAAAGGATAAGGGGGGAACCTTTGAATGGGTTGTGATCGGAGTTCTATTCGATATCCTTGGACGGTCTGTAGCACCCAAGCGTCCGTGGACAGTTGGGCCCAATTCTGGGAAAAAAGGGAAACACGGCCTGCAATCACAGTTATACGAGGTACCGAACAAAGGTGGTCTCTTACCTGCAGGGAAGCGTGCACGGCCTCGTCCTCGACCGCCCCGTCCTCTGTCAGAACCCCTTTGGTAGTAGGGGAATGGTTGCTTGGCTCCGTTGCCCTGGTAACCTTGTTGAGGGAAGAATTGGTGTTGGAAGCCCATACGGGGGCCTGAAGGCCAGAAACGGCTGGCGGCACAGCCCCGCTGCCGACAAGCCCTGGAAAAAACACCCTTTGCGGAGGTACCTCGGAAGACCTTACGCATGGACGTGCGGGCTCTATTCAAGGAGGTAAAGACGTTTACGTGCTTATTCAGTTCCTTCATAAAAGCTTCACCAAAGAGCTTGCCCTGTGCCTGTGGGCCCAATTCTTTGACCCCGAGGTCAACTAATTTGGGGTCGATACGAAAAAGTGCTGCCCGGCGTCGCTCCGTAGAGAGGGCCGCATTTGTATTACCGAGGAAACAAAAGCCCCTCTGGGCCCACTCTCGGATATCATGTGCCCATTCTCGTACAATGTCTGCCGTGAAGGAGTCTGCTCTGGCGTATGCTTCGTCCGCCAGGTATATAACTCGGGCCAAAGGGCCCATTGTGTCTAGGAGTTTATCCTGAGCTCCTTTAAAACTCTTCTCAATCCCCCTCCGTGGGTCGCGGCCCCCTTGTTCCATAAAGGTCAGCATAAGCTGATCAAATTCCGGCGTATAGGCCACTTTATCCGGCAGGGTAGGTCTCGGGCACTCTGAGACCTACCCTGGGGGCTCAATGGGGGCTCACCCCTAGCCAGGATATTGGGGTAAACCCTACTGGCAGTCCCACTCCCCAGGGGTAATGACACCAACCTGTGAAGGTCCCAAATGAATTCCACCTCAGCAGTAGAAAAAACGAGCTTCAGAGCAAGAGCCTTGTCTTGATAGGTGTTATACTCCACAAAACTAATAACCCACAAAATGGCCGCACGGGTCTCGCGAGATTAACGGGCGGAAAGCCCACGAAAATGGAGCCCCTTGAAGCGTTCGGCAGTTTAGCCGCGAACGGCCGTTCGCCTGGTTAAACCGCCGAACGCAAGAGAGAACTGATCCGCGAGCGGACCCGCGAACGGACTGAATTCCCTAGCAATTCGGGAAATTGTCCGTTCGCGCAACACATGCGTTCGCGGCAGCAAACCCCGCGAACGGCTTAGAGGGAGCAAGTTCCCGACCACCCGTTCGCGCTCTTTTTAAGCCAATTGCGCGAATGGGACGGCCGCGAATGCTAGGCTCCCTGTGCGAATGAGCGTCCCACCTGTTCGCGCTATGAGAGCGCGAGCAGAGCGCGAGCAGAGCGCTACGGTCGGGATAGAAGGTGGCGAGCGTAGCCACCGGTAGAAGAAAAGGAAAAAAAGGGGGGAATGGGGGGGGGTGGGCTAGCCTAACACCAACCCCCTTGAAGCAGGGAGAGGAGGGCGCTGGGAGAGACAGTCCCGTGCCACCAGAACAGCCTCAGCCCAGTACCCTGCACCAAAATGAGTGTAGCTCCCCTGACAGGGTGGGTGAACCCACTCAGGTCCCCCTGGCCCCAAAGCAATAAAGAACAAAGAAAATACAATCTATACACAGTAGAAGTACAATAGAAAACACAACCATGTACAATTAAAGAAAAACAGACATCAATAACATCTAAAAGAAACCTGACAGGAATCTTAAAGAAATCAGTACTCTGACCTGACTTGCGATGGAGCAGCAAAGAAAGAGGAAATGGTTGGCTACGCTGGGACTTATATATCCTCAGTTTTACTCTGATTGGTTCTTTCTTTAATGGTTTTTTTCTTTGCTGCTATGGAGCTAGTAAAGAAAGTTAATGCAAATACGAAGCCTCCTGTCATGTTATAAAATTTCTACCTGTTGTCTATCCCATTTGCACAGCAGCATGTGAAATTGATTGTCACTTAGTGTTGCTTCCTAAGTGGACAGTTTGATTTCACAGAAGTGTGATTGATTAGGAGTTACATTGAGTTGTTTAAGTGTTCCCTTTATTTTTTATATATGTATCAATGTTTGTTTCTGTGTATATGTTTTCAGTTCGAGGGTGGAATGCCAAAGTACTTTGTCTAGGTCAGGGTCCTCAAACTCCGGCCCCCTAGATGTTGCTGAACTACAACTCCCATGATTCTCTGGCTATCTATGTAATTCAAAGAATCATGGGAGTTGTAATTCAGCAACATCTGGGTGCCAGAGTTTTTTTTACTGGTGCACTTTCGCATGCGCATATACATACACAATATACAACACTTCCAGGGTTATTCACTAAAATTTGGATTTTGCTTGGACAGAAAAGTTCAGGTGAAAATTACCAAATTTTGACTGCAATGGCAATTCTTATATTAACTAAAGCCAAATACGGTTGATATTTTGTCGGCATGTGTAAATCTGCATCAGTTGCCTAGATGCATTCAACCTAGATAGAATTCTAGAATTTCTCTAGGAAAAAAAAAAAAAAAACAATTGAGACTTTGAATTATAAAATATTCTCCTGAGGAGATTTCTGGGGAGAAAATGTTGTAACAAAATTTCTGGGGGCCCTAAATCAGAAAAATGGGGGGGACCTATTGTCCTCCCCCCAGCTCCCACCCTTGAGCAGCAGATGGGGGCCTTAAAGTAAAAGTTGTCCTCCCGTCCTCCCCCCTGGCCCCCACCCCTGTGCGTTGGGTGGGGGCCCTAAATTAGAATAAGGGGGGACCTATTGTTCTTCCCCCTGGCCCCCACCTCTGAACGGTGGGTGTGGACCCTAAATACCAATAACCTTCATTATTTTATTTTAGGGCCCCCACCCGCCGCTCAGGGGTGGGGGCCAGAGGGAAAGACAATAGGTCCCCCCCTTATTTTACTTTAGGGCCCCCTCCCGCCGCTCAGGGGTGAGGGCTGGGGAGGAGGGGCAATAGGTCAATAGGGGGACACTTTTTTTTTATAGTGAGCAGCCACAGGCTCACTCTTTAATAGACATGCCCCTACTCGCGGTATAGGGAGTAGGGGCAGAATGTACTAATACTAAGTAATTTTTACTTAGTATTAGTAAATTTGACTGAAAGACCAATTTAGGCCTTTCAGCCTTTTGGTAGATAGCTCCCTAATACTGTGGGAATTAGGGAGTTATCTACTTATTCATTCCTGTCATTCTATTGACTGGCTAAGTAACTTACATTTTATATGAATGTGTTACTTGATTGTTGTAAGTGTTGCAAAAGCTTACAGCTGAATCCTGGCTATGTTTGTATACTTTTTATTTAAACTCGTATACAGTGTAACATTCTTCATTCTTCCACTGGGTATATTAGTGCTTCGGAACTTCAGCACTTCAACACTTCGGAACTTCAGCAACTTTGGAACTTCTGCAACTTCGGAGATTCAGCAATTTCTGAACTTCGGAACATCGGCAATTCGGCTATTCGCATATTCGGAAATATCCAAATGTCCGAATTGCCCAAAATTCGTCCGAATTCACATTTAGAACGAAACAAATTGCACATGCCTACCAAACAGGCCCACATCTATGTGCATCTTCACTTGCTTTTGTCTAAGTATAATTGGCTCAGCACATTTTCACAGTGAGAAGGTTTCTATTGTATTCTAGTTTAGTCCCTGCCTTTGACAAAAGGCATTGTCACTTTAAGAAATACAGGAATATATACTAGTGTTACTACACTACTGCTAGTTGAAATGATAATGGGATGCACCATAAAGTAAATGACTTAATATACTTACACTTGTAAAATTGCCGATAGTAAAATCCAGAATTCACCGTCCCGTATAGGATAAACAATTAAATACACAAAAATCAATCCAAAGCATGCTTGCACAAAATTCATTATCATGTAGCCTATAAAAGAGATAAAAATGCAAATAGGTTACAAAAAATATCAATAAGAAATATTTTTTAGTTTATTTTTTTTAATATACAAATAGAAATGTACCCCATAAAAT
Organism: Pelobates cultripes; assembly: GCA_933207985.1. Taxonomy (NCBI): domain Eukaryota; kingdom Metazoa; phylum Chordata; class Amphibia; order Anura; family Pelobatidae; genus Pelobates; species Pelobates cultripes. The sequence goes on along the minus strand of OW240916.1, from coordinate 98,900,223 downwards.
ATATGCAACTTGCCAGCTGGAGTATCTTGCTATTGAAACCTGTGTATAGCATTGAAAGAAAAAGAGAGAGAGAAGACATTAACAAATAGAAATAATACATATTGTATGTTTGCGGTAGTGGTTTGGGACAAGTTCCCCATGGGTTCTATCTGACAATAACAAAATAAATCATTTGCACGTTTCAGGTTGTGGAAACATTAACATGTGCTACTATTATTTTTACCAAATAGATTGACTTCAGCAACCTCATTAGGATGAATGGCCGAGGGGACCCTTGGGATTTAAACCAGTTCATATATTCAAAGCAGGTGGATTAGTCATAAGAGATATATAACCAGTTACAACCTGAGGGTAATGCAATGAGTTTTATATCAAATAGGTCCTTAGACACCTATATTTCCCTATACATCAAAAACATCTAACTTAACATGATGTTGCTTTACTACAATTTCTATGATTCTTTGAATTATATAGCCAGAGAATCATGGGCGTTGTACTTTAGTAACATCTGGTGTGCTAGAGTTTGAAGAAGACATGGTCAACGATGAGTGCTGAATGGATTAAATAAGCTCTGCCATAGTTGCAGTGCTGAGGATTTGGTAGATGCCAGACTAATTTGTCTCATCTGATACCCCTACAAAACATGGTGAATTAAATATTCACCTCTGAATCCAATAACTCTTTGAATATTGATTTGTAAAATTTGGGAGCAAACAGTGTAACTAGGATTGCTTGTTTGAAAATAGTTGTTTGATGCTCACATCACCCTTTAAAGCCCTTTTAGTGGTGGACAGAGGTCATCATGGGCACTCTGACCAGTCTGCAGCTATGCAGCAAACTGCACCGATGCACTTTGTTCTGACCCTTTCTATCATAGACAGCATTATGTTTTTCAGAAATTTGAGTTGCAGCAGCTCATCTGTTTGATGGGACCAGACAGGCTAATCTATCAATGAGCCTTGAGCAATCATTCAGTGGTTGTCCTTCCTTTGGTAGGTTCTAACCACAGCATACCGGGAACACCCCGCAAGGCATGTCGTTTTCGAGATGCTCTGACCCAATTGCCAAGGCATTATTATTTGGCCTTTGTCAAACTCTCTCAGATCTTTTCACATGCCTATTTTTCCTGCTTCCAACATTTCAAGAACTGATCGTTCACTTGCTGGCGAATATAGCCCACCCCTTGACAGGTGCCATTGTAACAATGTACTCAAACTTATTCACTGCACCCATCAGTGGTTATCATGTTGCGACTGATCAGTGTATTACTGTATTACAAATTGCTGTATTTGGGTTCTGTTCTCTCCTTCTATTTATATGTAGAAGATTATAATAAATGTTATGGTTGGTGATATTACACACACAAAAAAATTACATATTTTATATATTATGTGTATAAAATACACAAGATATTATACAAGAGAAAATCACAGCCCAGTTCGGTCCAGGCACAGCCAGGACACAGAGTGCAAATGAGGGGGAACAGAAACATCTTCTATTTCATTAATTATACTCGATCACAGATAAGGACAACCTTTAAATAATTAGTGAGCCAAGAAGAAAGTGCCCTGAACCATAAGAGATGAACATAGCTGATTTATTTATTGTATTCAGTCTATCCAAGTTTATATAATCTGCTATGTATTATTTAATGTGCTACTCTTGATTAATATATTGCATTTTCCATGTTACACTTAGGCTTCCTAAAGGAAAATATAGAAATTCATCTTCTGTATTACCTAAACAACTGCAAAGGGACTGGACTGAGGGTTTCAGGATGAGTTCAAGTATCTATCAAATTGTGCTCATATAATGAGGTACATATGATGTCTACGTCAACCTAAATATTTTACAAAAATGTGTCATTTGTGACTTTTACAAGCCATGGTTATGCTGAAATATCTAGGGATAGGAGGATAAGGAGAAACAAGAAATGATTGGTTGTATTTAATGCATCTATTATTTGTTTTATATTTTAGGTTGAGTTTTGTCATATGACATGTTTCATATTGTTATTGTTATGAATGTTAATTCATTTCAGGTTCTGTGCATCTATTGTTATGGCACCTTTGTTATCTCTATTCAGTTATATACATCTTGGTTATACACACATTCAGGTATTCTTTGTCATATAGTCAGAGTTTCCACTATTAGAAAGATGGTCACTCAATTCATTTTAGTTTGAACTGCCTCTATTGCAGAGGTCATACATTCATTTATTCTGTTGGTATACAGCCTGAGCTTTCTCTGCACAGTGGCAAGCATTATTTTTAATCAAGTCAATCAGATGATGACTAGAGAGTTTCCTGTTACGATCTTGCAATCTTTGCAGGACCAATGTTGAAGCTCTACATGAAGACACGGAACTCTCCCCATAAAGTTGCATTGGTATAATGATCACTACAAGGAAATGCTGATTGGTGCTGTGCAGCAATTTTCATGCATACGCAGAAGCACCCCTCCCCATTGATACTTTTTTGGAGATTGATTTTTGAAGCCCTTTTTTTAAGTGGCCCTTAAATTCTAAAAATTTTAGCACACCTGTTTCAGGACAAACGTCAAACATGTGCTATCCACACAGATTATACATTACAGTCACAACCACTGATTTAGTATAGA
>OW240916.1:98865939-98888489 GCA_933207985.1 Pelobates cultripes | reverse complement strand
CACACCAACTATATGGGGCTCCTAGAAAACGGGGACATTGGGATAGAAAAGAGGGACAGAGGAATTTGGATCCAGAAGAAAGACGGTTCCTCCTAAATAGGGACATGGGAGGTATGGCAGTGCCATTACCACTGATAAAAACCAGCCAATATCGATGCAAACATTTAAAAATATTAATTCTCTCTCAATGTGAGTTTGTTTCCGATATATTTTGTCCAAATTATTTTGCATGTGTCAGATAAATATCAAATTGCATTTCAACCAACCAAGAGTTTGGTTGGTCAAAATTTGGGTGATATTAAATCAAGTCAGAATTTGAAAAAAAAGTCAGTGCCAATCGACCCCTAGATGTGGAATATAGAATGTGGGATAATAGGTAACAACAAATAAGACAACGGTTTCATAAATTAATTTTTATTTTTTTGTTTTTCTGGGTTTTTACTGTCTTAATTGCATGTTCCTACATGGATTTTACTTTGGCTGAAGAAAAAAAGATAAAATGGCTGTTACACTGAGAACACACAACGTTTTCGTGTAAAGTGCCATTAAATCATTGCTCAAAATAAAATAATGTTATACACTCTTTCACTGTGTTCTACAGAATTTAAACTGCTTAATTACAAAAAGGGATTTGATTTGCTAAATCTATTATTTATTTAATATTATTGCATAGTAATGCATACATTTATGTATTTCATCAGTTTATAATAATGCTTTATTTCCATTAACACAAGAACAAAATATGGAGGAATATTTGTAATGACGTTAAAACAGGGATTCGCATACACAAAAACATATATACATACATTTTTTGCAGACAAACATATATTTACATACAGACAGAAAATGATCAGGAAGCAAAAAACCTCATGTAAAAATTTAGGGAAACCAATATTGATTAAAGGACTGTCTAGAAATTTTTTTCCTGTGATCTTGTAAATTCACTACCTCTTGGATTCTCTGGTGACAACATAACGTACTGTTATGGGCAAATGCAAATATTATAAGTTTTAGAATGAAATGTATTTCTTAAACTGTGTACTTTGTCTATGAGAGATATTGCAAACTGACAAGGTGTTAGAATGGAACATTTTGTTTATCATACAATGTTTCTTTAACAAATGACCTCTTACCCATATTCAGTGACTAAGATGTTCAGACTTTAAGAAGCCATCTTGTCTCAAGTTAGTGGAACTTCCCCAAATCCAAGAATTTCCCATGACGTGTGCACTTACGTTTTAGATGATGGAAGAAGAGGGAGGAGAGTCTCCAGCGCCGAGGGAGCCCGGTGCTGGAAAAGAGGTAAGCGATTAACCCCTTCCTCCCCCTTCAGCCCGGCAGGAGTGGGACCCTGAGGGTTGGGGCACCCTCGGGGCACTATAGTTTTCCTGGCACTATAGTGGTCCTTTAATGTTAAGACACAGAGAGGAGATTTGGAGACAGACACTCCACCTTATAATGACAGAGAGGCTGACATGATGACATGTTCAGGAGGTTATGTTTATCTTGTAATATATTGCAAGCATCTAGTTTAATTTTATAAACTCTGCAATAAATTATTGTAATGTATTTTATATGTCTATATTTATATTTATATATAATAAATATCTAAAACGACAAAACTTTATTGCTTTGAAGACAATCCTTATTTTATATTGTATACTAAATGATTTATATATGTTAAATAGAGGATCTCTTACACTAACTATATAATATTATAGCTAAGATATCTGTATGGTTAGCCCTACTAAGTTCTGTGCTTTAAGACGTTATAGTGGTAAATAAGGGAACCAGCCGCAGTTACAGTACTTCACCATATTCAGTCTCTTTATTTCTAGATTCCATATTGTATTCATATCTATCCTGATATTCAGGTTGTATTTTCCTTTAACATCCTCTATCTGTATTTGATACCCCCTTTTTTATATTTCCCTTTGGGGCATATATTTTTGTGTTAGAATAATTTAAAAGTTTATACAAAAATATAAAATGTATACATTTTTAGAGTTTGTCAGTTTAGACATGTGCATTTATTTTGTTCCGAATTCAACATTGTCCGGGGTTTGGATGATGCTTAGTTGATAGCTCACTAATTTGCTAGTTGGTACAACTTAATTTTCAGACATGAAACTCCTCCAGTGTCCTGCTAGGGTTTACCTAGGTTTATGCTCTCCCCCACCCCCATAATGCAGGTATTTGGGTTTAATTTTGTTTGTTTTTTAACCCCTTAATGACCAAACTTCTGGAATAAAAGGGAATCATGACATGTCACACATGTCATGTGTCCTTAAGGGGTTAAGCATATTGTTTAGGATTTTTGTGCATACACGATTTGTTTTATTATTATGCATGAAACTCACTGTGATATAACTATGTTGCAATATGTATAAGTAAAACAATACTTCTAAGGAGTTGTAAAATTGAAGCTGCCTGTTCATTGAAAGTGCATTGTTTTTCTTGCTCCCTCATTTGGTATGATTCAGTGGGATTGCCATAATTAATGGTACCAAACTAAGAAGCTGTTGTATGTAATAGGTATAGGTATGTAATAGGTATAGGTATGTAATAGATAATTGGTATCCTTAAACTCAGTCTCACATAAGGGTACCATTAGGGCGCTATCAACTAAACAGCTGTCTGAACGATCCATTTTTTTTTTTAAATTGCCTTTTCTTAATTTTTAACTTTCAGCTGTCTAGAAGATATCTCCCTAATTTGTATAATTAAATCATTTGTATATCACATACATTTTATACACATGGAGCACAAACATTCACTGTTAACCTCTTTAGTTGGAAGGCTGTTCAATGTATCTACTACCCTTTCCATGCAGTAATACATTAGTTTACAGGCACTGCTGCCACTCATTACCTAATGCAAATATTAGATCCTGCCATCTCAGTGGTTGGCACCAAAAATAAATAAAAACACTCAAACGTTCCTTTTATATAACGAGAGAAAAAATAATCTCTGACCATGTCTGGATTTACATGTCAGGTGCCTATAGACACAAAATTCTAAGGCGCCTCCTGCTCCCCAACCCCAAGAAAGTCAGTTAAAGTTAGTATAATGAATTTATGAATTGGACATTGCAAGCCTAAAAACATCTAAAAAAAAGTCATTTATATTTTTTTACAACAGCAGAGTATAGTGAATGTATGCAGGTGTGGAACTGTATGTAGGGTTAACGATAAAGCTAGAAGTGGTTAGGATAACGAGAGGTTTAAGGTTAGAGAGAGGTTAACATCAGAGTGTAATTGCATAGGGTGATCAGTGTTAAGTGTAAAGGCTTGAGGAGGGTTATAGTTGTGTTATAAGAGCAGTTTATGATTATTGAGTTTAGTGCTAAAGGCTTCAGATTGATGATATTTGAATTGTGATAGCTGTTATGTAGTGTGCATCACTGTATATAGTGTGCATCTCCTGTGTGAGAGCTTACTAGTGGGCAGATAGAATGTAATCCCTTTCTCTTCCTGTCCAGCCCCACACACTGGAAGATCTGGAACACTGGAACAGCACTGCATTTTACATTCTCTAAAACCGTTCCTACAGCTCTGCTATTAAGGCTGACTGGACTACCTAGGACACTAGCCAAGGCTCCTTGTACTTATCTTATTTATGTAAGCTCAAAAAGACACATTATAGGTGCTGAGAACAGGTGCCCTCTAGTGGACAGGCGCTTGTAGGCAGGTGCCTACTGTGTCTAATGAAAATGCTTTTTTATATGTACAAAATAGTAAAACCAGACAAAATGTTATCTTTTTATTGTCACTTTAAAAAAGTAATTTACATAGGTAATTTCATAGCATGAGAAAATATATTTTAAAAAATTTCAGATTACCAGGCAAGTATCTGAATGTCACATTCTATTTTTCTTTGTTTAAGTAAATTTTACACTTATAGATGTTGAATATATATACCTACTACTAACTACTAAAAAAAACTATCTAATGGATTAATAAAATAAGTACCATATAAAAAAGGGATAAATGAAAAATATATGGCATTTCAAGTCTTCTATTGGTGTCTATCCAGAAATCTTGTTGCATTTTGCCAACTTTTACAAGCTGCAGTCCTCTGAGTTCTTTTTCTTCCTATATTTGATAATACTTGGGTTTCTTAAAAGGGTGTAGAATAGGAACCATTTAGTCTTAGCACGTTCTGGCATTTGATGTTCTAGAATAGAAATAGATATAAAAGTGTATTTACAAGAAATGGTTTTCAGTATTTTAGATGAAATGAATTAGGAAGTACAATTTTAAAGTAAAAACACACTTAAAATTGCCCAGATTGTTTTTTTTCCGCTTTGAAACTGTCAAACTAAGTGCATTTTTCTGCGACTGACAGATAATATTCAGGATTATTATTATTTGATAATTCAAGGGTTATACAATTCAAGGGTTACTCCAACCACCACGACCACTTTAGTGATACGAAGTGGTCATGTTGGTAGGAGTCAGTATGTTTAGTGTTTCAGCTAGAAACACTGTTACTATGTCCCCCCCCCCCCCTTAACTGATTGTTCTAACACTGGAAACAATTTTTTTTAGAATTTGATATGGGATATCCCCAATACTAGCTACTTTTTCATTTTGACATTCTGTGAGCTATTACAAAATCTTTATTAATAGTGGAATTTCTCATGACCTTACTGGGGGACTGTGTGTTTCCTTCTTGAGACATTTAGCTAAACCTCTACTAATTTGAGATACTTACCTGGTTAAAAGTCCCCTACAATAAAATCTTCCTTTTAAGATACCCTATTTCTTACTGTTGTGAGCATTGGTAGATATATATTGGGTTACCTCTTACTTGTTGAGTTCAACCGACTGCTTTTATACTCTGTCATCTCTAGATGTTTTAATAGACCAAATAAAATTCAAAAAATGTAATAATTAAAAATTAAATTTTAGATTCCCTTTCTTGAGGGCTGTTTTTTTTGTTCCTCTTATTGTCCTAGTTTATAAATAATTTTTTTAAATAATGAAACCAGAAAATATTTAATGTATGTACCAAAAAGCAATATTTTCATAATTTTCACAATAATATTTTCTACTTGATTTCAGAAATCAGCAAACTCTGGTTCCCATCTCCTGATAAGCATTACTGCCAGATATATACCAAGTTAAATATTCATACAGTGCCAAACCCCTGATATAGGCATTGATTTAATATTTTTGGATGAGCTTTTAAAATGATTTAATATTTTAAAAGCTTATCCAAAAATATGAAATTGAGACCATAATAATAGACCCAGACAATCTATAAATGTTGCACCTTTTTCAATACATACCAGTTGTGTTTATAATAGGAGCATATTCAGTGGGATCAGTCCATTCTTCCTCAGCCCTTGTTTGAAGAAGAACATGGCAAAAACTTACAAGAACAGGATTATTATGATAGTGGTCCATATATAACATTCCAATCCATGTTCTATAACCTTATTAAAAAAAACACACACAATAAAAATAAACATGTCAGATTGAAAATCAGTACATTATCAATAGATTATCGAATAAAGCATATTGCATGAACATGTAGAGGTGTGGAGATATATGTAATAGTCATTACTAGTCATACAAACCAATATTACCAGCAGACCTTGAGACATATAGAGTTAACATTGCAAATGGCAGAGTACACTATAACTGTTATCAACGCACTGGTTTTAAATAGTTTTTGTTAAGTAGCTTTGATTTTACAGTTATTTCACAAATACACTATAATATCTGTTATTTTTCAAAATGGCTGCCAAATCACATGACTAATTAACTTTAATAGGTGGCCAAACATAGGTGGTCTGAATAAAATCCAGACAAAGTTCAGGCTTGTTTGGGGGCATGACCCACAAAATCAAACATTTTAAATACTGTGAACAATGTCTGGATTTTGCAGTCCAAATGGCCCCAAAGCAGTAAAGGTTTTTTTCATGTTCGGTGTAGAATTTATTGAATAACCCTGCTAATATGTTCTCAGTTTAGCCAATGAGAGATAAGTAGAAGCTGAGTTGCTGACATGATTCTGTCCCACAGCTAATCACTGTTCTCTGTTACCTACCCTCTTTTTCCTTAGCATGGCTTTGGTATTCTATACATCTAAGAAGAGGGCAGAGAATAGTTGTGGGGCTTTAAACTGATCTCTCATTAAGTTATGCTGTTCACCTTCCAATCAGGAAGATGTTGAATATAACAGCTGCAAAAATGTTTTCTTTCAAATCAAAACTAAAGATATTTGAACAGCATGAATATGCGCCCAAAATCTATCAAATGCTCTATAATTGTGTTGGTGCCCAGAGTGTTCTTTTACATTTTATTAGAAGGACTAAAACACCATACTCTGTCTTATCTACTACTCTTCTAACCTACTGGTACTAACTTACAAGAATATAACCATTTTGTGGCTTAATACCATTAACAGAAGAACATTTTGGTATTTACACCATATCTCCTCAAATAATGCAGGGATTTATAATTTTATAGCATCACAAAATTTATCAGCACTGAAGTTATCTTGTAACCAGCTCATTTAAAAAAAAAAAAAAAAGGTAAAATGGACATTTTGTTTTTGCCTTCAGAATCTTCTCTTACTGAACATGTATTTATTGATTTTTTGTTATTAAATCTTTCATGCCCCTTGGTTTGTTGAGCAGGGTTCAAGAACCATTTTAAAGGCAAGCAGCAGTCCACCCAGGTGACAGCACATATACCCCCCTCCCCACACTGTCACTTGTGGGACCAGCAGAGGCACATTGTGCTCTCCTGCCCATCCTGTCACTGGTGCTTCAAGTGACTTGCAATTTAAATGGAAGGGGTACGATATGATGTTCTGGATACTTTTCATACTGTTCAGAACTCCAATGACAGGCTGGTGTAGAGAAGCATGCAGAGCCGTTCCTCGGGACCTGCTTGGCCACTGTACAATATTGGTAAGTGTGTGTATAGAATGGCACAGAGGTCTAGGGATGGGAGCTAGTGATATAAACAATGGATAGAAGATGGTGGTTAATTGAGTTGGAAAGAAACACATGGGAAGGGGAGAGACAGAAAAAAGTGTAATTCCTTTGGGGTGGCAAATAAACTATTCTGGGTACACAATAGCCAGAAAGTCACTAAACTTACCTGAATCCAATGCTTCAAATCCTTTTGGCAGTATTGTCCTATCTATTCTTGCGATTAACCAGCTTCCCAAAACCAAACTTTTCAACACACGAGATAAGCAATGACCCAAACCAACAATGACATGGTAGAAGAAGAAAAAATAACTAAAGTTTTGAAATGCTTTCCTAGAAAGACAAAAAAATATATATCATCAATATCAAAATACAACACTTATGGATCTACAAGAAAAGGATTTAGGTGGAAATTGGTCATTGAATGATTATACAAAAATAAAACATTTTACAGATCAGGTTGATAACCTCCCGTCTAAGAGCAGTATTCAGTGCTAGCACTTTTACTCCAGAAAACATTGCAGGTAATATTATGCGACTCAGGAAAATTAAATTTTTTTCTCTTTCCTGACAAAATAATTTTCTTCCAGATGATGACAGCCCACAGGTCTAACATGTTGGGATGTATTCCATCCCAATCACAGGAGGTAAGAACAACCAGAATACAATGCTCCTGTCCAGCCCTTCCTTCATGCATATTTAGCCTCCAAATGTAGTCAAGCTAAGAAGAAGGAAAGACAGGAAAAATCAGTGAAGTAAGCAGGGCACTTGAAGGACAATCCAGGACACCAGCACCCAACAAAGTGTTATCATGTAGACTTTTACCATCCTGAAAGAAATACATTTGTAAGACAAAAAATTAACTTTCATTTCTAGAATCGTGAGAGTGAGTCCAATATATGAGATCATATACCTAAGCAGTGCATGACACAAGGCTACCACAAATACAAGGTGGGATGCGACAATTACTAAATAGCCCACTGCATCTTTTTGCTAAAAGCATTGTCAATGGATGCATACACACCAAACAGTCAAACTTTGAGAAAGGATGACCAGGTGTCTGCCTTGCAAATTTGGTCCATAGGAATGTCATGGCAAAAGTCAGACTAAGTAGTTACCACATAATATAAAAATTCAGTAACCCAGTCCATGGGTTTGCTACCCAACATATAAGCCTTTCAGATCAAAGACGTCAGCCAATGGGCCATAGTAAACGTGAAATCTTTTGTTTCAATTAAGGTCCATAAAAATTATCACATGAGGAAAAACACTAACTAAAGGATGTAGTGGCCTCAACATATCATCTGTGGGGATTAATAATATTCAGGTTGTGCAATAACTGGTCCTTGTCATTCACAGGAGAAGGACAAACAGTGAATCGCTGCAATTTTTTTATTAACCCCTTAAGGATGCAGCTTCAAAAACTGGACTTACCCTTAAGGACACAAGCCATTTTTGCATTTTTTGCTGTATGTATTCAACCTCAATTTGCATTTTTCATATTTATTGCACCAACATATGTTATATACAGTTTTTTAAAGGTCAAAAAGGGCTTTAATCTGATGTACATCTGTATGTATAAATTCTTATTTATTATTAAAAAAAAAATAAAAAAATTAAAAAAGAAATTAAAAAAATAGTTTTTGTTCACAGTTTAGGCAATAATAATGTGTGTATAATAAATGCAGCTTTAGGAAAGTAATTAAAAAAATATTCAATTAGTTGTTCTGATTTTCAGGGTACATAATATGTCTAGGATTTCAGCTTATTTTGAAAGTTACAAAATACAATGAGTAAAATAAAATTTTAATGTGGAGCTATTTTAGAATTTGGTATGTTTAGTATGTCTTGTAAGCTTAATAGCCATCACAGAAAGCTAAATTGCTGCACAAAGTATATATTTATATAAAGCACACATCACAGGCTATTTACCTAAGGGTATTCTGACACTTTTTTAAACAGCTATTTCGCCACCAATCTCTGCTAAATAGTGTAGTAAAATTGTATTTTTTTTCAGATTTCTAACATACACACATAAAACAAGGTTTTTTAATGTGCATTTCATGAACCTGATGTATACTACTGCTGTAGAAAACCCCATATTGTGTTCAGCCTTATCTACTGAGTAAAACGATACCCCCAATCTATGCCTTTGCCACTATCCTGGGAAGTTACAGTGCCATAAAAGAGACCTGACCATTTCAGTTTTCACAGTGATAATTTTGATAGATGAATTTGATGGGTGCAAGTCTCAATTGGGGCATTATAGCAGTTTGACTGTTGAAGTTATCCCTCAAGGACCTACCATTTGTGAAAGTAGACACTACAGTGTATCTCATATGGTGTATATTGTGCCTTAACGTGATGGCATTATTTCACCAGTTTATGTCAAACTTTGTGGTAAAATATTTTTTGGTATTTTTTACATACACACTACATTTTTGGGGGGTCATTTTTCAAGTCTGGTATGTGCCATTGTGATCAAACCCCCATAATTATGCTTGGCAAACAATAATATAATATAATAAAAACAATACCTGAATAAAACAATACCCTCAATGTATGTCTTTGCCACTATCCTGTGAAGCTACAGTGCCTTAAAAGAGTCCTGACCATTACAGTTTTTACAAATAGAATTTTGATAAATGGATTTGATGTGTCTATATCACATTTTAGGGCATTGTAGCAGTTTGACAGTTAAAATTACCCCATAAATGCATACCATTTGTGAAAGTAGACACCACGGGCTATGTCATATGGTATATTTTGAGCTTTATTATACAGTTATGTTAGCACCAATTTCTTTCAAATTTTATCATATTGTTTTATTTTTGCATTTTTATACACACATGTTGTATTTTAGTGGTTAATTTTGGAAACTTGATATATGTTACTGTAAATTAAATCACTAAATTATTCTCAGCTATATTTCCTGAGTACAAAATGACCCCCTTTGTACACCTTAGCCAGGTTTTGTGAAAAAAATACAGGGCTAAAATCATACCCGGCCCATTACAGTTTTTTTGAAATGGCAAATTGACGAATGGTCATTGTTTCATTTTGGGGCATTTTAGTCGCTCATATATTTAAATACGCCACCAATGCATACCATTTACAAAAGTGGACACCATGGGGAACCCTCACATAAAATATTATAAGCTTTATTGAAGTGACATTTTGTTACCATTTTGTTTTAAAGTTTGTGGTATTCATTTTTATTTTAACATTTTTACATACACATAGTATTTTTGATGCTTATTTTTTAAATCTCGTGTGTCCCACTGTCATAAAATTATTTTAGCTGTACTCAGCAACATCTTCTGTACAAATAAACCCCATATGTATATCTTTGGAAAGTGGCAATCTTAATCTTAATCCCAATCTAAATCCCAAACCCTAAACCAAGCCCTAATTCTAAACCAAATCCTAATCCCAAATCTAGCCCTCAATCTAATCATAAACCCTTACCACAATCCTAACCCATAACGTAATCCCATGTGTAACCCTAATTCTAACCTTAATCCTAATCTCAATCCTACCTTTAGCAATAGTGTTAAAATGATTCCCCCTGCTGGTGTCAGCAGAGGAATTCCCTTGCTAAATTCAGCAAGGGATGCCCATGCTGACCCTAATCCTAATCTGAACCATAATCTGAATCCTAATATGAAACATAATCCCAATACTACAATTAATTATAAACATAATTTTAAACATAAATTTAATAATAAACCAAATAATAAATCTAATACTTATTCTAAACCGTATAATAATCCTTTATTGTAATCCTTAATTTAATCTTAATCCCAAAGGTTTCCCTCTGCCAATATCAGTACTGATATTAGCAGGGCTGCCATCAGAAATTTTGGGGCCCCTAACACAGTTCAAAGTCTGGGCCCCACGGACCGCCTCCGAGTCTGCCCACAGGGCCCATTCTGAGTCTGCCCACAAGGATGCCCTGTCTGTGTGGTGTGTAAAATGGATACAGAGTGCACATTTGTATAATGGATGTAGTTTTGTATGTTTTAGATAAAGTGTGTGTTTGTGTAATGAATGCAGTGTGTTTGTGTTGTAGTTTTAGTTTGTGTATGGTGAATGCAGTGTGTGTTTGTGTTGTGGTTTTAGTGTGTGTATGGTGAATGCAGTGTGTTTGTGTTGTGGTCTTAGTGTGTGTATGGTGAATGCAATGTGTTTCTGTTGTGGTTTTAGTGTGTGTATGGTGAATGCAGTGTGTGTTGTAGTTTTAGTGTTTGTGTGGTGAATGAAGTGTGTGTTGTAGTTTTGTGTGTGTATGGTGAATGCAGTGTGTATGTTGTAGTTTTAGTGTGTGTAAAGTGTAGGCAGTGTGTGTTTGTGTTGTGGTTTTAGTGTGTGTATGGTGAATGCAGTGTGTTTTTGTGTTGTGCTTTTAGTGTGTGTATGGTGAATGCAGTGTGTGTTTGTGTTGTAGTTTTCGTGTGTATAGTGTATGCAGTGTGTGTTTGTTGTGGTTTTAGTGTGTGTATGGTGAATGCTGTGTGTGTTTGTGTTGTGGTTTTAGTGTGTGTAAATGTGTAAAATAGGGGGCTGCATGGGGGGGAGCCTTTTTGTATATGACCCACATTTATTTAACACACTATTTTATTCCCCCCCCCCTCCCTGCTTCTTACCTGGCTAGGGAGGGGGGAGATTGCATCCTGGAGGTCTGGTGGAGGGAGCCAGCTGCTGTACAATGTAGACCGGGGCCAGCCAGCACCATCTTAACTCTCCAGCAGCTCCTGTGCCTGTAACTCTCGCGAGCTGTGCCTGTTTGCCACGCGGTGTGGGCGAGAGTTACAGGCACAGGAGCTGGTGGTTGTCATGCCCTGATGGCAGCCCTGGATATTAGTAAAGGGATTTTAAAATAAAACACAGGGGTACGTTGCTGCCATCTACATTGAAGACATTTTGCCCAATGCAATGCAATCTGTGCTGGGCAACTGAAAAAGCACAGCACTGATCAGAATAGCATGTGGGCATAGAGGGTGACCCTTCAGGGTCTGTACAAACCTTGGGGGTCTCCCAAGCACCAGATTACTTAAGAGAATGACTGCAGCTGAGCTTGATCGCTCAGCTGCAGTGTTCTTTGTGGATTTAAAGGGCTACACGCAGTGCTGACTTTCAGCACTGAATGCAGCTCATCAAAAAGTCTGGGGCCGCTAAAAATGGCCCCAGCTGACAGAGGGAAGCCCCAGGTATCTATTGATACCTAGGTTTCCTGGTATGAGCAGAGATTTAACCCTGCTCACACTACGTTGCTGTCTATGGGGATTTAAATTCCCATAAAAAGAACTGCATGCCGACCTCACTTTGAGCTCTGCATGCAGCTCAGCTGTCAGTCTGGGGACATTAAAAATGACACCAACTGACAGAAGGGAACCCCAGGTTTCTAATGATACCCGGGTTTCCTAGTGTGAGCAGGGATTTAACCCTGCTCACACTGCATTGTGCTTTAGGTGGATTTAAATCCCTATTTAAACAGCTGCATGCTGATCTCACTTTGAGCTCTGCATGCAGCTTAGCTGTCAGTCTGGGGACATTAAAATGAACCCAGATGACAGAGGGGACCCCCAGGTTTCTAATGATATCTGTGTTTCCTAGTGTGAGCAGGGATTTAACCCTGCTCACACTGCATTGTGCTCTGTGAGGAATTTTGGTGAAATGTAAATTTAGTAGGCTGAGATTTCCATGTGGCATATGTGTATGTTGTATCAGTTAGTTACACGTAGCTAAGATACTGTCATCAATGTATTGAGCATGTGCAGGAAAGCAGGAACTGAAATCACATTCCTTTCTCCTTTGTTTCGGATGAGCCATGTGGTCTGCCCATATAAGGAAATCCAAATCCTGTCCACCAATTGGTTAAGGGTATGTGCAGGTGGAGCTATTAATGGGAGGAGTTATAGTTCTATAAAAAGCATGAACTCCATGTGTTTGCCCCTCAGACCTGTTTTGGAACGTTAGTTCATCTGAGACCCGATCGGTATGTTAATAAAGACCTCTTACTTCCTGAAAACCTGCATCCATCTCTCTGTGTCTGGCTTCTGCAAGTTTACTCGGTTACATCTTTGGTGCATTGGGTCCAGGAACCTCATCGCACAGAAGCTGGCGCAGAGATTTGAGACGGTAAACTTTTTACCAATGTTCTCTACGGCAGCATCCCTGAACTTCTGCGTGGACATCCCTTCATTTCGGCGCCACTGGGCTGCTTCGCCCAGGAGATCATCGGCCTTTACGTAATAAGTACCTGGGTGCCCCGTCGATGAGTGTGAGCACAGGTTCAGGAATGAAGAGGTAAGACTGATACCGTTAGAGCGGTAGGCCCACAAGGGGTTTTATATTTGGAACCAGTTATTGGATTGCCCCCTCCCTCTAGTGGGAAGAAACGAAGGCGCACCGCTTATCTGGAAATTAGACGCTCTGTAGTCAGCCCGTCTAATATAGGTGTTTTGGGTCAGGCTAAATCTTGGTGTAAATAGTTTATGCCGGACAGTGGTGTCCTGTCTTGACTAGCGTGTCTAGGTGTAAATTTCAGTCGCTAGGTCGGGGAGGCCGGCGAGACTAAGCAGATTCTGGTGTACATTCCGTCTGCTAGTTCTCAACCTATCTTGGCTAAGTGTGCTCTGTTGTAAATTCAGAAACTAGTCTATTGATAGAGTAGATAGACTAACTGGGTACTGTTGCCAATTCCGCCCACTAGTTCGCTATATGTGGTGCTTGGGCAGCATAGACTAACCGAAGCCTGGTGTAAATAGTTCGATAGTTCTCGAGATGCTGGCCAATTAGAATCATTGGGATTATTGTAAATGTTGTTAAGTATACTGTAGTTGGTGAATTGGTGAATTGTATGTCCTGCTAGAAATCTGCCGTCTAGTGGCAGTGTAAATTGTGTTTATACTGTATAATAGCGCACAGTATTATAACCATTAACATGTACTATAACTATTGACGTTGTGTAAAAATTACAAAAAATTGTTGTCTTATGTTATATGTGTAACACCATAACTGTTACTAACTGATCTGTGACTTTAAACCTGTGTTATAACCACTTGCTAACCGTACCATAACCATTGATTGTAAAGATGAGGTTATTAGAATGTGATATAGTCGGTTAGTTAAAAGTTGATTTATAATGTGGATAATTGTAGGGTTTGATTTATAGTTACAGAGATAAGTATCTAGTGTTTGGTAAATCTTTGTGAGTGAGACGTCATGATATCACTGTATGTACGAGAATTCTCTGCGTGTTTTCGTGTGTGTGTGTTTGGCCTAGCAACTGTGCCACGTGGTGCTGTTGCCAGGGAAACAAGTGTGATCGTTGGAAGTGTGTTTGGGGTATTGTGTTTCTTTGTATTAGACGCTCCGTTGCCAGTATGGGTGCCTCTGACTCAAAGATTGTTGATCCCTTGTCGTGTATGTTGAACAACTTTGCAAAGTGATATAAAATTTGTGATTTTGGGGTGAAATTATCCCCAAAGCGTTTGACTACATTATGTAATAGAGAGTGGCCTATCTTGGTGACCGCATGGCCTTCCTGTGGTAGTCTTGATCTAACTCTAGTACAACGTGTGCACGCGGCTGTATCTAGTAGGCCTGAATTCTATGATCAGTTTCTGTATATTGATTTTTAGAAACAGATTGTGGAAGAATTGCCCAAATGGATTAAGGTATGCCACGAGGAGTAATGTCGCCTCATGGTGGCAAGGATTCGCTTGTCCATCATGGTCGCAACCCCGTCCATTTTAGACTCTCCCTTTGAGTCTGAACTTTCCTCCCCACCCCCTTACTGCTCCTCTAAGGTTAGAGGAGGTGCTGCTGGTGTTGCCACTCCCCCTTCCCCTTTGTCCCTGCCCACTCATTCATCTAGTTTAGAGCCCAGCCCACCAGCCTATTTACCCTTCCGGGAACCTACCTCCACTAGTTCTATATATCCAGAATTAACGTCACTTCTGGTTCCTGGTCACGCTCCTCCCAGCCCGGCCCGCAACATCCTGTTGACTGAACGTCCGCCCAGTAAAATTAACCCGCCTCATTCTCCTTACCTTACTACCCCTAGACCGGAACTTGCTATAAAACAGCCTTGCCAAAGTCCTATATTAACCCGACAGATGACTGGTACCCTTCAACGCTGACATTACCAAATGCCCCTCCGACTTACACCGAGCCCAACACACGTACACGAAAATGGTCAAATACAACGGTCAGATCCTGTGTTTGTCTATGTCCCCTTCACCACAACTGATCTATTCAATTGGAAGACTCATAAGTCTTCGTATACCGACAAACCTCAAGTCATGACAGATTTGGTTACCTCCATTATACAAACACACAATCCCACCTGGGCCGATTGCTAGCAATTATTATTAACTTTATTTGATTGTGAGGAAAGGACCCGGCTATTAAGCGGCTATTAAAGTGCTTGAGGAAACGGCCCGTACTCAAAATCAGGCCAATCCAGCTGCATGGGCTGCAGCCCATTATCCAAATGTTGACCCAAATTGGAATGTGAATGGTGCTGACATGCCCCAATTAAGGGCTTATCAGGAAGCCATTATTGCTGGCATGAAGGCAGGAGGGAAGAAGGCAATCAATATGTCAATGACGACTGAGGTGTTGCAAAAGGTTGATGAGTCACCTAGTGCCTTTTATGAAAGATTATTGGAGTCATATAGATTGTATACTCCTCTTAATCCAGAGGCCCCTGAGAATTCTCGAATGATCGACTCAGCATTTGTCAGCCAGGCTCAAGGTGATATTAAAAGAAAATTGCAAAAGTTAGAGGGATTTGTAGGGATGTCCATATCACAGCTAATGGAGATCGCAAATAAAGTATATATGAATAGGGAAACTGAGATAAAGTGGGAGGAAGAAAGTAAAATGAGGAAGAAGGCAGATATGCTAGCGGTAGCTATCACAAGTGTAGAAAGACAGGGAAGGGAGGTGAATAAAGGAGTCGAGAATAGGCTGAGTAAGGGACCTTTAAGTAGGAATCAATGTGTGTATTGTAGAGAGGAAGGACATTGGAAGAATGAGTGTCCACAGAGAGAGCATTATGAAAATAATAGACAAGGAGAGAGAAGAGTATGGGGAGGTTATAGTGGTAGTTATAGAGGAAGAGGAATTTTTGGAGGGAATAGTAGAGGGAGTGTTCAAGGAGATGTTCAAGGAGATCTATATTATCCACCTACTCAGAGACCAAGAGATAGAGAGGATAGAGATTTTGTGGGTCTGGCTGACACTATCATGGAAGACTAATGATACCGACCGGGCTCCATCCCCCTTGGCCGAGCAGAGCCTATGGTCGATGTAGCAATAGGGGGAAAAGAGAAGTTCTTTCATGATTGACACAGGTGCTAAACATTCCGTGGTGACTAAACTGGTGGCTCCGCCTTCAGGAAAAACTATAACTGTGATAGGAGCTACTTGGAGAAGCGCAGCTAGACCGGTTCTTAAAAGTCGCACTTGCATTCTGGGAGGCCATTTGTTGAAGCACCAGTTCCTATATATGTCAGAGTGTCCGATTCAACTTCTAGGACGAGATCTATTATCGAAGCTTCAAGCCCAGATAACTTTTCTACCCAATGGATCAACGTCTCTGAGGTTTAATGGATTACCAGGCATAATGGTGATATCGGTGCCAAGGGAAGAAGAACGGCGCTTCTACTCCATAATGACAAGTGTAAACCCTAAGAGTGATGAACCTTTATTTGACATTCCAGGAGTATGGGCAGAGAATAATCCACCTGGGTTTCTCGTAATATTCCACCTATACATACTGAACTAAAGCTTGGGGCCTATCCTGTGAGCCTACGTCAGTATCATATACCTCAAAAGGCTAAGAAAAACATACAGACCTACTTGGATAAGTTCGTAAGGTATGGCATCCTAAAATTCTGTACTTCCCCCTGGAACACTCCATTATTACCTGTTCAGAAACCAGGATCAGATGAATATCATCCTGTACAAGATTTGAGAGCAGTTAATGATGCAGTAGTTAATATACACCCAGTTGTACCCAATCCTTATAATCTGCTTGCTTTGATACCAGATGGGGCAACCTACTTCCCAATTCTAGACCTTAAGGATGCTTTCTTTTGCTTTCGGATTGCTGCTGAGAGTCAGTGTATCTTTGCTTTCCAATGGGAAGATGCTGTTACAGGTTCAAAGCGTCAGATGACCTGGACCAGACTACCTCAAGGGTTCAAGAATTCACCTAGCCTATTTGAATCTGCATTAAGCCAGGATTTGCAAGATTTCAAGTCCATCCCAGGAGAATGTGTATTGCTTCAATACGTGGATGATCTTTTGATAGTGGCTGTTACTAAAGAGATATGCCAACAAGCAACTTATGATTTGCTTCACATTCTATGGAGAGCAGGATACAAGGTATCAAGGAAGAAAGCGCAACTGTGCCAGTCAACTGTTAAATATTTAGCATTCCATATTTCCGAAGGTCAAAGAATAATGGGACCTGAAAGAAAAGAAGCAGTGTGTCGGATATCTATACCTAAGAATAGAAGACAAGTGCGAGAATTCTTAGGAGCAGCAGGATTCTGTAGGATATGGATTCCTAATTATGCGATACTGGCGAAACCTCTATATGAAGCTGTGAAAGGCACAGAATATAACCCCTTTTTGTGGACCTCTGAACAACAGAAGGCATTTGAGGATGTTAAGAAAGCATATGAGTGCCCCAGCCCTAGGTCTACCAGATCACACGCGTCCTTTCTATCTGTACGTACATGAGCAAAGAAGAATGGCTGTGGGATTATTAACTCAGTATTTGGGATCATGGCAAAGACCTGTAGCTTATTTGTCCAAACAGTTGGATGCAGTGGCCAGTGGTCTTCCACCTTGTCTGCGAGCAGTGGCCGCCACTGCCCTGTTGGTAGCAGAAGCTGACAAGCTCACATTGGGTCAGGAACTCTATGTGCGAAGATGTGTTTTGTGTGCTCGAAACAATGCAAGACAAGGCCCTGTCAAACCCCCTGGAGTTCAATATATGGGAGGACTCCCAATGTCAGATTTGCAAATAGACTACACTGTAATGCCTAAATCTGGGGGATATGGTTACTTGTTGGTAGCTGTGTGTACCTACTTAGGTTGGGTAGAAGCTTGTCCAACTCGTACAGAAAAGGCAAGAGAAGTTGTATGATTTTTTATTATACCCAGATATGGACTTCCGTGTTCTATCGGATCAGACAATGGTCCAGACTTTATCCATCAGTGTTTACAACAATTGACTCATGTGCTTGGTATTAAGTGGAAACTTCATACAGCATATAGACCTCAGAGTTCTGGAAAGGTGGAAAGGATGAACAGAACAATAAAAACCCAATTGGCTAAAATATGTCAGGAAACTCAGCTCAACTGGAATGTCATTTCGCCAATAGCTCTGTTGCGGATACGTAGTACTCCTACCAGAAGAATGGGTCTGTCTCCCTTTGAAATCGTGTATGGGCGTCCACCTCCCATACTCAGTAATCTAAGGGGGGATTTGAATCAGTTGGGTGAAGGAATTACTCAGCAGCAGGTTGTAGAGTTGGGTAAAACTATGGAGGAAGTACAGAAATTGGTGCAAGATAGGTTACCTGTGAACATATATCCCCCTGTTCATTCCTATCAACCGGGAGATCAAGTGTGGATAAAAGAATGGAATATTGTTCCATTAGGTCCAAAGTGGAGGGGTCCTTATGTTGTTCTTTTATCTACTCCAACAGCTGTAAAGGTAGCAGAAGTGACTCCGTGGATTCATCATTCTAGGGTTAAACCAGTGGCAGATTCTTGGCAAGCTATTCCAGATCCTGAAAATCCTTGCAAGATCCGGTTAAAGCGGGTAACTCAGTTGGAGTGAGAAATAATGTGTATGTATGGGGGCAGTATGGGGGCAATGTGTGTGTATGGGGGGCAGTATGGGGGCAATGTTTGTGTATGGGGGCAGTGGGGGCATGGTGTGTGTGTGTATGGGGGCAGTGTGTGTGTGTAGAGTGTGTGTGATAAGGGTAGGGGGGCTTTTTTATAATATATATATATATTTAATTTAATTAAAATAAATATTTATGTCCCCCCTCCCTTCTTACCTTTACTGGGAGGAGGGGGGACACTTCTTAGACCCTGGTGGTCCCAGTGGAATTCCCTGGTGGTCCCAGTGGGGAGAGTGAACTCTAGCCTGCACTCCAGGGCTAGAGTTCACTCTCACAAGATTTGGAGTGTTGCCGTGGTAACCGCGGCAACGCTCTGTGCTCGCGAGAGGAGGACCCGGAGGAGTTGCAGGCTCCCGGGTCCTCTCTCACTTCCTCCCCCCGCCGGCTGACAGCACGGTGCCTGCGGACTGGGGAGGGAGATCTGTGATCTTCCCTCCGGTCCGCAGGCACATTGCAGGGCTTGTGCCTGCATGTGCTGGCAGGGGAGAGGGAGACCGCACACCCCCCCCCCCTCCTCTATTATAGGTCATGTATGTTTAGCCAGGAAAGAGCCATTGTATACCACACCGGTTGGCGAGTTAACATGTCTAGGACGGAAGGCCTATAATGCCGATACTAAAGATACTACTTGGTGGTCAGCTTCAAATGTCTCAGAACCTACTAATCCGTTTGCCAATTACACCCATTTAAAAGAGGTATGGTTTGACTTATCTGCTACATCCAACTGGAAAACACCAGTGAATTTGTGGAAAGTTTAATCTCAGCAACTGTTGTTTGCACATAGATGATGAAGGGCGGGCAGTGGCTGAACTTACAAGCCACATGGTTAAACTGACGCATGTACCTACTCAGGTCTGGAATGGGAATAATCCTAGTAGTTGGTTTGGAAAGTTGGTATGAGCAGCTTGGAGGTATTAAGGCAGGTGTGTCAAACTCAAATTCATCGGGGGCCGCATCAGCAGTTTGGTCACCCTCAAAGGGCCGGTTGTATCTGTAGGACTATGTGTCCACTCTTTATTATCATAAATTATTGTCACTGCATTCAATTATTACATGGGCAGAACGGGTGTATTGGGGGCAGTACGTGTGTATGGGGGGCAGTATGTGTGTATGGGGGGCAGTGTGTATGGGGGGCAGTATGGGGGCAGTATGTGTGTATGGGGCAGTATGGGTGTATGGGGCAGTGTGTGTATGTATAAGGTGAGTGTGTATGAGGGGCAGAACGGGTGTATGGGGCAGTACGTGTGTATGGGGGGCAGTGTGTGTATATGGGGGCTGTATGTGTATGGGGGCAGTGTGTGTGTATGGGGGTGTATGGGGGGCAGTGTGTGTGTATAAAAGGGGCAGTGTGTGTATGGGGGGTATGTATGGGGGCAGTGTGGGTGTATGGGGGGCAGTATGGGTGTATGGGGGGCAGTGTGTGTATGGGGGCAGTGTGGGTGTATGGGGGCAGTGTGTGTGTATGGGGGGCAGTGTGTGTGTGTAGAGTGTGTGTGATATAAGGGTAGGGGGGCTTTTATATATTATATATATATAATTTTAATTAAAATATATATTTATGTCCCCCCTCCCTTCTTACCTTTACTGGGGGGAGGGGGAACATTTCCCTGGTGGTCCGGTGGGGGATTCATTGATGGTCCCAGTGGGGAGTGTGAACTCTAGCCCAGGCTCCAGGGCTAGAGTTCACTCTCGCGAGATTTGGAGTGTTGCCGTGGTAACCGCGGCAACGCTCCAACTCCCACGAGAGGAGGACCCGGAGGAGCTGCAGCCTGAGCTCCGGGTCCTCTATCCCTCCCTCCCCCACCGGCTGTCAGCACTGTGCCTGCGGACTGGGGAGGGAGATCTGTGATTTCCCCTCCGGTCCGCAGGCACATTGCTGGGCTGGCAGGAGAGGGAGACCGTCGGTATTCTCGGGGGGGGGGGCAATTGCCCGGTTGCCCCCCCCTGGGGCCACATGACGAGGTCTGGCGGGCCTTGTGTTTGACACCCGTGTATTAAGGCATTAGTAGGAGGAGTAGTATTCATTATATTCTTATGTCTCTTTCTGCCCTGCCTAATTCCATTAGTGGTCAGATCTATACGTAGTATCATAGAGAGTACTATAGAAAGAAAGACAGCTGCTCATGTAATGGCTGTTTATAGATATGAATCCCTACCCCAGAGAGAACATATTCAGGATGAGGAATGCTGAAGGAGTTTGTGATGATGCTAAGATGCTTACAAGGTCTGTTCTGGTCCATGGCTACTTGAGAGGTGTTGGTAAACTATGATTGGTGATGCATCTGGAATATGACTGGTTAAGGGTATGTGCAGGTGGAGCTATTAATGGGAGGAGTTATAGTTCTATAAAAATCATGTACTCCATGTGTTCGCCCCTCAGACCTGTTTTGGAACGGTATGTCTTACTTCCTGAAAACCTGCATCCATCTCTCTGTGTCTGGCTTCTGCAAGTTTACTCGGTTACATTCTCTGAATCACCTTTTTTGTAAAGAAAGCCATTCCAGTTTTTCAAGCCTTTCCTCATAACTGATGTTTCTGATGTTTCCTTACTAGTTTTTTAGCTTGCCTCCTACTATCCTTCCTTAGAACTGGTGCCCAGCATTGCATTGCAAATTTAAGGTGGAGGTTCATTTGAAAGAGGCAAAATTATATTTTGATCTTGTAAATCAATACCTTTTTATACACAAAAGCTTTTAAAATGGCAGACCGGCATTGCATATTGTTGCCTAGTTTGTAATCTATAATTGTTCCCAAGTCCTTTTCATTTAATGTTATCCCTAACTCTACCTTATTTAATGTATAAGTAATTTGTGGGTTCCTTATTCCTTATCTGCAAACACTAAGAAATGACGTTCAATATCCTCTTCAAGATCATTTATAAACATATTAAAGAGAAGTAAACCCAGGACAGAACACTGCACTCAACTTACCAACTTACCTACTGCTTCTGTGGCAGTTCCTCTGTCTCTGGGTTAGAAATTCATCATTTTGTTCATTTGTTTATTCACCAAAAAAAACCTTTCATTCCCTTCAACAAAATTGCACTTCGGATACAGTCGAAGTGTCAAAATAGTTGAAGTGGCCACCATTTGTTTAGTCAAACATGTGGCGGCGGCCAATTTACTTAGTCAAACAAGGTCAGCGATGTTTTGTCGTTGAGTTCATGGAACTCAAATCAGACACGCGACAGCACGAACACCGCTGAACTTTACCTTCTCCGGGACATCGACGGGAGTTGAACAGCGACAATGTGCACAAACGGTTCCCGTTCGACCTAAACTTAGACATTGAAAATAGACCGGCCGCAATGCCCAATTATCTGGAACTGTTTTGGGCATGAAGCCATGCTTGCGGTCGGTCAAATATGACTTCCAGAAATTTCCTGAACCCCTGCTCTGATCTGGGTGATTTTTGGATATGTTGTTCACCCAGATCAGGGCTATCAGAGGATATATTTTATGGGAAAATTTGTAATTTTGGGATACTTGTGCCATATTTTAAAAATGTATGTGTTTTCTGCTAAAGTTAATTGAGTTAGTCCTTTGTCTTCAGTAATTATATCATAGGCAGGGGGGAGGGATTGAGTACACTGTTTTTGATTGGCCTGATTGACCGGTATGTTTTATGTCTGGTGCCCAACAAGGTCCAGCTGGGCATCAATC
>OW240916.1:98850880-98865839 GCA_933207985.1 Pelobates cultripes | reverse complement strand
TTGTTGGGAAAATTGTGTATAAATCAAGCCTGTATCATTAAACCTTCCGACTTCTTCACCCTCAATACTGAGTTCTGTCTCTTATTGGGGGAAACTGCTATATCACAATCACTAGTAAGAGCTGTTCCTGCTTCGCCTACAGATAACTCTGAGATTACTACAGAACCTCTCACTCTTGGGAAAAGGACGTCTCTGACGGTGAAACCCCTTCTACCCATAGGGGACTGCTATAGCTTCCAAAAAAAAGATTCCACATTAAAGGGACACTCCAGGCACCCAGACCACTTATGCCCATTGGAGTGGTCTGGATGCCAACTCCCATCACCCTTAACACTGCAAGTGTAATTATTGCAGTTTTTATAAACTGCAATAATTATCTTGCAGGGATAAGTCCTCCTCTAGTGGCTGTCTATCTAGAGGGACTTCCGGCTTCTTAGAACACAAAAAGTGTTTTAAATGACGCTGGACGTCCTCACGCTATGCATGAGGACTTCCAGCGTCGCCGGAATCCCCATAGGAAAGCATTAAATAATGCTTTCCTATACAAAGGTCTAATGCGCCATTACCGCGCATGCGCACATTAGGTATCCCCTGCCGAGTCTGACCCAGCGCCGAGGGACATCGGCGCTGGATTCAGGTAAGTCACTAAATGGATTTTAACCTGTTCAGCAACACGGGATGGGGGTGGATTTCAAGATCAGAGACAACATTGGTGTACTTCAAGGAGATCATGCCAAACTAATCTTATTGATTTTTTTGATTGGGTAACTAAAATAATAGATCATGGTGGTGCAGTAGACATTGCTTACCTAGATTTCAGTAAGGCTTTTGACACTGTTGCACATAAAAGGCTTATCAATAAACTGCAATCTTTAAGTTTGGATTCCAATATTGTTGAATGGGTAAGGCAGTGGCTGAGTGACAGGCAACATAGGGTTGTAGTCAAAGGAGTATATTTGAAGCATGGGCTTGTCACTAGTGAGGTACATCAGGGATCTGTACTTGGACTCATTTTCTAATATTTTAGATATTGCAGAAAGTTTTGATGGTAAGGTATGTCTTTTTGCTGATGATACTAAGATATGTAACAGGGTTGATGTTCCAGAAGGGATAAGCCAAATGAAGGGATAAGGCAAATTATTTAGATAAACTAGAAAAATTGTCAGAGTTGTGGCAACTGACATTTAATGTGGATAAGTGCAAGATATTGCATCTTGGACGTAAAACCCCAAGCACAGAGTACAGTATATTTGATAGAGTCCTAACCTCAACATCTGAGGAAAGGGATTTAGGGATGATTATTTCTCATGACTTAAAGGTAGGTAGTGATGTCGCGAACCCGAAATTTTCGGTTCGCGAACGGTGAACGCGAACTCCCGAAAATGTTCGCGAACCGGCGAACCGCCCGAAACGCCATTGACTTCAATGGGGAGGCGAATTTTAAAACACACAGGGACTCTTTCTGGCCACAATAGGGATGGAAAAGTTGTTTCAAGGGGACTAACACCTGGACTGTGGCATGCCGGAGGGGGATCCATGGCAAAACTCCATGGAAAATTACACAGTTGATACAGAGTCTGGTTTTAATCCATAAAGGGCAGAAATCACCTAACATTCCTAAATCACAATCAATATGGATTGACACCTGACATATGACATGTTGACACCCTGACATATGGATTGACACCTGTCCTCAGAGCCCCTGATGCACACGGACACAGAGCAGAATAGAGACTGGTCCCCCTACATAGGGTCACTTGGCAGATATGGATTGACACCTGTCCTAAGGATCCCTGATACACACTGACACAGAACAGAATAGGGACTGTTCCCCCTGCATAGGGTCACTTGGCAGATATGGATTGACACCTGTCCTAAGGTTCCCTGATACACACTGACACAGAGCAGAATAGGGACTGGTCCCCCTACATAGGGTCACTTGGCAGATATGGATTGACACCTTGTTACAAACTGCTATTTGTAACGGGCCCTTTAAATGGCAAATTGCCCTGCTTCCCTGGGTTGTGGAGAAGCCTATTTGCCAGCCTCCTCCCGCATGACTATGGCCCCTGGGAGATTATGAAAATGTATGCACTTTTATTTGGTGTGTATGGCCCTTTAAGACTGTCGGTGGGCATATTGGGGCTTATGGACTCTTTATGTGACTGGTGCTGGCCTATAACAGTCTATAACAGTGAAAAAAGTGTTTTGTTTTTTTAAATCCAAGCTTTGTGTCACCAGATCTAATTGGTGGCACTGGTCACCGTATCCACTGATAGCGTAACACACCCGCTTTAAGGACACTAACTGCTATTCAATCTATAACAGTGAAAAAAGAGGTTTTTTTTTTGAAATCCAAGCTATTGTGACACCAGATCTAATTGGTGGCAATGGTCACCGTATCCACTGATAGCGTAACACACCCGCTTTAAGGACACTGACTGCTATTCAATCTATAACAGTGAAAAAAGTGTTTTTGTTTTTTTAAATCCAAGCTTTGTGTCACCAGATCTAAGTGGTGGCACTGGTCAGGTATGCACTGTGAGCGTGACACAGCTGGCGCGACAACTGACTGCTATTCAATCTATAACAGTGAAAAAGTTTTTTGTTTTAAATCAAGCTATTGTGACACCAGATGTAATTGGTGGCACTGACTGGGGAAATGGGCACAGTATGCACTGTGAGCCTGACACAGAAGCTGGCAGCAGTGGCAGACAACTAAGTGCATTTACATTACATAGAAAATAAAATAAAAAAAAAAGCACACCCTTATCCCTAACCTAGCTATGCTTTTCCCTATCTTATGAACAGCAGCTACACTTTCCCTCCTCTTACTAAGCATGCAGCTTGAGAATGAATCTAAAATGGATGCTGTCCAGTAGGTGGGAGGGTCTGCTAGGGAAGGCTGTGCTGCTAATTGGCTGGAATGTGTCTGCTGACTGTGAGGTACAGGGTCAAAGTTTACTCAATGATGACGAATAGGGGGCGGGTCGAACCTCGCATATGTTCGCCCGCCGTGGCGAACGCGAACATGCTATGTTCGCCAGGAACCGTTCGCCGGCGAACCGTTCGGTACATCACTAAAGGTAGGCAGACAATGTAAGAGAGCAGTAGGAAATGCATGCAGAATGCTTGGTTGTACAGGGAGAGGTATTAGCAGAAGAAAGTGGAAAGTGCTCATGCCTTTGTACAGAACACTGGTGAGACCTCCCTTGGAGTATTGTACGCAGTAGTGGAGAACATATCTCCAGAAGGATATTGATACTTTAGAGAGAGTTCAGAGAAGGGCTACAAAACTGGTTCATGGATTGGATGGTGAAACTTACAAGGAAAGGTTAAAGGAACTTAACATGTATGGCTTGGAGGAAAGACGAGACTGGGGGATATAATAGAAACATTTAAAAACATAAAGGGAATCAACACAGTAAAGGAGGAGACTATATTTAAAAGAAGAAAAACTACCACAATAATAGGTCATAGTATTAAATTAGAGGGGCAAAGGTTTAAAAATAATATCAGGAAGTATTAATTTACTGAGAGGGCAGTGGATGTATGGAATGGCTTTCCAGCTGAAGTGGTAGAGGTTAACACAGTAAAGGAGTTTAAGCATGCGTGGGATAGGCATAAGGCTATCCTAATTATAAGATAAGGCCAGGGACTAATGAAAGCATTTAGAAAATTGGGCAGACTAGATGGGCCGAATGGTTCTTATCTGCCGTCACATTCTATGTTTCTATTTTGGCTGTTCATCTGTTGATATTGCATCATTTTATACTTACATGGAACTTAAATGGAGAGAAGACATGTATAGTTCCCTTTTCCATTAGTATCCCTCTCGCAGTGGAGTAATACACATGACTACTTGTTGAATGGTGCTCCCTCACAATGCCCTGCATACGATCAAGGGCAGCCTGAATATCAAATATTACACCCTGGCAGGAGACAGTACAGCATGTGCAACAGCTGCAAGAATCAGGCAACCAAATAAATCTGGTCCTGCAAGAGAGTAAGAGTGTGTGCGTATATGTATGCATTTGTGACTGTGTAAGTCTGTATATGTGTAATAGTGTGTTTCTGTGTATGTGTAACAGTGTGTGTGTGTGTATATATATATATATATACATATATATATATATGCATGACAGCATGTGTAACAGTATATGTGTAACTGTAGATGTGTGAGAGTGTGTGCCAGTTGTCACTTACATTTACAAAGCACAGTTACGAAAAGCAATATATTATTATAATAAAATTATAATATTATTACATAGTCAACATTTCAGATGACTGTCCCGCTACCAAATGTTGTAGCTGTGAAA
Source organism: Pelobates cultripes (assembly GCA_933207985.1). Taxonomy (NCBI): domain Eukaryota; kingdom Metazoa; phylum Chordata; class Amphibia; order Anura; family Pelobatidae; genus Pelobates; species Pelobates cultripes. Next base: position 98,861,520 of record OW240916.1, on the reverse strand, counting down.
CAGGGTTGAAACATTGACTGCATAGTTTTGCACATCTGAATTAAAGTTGAAGTCTTTGGAGTGCGTCTCTTCATGTTATCATTTAAAACTTTCATTTGTTTTTTTATAAAAAAACAAAAAAAAAGAAAACATTCAAGGGCTGTTTTTTTATTTCTCATTATGGCCTTGGTAGAAGACAGGTGCAATACGTAGGTACTGTGACATCTTTGACATCTGGCCAAACATTTAGATTGGTGGAAAAAAAGAGAATTGAAACAGAACACTTTTCTGTTGAAAAAAGTGTCAGAAGGATTGATAAAATAAGTAAGAAATCAAAGAAAACCGACAATTAATACACTGCACCAAATATCAACTGAAAATTAGCCATAAATTCTCTGAAACACTTTGATAAGTCCCCACGAAGTGTCCCTGGTAATGTTTTTCAAATGTTGTTAACTATGGGAAATTGATATCTTTTTAAACATTGTCTTTTTAAACATTGAACTCCATGGATTTGTGTTTTTTTCAACCTAGATTACTATGCAACTGTAATTGTAAAAATGCCCACTAGTTCAATGAACATCCCAGGCAGACAGAGACATGCATGCAAAATATATATTTGGTATACAGCTTATATTTAATGTGTTGTCAGTGATTTTACATTTTAAAACAGTTATTGAAACAAATACCTGTTGTTTAGAGCTAATGGTTTCTGTTTATCATCATTTGAGATCTTGTTTTGCAGGAAAAATTTTGTAGCAACCAGAGTCTGAAAAGCCACCAATAAATAGACAGTTCCAAATGGAATCATCCTAAAACCCAACATGGAATTATGTTACAATCATATATAAAGCAGCTTTATAGTCATTCCACTTTCAAACAATGCTTAATTAAATGTAGAAGTGCCAGTAGCCCCATGTTAACAGTCAGCAGGGTGTATGCAGTCAACTGCCTACCGGTGTATTAGTGGTGGAGGTGCCACATAGCAGGTGCCTACTTTGCAACTCTCCTGGATCTGGATCCGGCAATGGGTACGTTTAGATCTCTGATGTCCCAGCTCCCTTGCGCACATATAGTATTGATGCTGTGAACTGGGATGTAAGCATGTGACATTACTCCAGCCTCGGCATTAGTACTGAGCTGCAAGGAGCAGTACAGCAATCAGTACTACAGAACCTGATCCCTGCAGCTCCCAAAGATGAGGTTCCACTCCAATACCATCTAAAGGTAAGAAAACGGGGGTTGCGTGGATCTCAGTGTGACAAAGAATAATTAAGTGATATATTTTTTGAAAAGAGTGTGTATGTGTGTACCTAAGTGTATGAGTCTGTGTGTATGAATCTGTCAGGGTTATTCACTAAACAGACTTTACTAGCCAGCGCTACATTAAATGTTACAAAAATTAATTCATAAGTAAAATCCTGTTATAATTAATAAGGAAGGTTTTAAAACCTGCGGCAGGTTTGGTCCTATCTGCTAAATGTTTAAAACTAACGACTGGGCAGTCATAGCTGCTCAGTTTCTAGAAAGGCGCCATCCCATTGGATGGGACCTGCAAAATAACAGGGCGAAACATAGTCCCCCTTACTGGCATCAGGTGGGGGACTTTAAAAAAATGAATGGGGTGAGTACGGATCACAGTCTATCCCCTGTCTCCACCCATGGCCAGAGGATTGGGCCTTTTTAATAAAATCAGAGTGTTGACAGGCAAGTCTCGAGATCCATAAGACTTGCTTGTCAACGCCTTCTGATTTTTTGTCTTACAAGCCAACCAACTATAGTGCCCTTACCGATATTGCATAAAGTGGAAAATGTTCCTATGCAATACAATAGTTTATGTAGTGTGGAAAGTCTTTATAAGGGCTTTCTCCACTATGAGAGATTAGTCTGTATTAGGTGCTCACGGGGTTGCCACCAGGAAAATAGGTCTTAAAATTATTATTCATTTGCAAAAAAGCAAGTGAAAGGTAATTTGCGAATGTGCATCCTGCCAAATGCATTCAGAGTTTGTTTATTTTTTTGTATAGAATTTGGACGCAAATGCACCGATTTTAATCTGGACACTGAAAGCATCCAAGTGATTGCTGCAGATTATCTCAGGGAGACTGAATTCTAACCATATTTGGTTTTAGTAAATATGAGAATTACCACAGCCATCCAGATAAAATATAGTGTTTCGTGAAGTGTTCTCTGGCAAATGCCAAACGTTCTGCACAGTGTTGGGCTGTGAGCACAACCCCCACCTGTGGATGTCGGGCCCTCATACCAACCTCATGGAGTCTGTCTCTGACCGTTTGAGCAGACACATGCACATTTGTGGCATGCTGGAGGTCATTTTGCAGAGCTCTGGCAGTGGTCCTCCTGTTCCTCCTTGCACAAGGCGGAGGTAGCGGTCCTGCTGCTGGGTTGTTGCCCTCCTACAGCCTCCTCCATATCTCCTGATGTACAGGCCTGTCTCCTCGTAGCGCCTCCATGCTCTGGACACTAAGCTGAAAGACACAGCAAACCTTCTTGCCACAGCTCGCATTGATGTGCCACCCTGGATGAGCTGCACTACCTGAGCCACTTGTGTGGGTTGTAGACTCCGTCTCATGCTACCACTAGAGTGAAAGCACCGCCAGCATTCAAAAGTGACCAAAACATCAGCCAGAAAGCATAGGAACTGAGAAGTGGTCTGTGGTCACCACCTGCAGAACCACTCCTTTATTGGGGGTGTCTTGCTAATTGCCTATAATTGAAGATTATGCTAGCGCAGTGTACTAATAATCTTAATTTTAATAATGACAGGAGGCGATTATTTGCATTAACTTTCTTTACTAGCTCCATAGCAGCAAAGAAAAAAACCATTAAAGAAAGAACCAATCAGAGTAAAACAGAGGATATATAAGTCCCAGCGTAGCCAACCATTTCCTCTTGACTACTGCGACATCACAAGATCCAAATGTAGTAATAAGTCCTTAGTAACTTTATTCCAACTGGCATAACGAAATCCAACATGGTCATAACAATGGCATCTTCAGCCTTTCCATCATCCCTGTGGTTTGTCAAACTGAAAAGAGAGAGAGAGTAGTATCAATGATACGGGAATGACCAAAGAAAACCAATTGTCTGTAATGAATCAACTAGTTAATAAAGACATCTTAAAATTCACCATACCAACTAGTTCAATAGCCCTAGAATAAATATAACAGTATAATATGCTAATCCAAGTAAGTAAGACCAGATAAAGAACCAATCTACTCCCACCAACTACTTACTTCCATCTGGGCGGGAACTTCTATGAGAATGAAAGGGTGGGAAATACTCGCCTCCTGTCATTATTAAAATTAAGATTATTAGTACACTGCGCTAGCATAATCTTCAATTTTATAACATGACAGGAGGCTTCGTATTTGCAGTTTTAACGCTTAGGTAGAAGAGCGAAAGCGGCATTGGACGACAGGCGAAAATAGAAGGTCCGAAAGGTAGATTCCCGGGACCAATCTGCCGTGTGTAGGATATCCGCCAGAGACGCGCCTGCTAAAAATGCCGATGATGCCGCTGCCCCTCGAACGGAGTGTGCACCAAATGAGGCGTCTACCCCGGCTAGGGCGAGAATCCATCTGACCCATCTGGCCAATGTGATGACCGAGACCGGGCCGTGTGGAGTCACATATGATACCAAAAGTTGTCGTGCTGAAGGTGAGCGCAAGCCTTCCATTGCCGATGCGTAGACTCGGAGGGTCCGGACCACGCATAGCTGGGGATCCGAATTGAAAAACGGATAGAATACTGATGTTGTATTGGATTTATTACGCTGTGATTTGTGAAACGTGACTCCTTCGGGTCCAATGGAGAAAGCGTCCTTATCGAAAGTCCGAACGTCAGGCACTCTCCGGAAGGACACCATGCACAACAGGAAGGTGAACTTCGCTGTCAGTTGTTTCAATGAGAGCTGGTCGTTGGGAGGCCAGTCCCTGAGAAAACAAAGGACTATCTCCACATCCCAGAGATGCTGATATTTAGGTGCTGGCGGTCTCCTTAGTTTGATGCCCCGAAGCAAGCGGCATATTAGCGGATCCTGTCCGACTGCCCTTCCTTGAAACGGCACGTGTGCTGCCGAGATAGCTGATCTGATCTCGTGACATTTATGGTGCGGTATGACTTCCCATCCTCGAATAGGGCTGAGAGAAAATTCATGACATCGGAAACAGGGGCTGTAAAGGGATCCAAGTCCCGTCCCACGCACCAACTGGTCCAAGCTTCTCCGTGTTCCTGGGGCCCAGGAATCCCAAAGGAGGTCCTTAGCCGTTGACGATAATTCGTCGGTACGCCAGGTTCCCCTGAAAGAGTCCAGGCCACTAAGGTCAGACGGCCGTCTGACACCATCGGATGTGCGTTCCCCGCCGGGTTCCTGAGTAACATGTCGTCGTTCGGTAGGAGGATCGGGTCCTGATAAGACAATTCGAGAAGGTCCGGGAACCAGGGCTGACTCGGCCAGAGGGGCGTCAGCAGGGTCAGTCGAACCCTTCGTCTGCGAAGGTGATTGAGAACTCTGGCAATCATGGCGAATGGGGGAAAGGCATATGCCCCTTGTTGTGGCCAGTGCTGAGTGAAGGCATCTACCGCTAAGCAATCCGGGTCCGGTAGCCAGCTGTAGAACCTGGCGGGACCTGTCGGTTGTTTCGTGAGGCAAAGAGGTCCAATAGAAAGGGTCCCTTCTGGTCTTGTAGGTGTGCGAATATTTGCGGATCCAGTTGCCAGTTGCTGGCATCCCTCCAATGACGGGAATACCAATCCGCCATGAGGTTCGTCTCCCCCGGCAGGTGTTCTGCCCGTAGTGTGATATTGCGCGGGAGGCAGTAGTCGAAGATTTCCTTCGTCAGATGCGCCAGGGTTCTCGACCGGGTGCCCCCCAAGCGGTTGATGTATCGTACCGCGGATACATTGTCCATTCTTAACAGTATACAGCAATTGGCCTGCCCTTTTGTGAGGGTGCCGATAGCAAAGGAGCCCGCTAGGAGTTCGAGGCAATTGATATGCATCGATAATTCCTGTGGTGTCCACGTGCCCCCTGTGGACGTTTCTCCATCCGTGGCACCCCATCCTAGGTGACTCGCGTCCGACTCCAGGATGAAGTCCGGTTGACTGCCGAAGATGGCCCGACCATTCCAGGCCTGCATGCAGTGGAGCCACCACTGGAGTTCTTGGTATACTTCTTCGACAGCGGGACCGGTTGGTTGTAAGTGGGGTTTTGGCGGAGGAGGCTGGCCTTCAGCCGTTGCATCGCTCGGTAGTGAAGGGGTCCCGGAAATATGGCTTGAATTGAAGATGATAAGAGTCCCACAATCCGCGCCAGTTGATGGAGCGGAATGGAATCCAATTTGAGAACCCTGCGGATCTCCTTCTTGATGGCCGTCACTTTGGCTGAGGGGAGATGCAGGGTGCAAGACCTGGAGTCGATCTCGAAGCCCAGGAATTGGATTCGTTGAGTAGGCGTCATTGTGGATTTGGCCTTGTTGACAACGAAGCCCAAGGATTCTAACAGTCGTACTGTATACGTAGTGTGCCGGATGGCCAGTTCCCTTGTTCTGCAGAACAAGAGAATGTCGTCCAGATAAATTATGCATCTGATCCCGCGTGTTCGGAGGTGGGATACCACCGGTTTTAGCATTTTTGTGAAGCACCCCGGTGCTGAGCTCAGTCCGAACGGAAGGCACGTGAATTGCCATGGCGTGCCGTTCCAGAGGAAGCGGAGAAATGGACGGCTGTCCGTGTGGATTGGAATTGTCAGATAAGCGTCTTTGAGGTCTAGCCGCGTAAACCAATCCTTTTCTTGGAGGAGATCCCGCAATAAATGGATGCCCTCCATTTTGAAGTGGCGGTAGGTCACGAACGTGTTTAGTCCTCTCAAATTGATCACTGGCCGGAAGTCCCCGGTCTTCTTGCGGACGAGGAACATGTTGCTGAAGAATCCTCCCTTTGTGTGCGCCGGTTCTATAGCACCCTTTATGTGAAGCTCGCGGAGTTCCCCATTTATGAGGCGATTGTCCGCAGCCGAAAGACGCAAAGGATAAGGGGGGAACCTTTGAATGGGTTGTGATCGGAGTTCTATTCGATATCCTTGGACGGTCTGTAGCACCCAAGCGTCCGTGGACAGTTGGGCCCAATTCTGGGAAAAAAGGGAAACACGGCCTGCAATCACAGTTATACGAGGTACCGAACAAAGGTGGTCTCTTACCTGCAGGGAAGCGTGCACGGCCTCGTCCTCGACCACCCCGTCCTCTGTCAGAACCCCTTTGGTAGTAGGGGAATGGTTGCTTGGCTCCGTTGCCCTGGTAACCTTGTTGAGGGAAGAATTGGTGTTGGAAGCCCATACGGGGGCCTGAAGGCCAGAAACGGCTGGCGGCACAGCCCCGCTGCCGACAAGCCCTGGAAAAAACACCCTTTGCGGAGGTACCTCGGAAGACCTTACGCATGGACGTGCTTATTCAGTTCCTTCATAAAAGCTTCACCAAAGAGCTTGCCCTGTGCCTGTGGGCCCAATTCTTTGACCCCGAGGTCAACTAATTTGGGGTCGATACGAAAAAGTGCTGCCCGGCGTTGCTCCGTAGAGAGGGCCGCATTTGTATTACCGAGGAAACAAAAGCCCCTCTGGGCCCACTCTCGGATATCATGTTCCCATTCTCGTACAATGTCTGCCGTGAAGGAGTCTGCTCTGGCGTATGCTTCGTCCGCCAGGTATATAACTCGGGCCAAAGGGCCCATTGTGTCTAGGAGTTTATCCTGAGCTCCTTTAAAACTCTTCTCAATCCCCCTCCGTGGGTCGCGGCCCCCTTGTTCCATAAAGGTCAGCATAAGCTGATCAAATTCCGGCGTATAGGCCACTTTATCCGGCAGGGTAGGTCTCGGGCACTCTGCCCGCATCCTCTTACGGATGTGTTTTTCCAAAGGTTTCCTGATCCAGAAATGCATGAAGCGGAGGAGATTATCCGGAGGGGCCCACTCACCCGAACGAGGGTGGCGAATCTTCCTGGGATCAAACATTCTCTGGTCAGTGGAGTCCAGGAATATCTCCTGCTCCTGCGTGGCCGTGGCGGGGGGTTCCGCATCTCCTTTCTGCTGGGGCTCACCCAGAAATGTCTCAGTGACGTAGGCGTTGGAGCCCCAACCGCCTTCGTCAGAGTCGGAGGATTCAGCCTGCCACTCATCCAGAACGGAGAGAGAGTGGGGCACGTCTTGCTCCTCATCTGAGGAGGCCTCCCCAGCGTACACGGGAGGTATCTGAGTAGTGCGTTTATCACGCTTCATAGGGGCCTTGCCTTTGAAGGTGGCTCTCTTGGAACCTTCGCCCTTCCAGTGGTGTTTCGCCGGGCGCTTCTTTTCTCTAGTGGAGTCATCTGACTCATCAGAGTCTTCGTGAGCCTAGTGTGGCTTGTTAGACAGCGTGTTAGATTCAGCGGGGGCAGGAGCCGCTTTTGCTAGCGCCCTCTCCAGAGACGCAGCTACCGCTGCGTTGATCATTGCTTGAAGGTATTAATTGTGTCCTCCATTGTGGGCACCAACAGAGACTAACAGGCACAGGTATAGTTATGAGAGGTGAGGGACCGTGCGGGAGGGATTCAGGTGAAAAAACGCTCAGCGGCGTGGTACTGGACTCCTAATCGCTGGGGTTCACCCAGGGTCACAGGGAACTGCTTTGACAGTTCCTGCTATGCAGCACTCAATGGGGGCTCACCCCTAGCCAGGATATTGGGGTAAACCCTTCTGGCAGTCCCACTCCCCAGGGGCAATGACACCAACCTGTGAAGGTCCCAAATGAATTCCACCTCAGCAGTAGAAAAAACGAGCTTCAGAGCAAGAGCCTTGTCTTGATAGGTGTTATACTCCACAAAACTAATAACCCACAAAATGGCCGCACGGGTCTCGCGAGATTAACGGGCGGAAAGCCCACGAAAATGGAGCCCCTTGAAGCGTTCGGCAGTTTAGCCGCGAACGGCCGTTCGCCTGGTTAAACCGCCGAACGCAAGAGAGAACTGATCCGCGAACGGACCCGCGAACGGACTGAATTCCCTAGCAATTCGGGAAATTGTCCGTTCGCGCAACACATGCGTTCGCGGCAGCAAACCCCGCGAACGGCTTAGAGGGAGCAAGTTCCCGACCACCCGTTCGCGCTCTTTTTAAGCCAATTGCGCGAATGGGACGGCCGCGAATGCTAGGCTCCCTGTGCGAATGAGCGTCCCACCTGTTCGCGCTATGAGAGCGCGAGCAGAGCGCTACGGTCGGGATAGAAGGTGGCGAGCGTAGCCACCGGTAGAAGAAAAGGAAAAAAAAGGGGGGAATGGGGGGGGGTGGGCTAGCCTAACACCAACCCCCTTGAAGCAGGGAGAGGAGGGCGCTGGGAGAGACAGTCCCGTGCCACCAGAACAGCCTCAGCCCAGTACCCTGCACCAAAATGAGTGTAGCTCCCCTGACAGGGTGGGTGAACCCACTCAGGTCCCCCTGGCCCCAAAGCAATAAAGAACAAAGAAAATACAATCTATACACAGTAGAAGTACAATAGAAAACACAACCATGTACAATTAAAGAAAAACAGACATCAATAACATCTAAAAGAAACCTGACAGGAATCTTAAAGAAATCAGTACTCTGACCTGACTTGTGATGGAGCAGCAAAGAAAGAGGAAATGGTTGGCTACGCTGGGACTTATATATCCTCAGTTTTACTCTGATTGGTTCTTTCTTTAATGGTTTTTTTCTTTGCTGCTATGGAGCTAGTAAAGAAAGTTAATGCAAATACGAAGCCTCCTGTCATGTTATAAAATTTCTACCTGTTGTCTATCCCATTTGCACAGGAGCATGTGAAATTGATTGTCACTTAGTGTTGCTTGCTAAGTGGACAGTTTGATTTCACAGAAGTGTGATTGATTAGGAGTTACATTGAGTTGTTTAAGTGTTCCCTTTATTTTTTATATATGTATCAATGTTTGTTTCTGTGTATATGTTTTCAGTTCGAGGGTGGAATGCCAAAGTACTTTGTCTAGGTCAGGGTCCTCAAACTCCGGCCCCCTAGATGTTGCTGAACTACAACTCCCATGATTCTCTGGCTATCTATGTAATTCAAAGAATCATGGGAGTTGTAATTCAGCAACATCTGGGTGCCAGAGTTTTTTTTACTGGTGCACTTTCGCATGCGCATATACATACACAATATACAACACTTCCAGGGTTATTCACTAAAATTTGGATTTTGCTTGGACAGAAAAGTTCAGGTGAAAATTACCAAATTTTGACTGCAATGGCAATTCTTATATTAACTAAAGCCAAATACGGTTGATATTTTGTCGGCATGTGTAAATCTGCATCAGTTGCCTAGATGCATTCAACCTAGATAGAATTCTAGAATTTCTCTAGGAAAAAAAAAAAAAAAACAATTGAGACTTTGAATTATAAAATATTCTCCTGAGGAGATTTCTGGGGAGAAAATGTTGTAACAAAATTTCTGGGGGCCCTAAATCAGAAAAATGGGGGGGACCTATTGTCCTCCCCCCAGCTCCCACCCTTGAGCAGCAGATGGGGGCCTTAAAGTAAAAGTTGTCCTCCCGTCCTCCCCCCTGGCCCCCACCCCTGAGCGTTGGGTGGGGGCCCTAAATTAGAATAAGGGGGGACCTATTGTTCTTCCCCCTGGCCCCCACCTCTGAGCGGTGGGTGTGGACCCTAAATACCAATAACCTTCATTATTTTATTTTAGGGCTCCCACCTGCCGCTCAGGGGTGGGGGCCAGAGGGAAAGACAATAGGTCCCCCCCTTATTTTACTTTAGGGCCCCCTCCCGCCGCTCAGGGGTGAGGGCTGGGGAGGAGGGGCAATAGGTCAATAGGGGGACACTTTTTTTTTTTATAGTGAGCAGCCACAGGCTCACTCTTTAATAGACATGCCCCTACTCGCGGTATAGGGAGTAGGGGCAGAATGTACTAATACTAAGTAATTTTTACTTAGTATTAGTAAATTTGACTGAAAGACCAATTTAGGCCTTTCAGCCTTTTGGTAGATAGCTCCCTAATACTGTGGGAATTAGGGAGTTATCTACTTATTCATTCCTGTCATTCTATTGACTGGCTAAGTAACTTACATTTTATATGAATGTGTTACTTGATTGTTGTAAGTGTTGCAAAAGCTTACAGCTGAATCCTGGCTATGTTTGTATACTTTTTATTTAAACTCGTATACAGTGTAACATTCTTCATTCTTCCACTGGGTATATTAGTGCTTCGGAACTTCAGCACTTCAACACTTCGGAACTTCAGCAACTTTGGAACTTCTGCAACTTCGGAGATTCAGCAACTTCGGAACATCGGCAATTCGGCTATTCGCATATTCGGAAATATCCAAATGTCCGAATTGCCCAAAATTCGTCCGAATTCACATTTAGAACGAAACAAATTGCACATGCCTACCAAACAGGCCCAAACCAGCATGAGTTCTGAGCGGGGACCCACCGAAGGGCAGGCTATTTTAGCTGCTGTCCGTTCTCAGAATACTCTTGCGACCCATTGTTTGCTCTCCATTAGTCTAAAGGGTAATCCAGACGTGGACCCCTTGCTCACGGTGCCTAGAGAGATATCAGCTATACCTCACTGACGATGCCTAACAAGGCTGAAACGATCGTCTGGGGTTGCTGTA
>OW240916.1:98763266-98848247 GCA_933207985.1 Pelobates cultripes | reverse complement strand
ACCATGAGCTATGTAAGAGGCCCCAAAAAATGGAGCTGCTTCCTGTTCTCCCAGAACATTGAATTTTGTGACCACGGTTACAAACAGCCTCCAGAGATCCTGTTCTACACCAGACCAGTGGAGCCAGACTGCAGCCAGAGCCCATCACCATCCTCATCTGATTGTAAGTAGGCAATCTAGTATATTATTAGTGACCCTAATCTCTAGTTTACCTCACATTAAATGGACACTATAGTCCCCAGAACCACTACAGCTTAATACAGTTGTTCTGGTGTCTATAGTTTGTCCCTGCAGGCTTTTTAATGTAAACACACACTGTGTGCAGCACTGGCATTAGTTCATATGGCAGAACATATGGGTGGGGCATTGCGATGTCCCTGGAGGGGGGGGCAAATCTTTCTTTTGCCTAGGGTGGCAAAAATCCTTGCACCGGCCCTGGGTTGATATTGCGGACAAATCAAGCATCCCTGACAGTATGTCTTAACATCTCTTAACATGTGTGGCCAATATGCATAATTACGCAATTTCTCATATGTGATCTTATCACCACGATGCCCGGATGTAGGTGCATCATGTGCGTGTTGGAGCATTAACCCTCTGTATACAGTTGGGACTACCCATTGTTGTATACCATGTTTAGAAGTTCTGACCAGCAACCCATCCATGATACTAAATTGGACTTTATATCTCATCAAGATTCGTAAATCTTCATTATCTTTGCAATCCTCATCTGTGATGGGAATGGCAGTAGGGTCTTCTATATGTCTATAAAATATGCCTATGACGGGATCGTTCTTTTGACTAGTAATCAGGTCCTCACTAGGAGCTACTTGACTCCATTGCACGACAAGTTGGCATTATCTCTAGCCCGTTGTCTAGTTATGGCGTCAACATGAATTGAACCCATAAGGTCGTCAATGTTTAGGGTTTCACCCTTGATGGCTGCTTGTTTTGCCAGTGCATCGGCTAAGTCATTACCGTCCTTGTCAATACATTCTATTTTAGAATGGCCTTTGGTTTTCTTCCAATATATGGTTAAACCATTTTCCTTAACCAATTCATCGATTTTACAAAACAATTTCCCATGTTCAACAGGTTTGTTATTGCTTTTCAGCATTTGGTTACGTTTCCAGCTAGGCAGATATTCGACAAAACTGTTGTGAACATAGTTGGAATCAGTTATAATAACAAATTCTTTGATACCATATTCTATTGCCATTTGAATGGTCTTATATACTGCACAGAGTTCGGCTATCTGACTGCTTTTGGGACCAATATTGTATCCTATAGATACATTGGGATAATCACCTGTCCAGGCGATTCCGATACCTGCAACTAACTTCCGTTCAGCACCAGCGGCGTGGTGATATGAACAACCATCAATGTATACCCACGGTAGTGGTCGACAGTATTCCTCATCATAAACTTTATAAGGGGATAGCAATTGCTCTTCTAGGAAGTCATCTCCGGTGTCATTATCAAACAGAGATGGAGCAGAACAGTCATGTAATTCTGCTAAACCTTGGGCAACTGGGCTTCTCTTATTGTGTTTATAACAGACTTCTAACGGCCATCCCTGTAAGGATAGAATCCATGCAGTAATCCGACTGTTAGATAGATTACTGTCTCTGATTCTTTCACTCTGCAGATACTGTAGAGGTTGGTGAGCTGTTTCTACAATTATTTTCTCACCTTGGATATAGCTACGAAAATTTTGTAGTGCTCAGACAGTCGACAATAACGCCTTCTCACACATGTTGAATTTAACTTCAACAGGTGACAAAGTCTTGCTAGCATATGCAATAACTTTGTTTAAACTGTCCTGCTTCTGATACAGAACAGTACTTATGCTTAAATCGGTATATCCTGTCTCCAGATAGAAGGGTTTACCCCCATCTGGGTATGCTAAACAGGGTGCCTGACTGAGCTTCCTCCTCAGTCCACTTTAGCGCTTAGTCCTGAGGCTCCCCCCAGTCCCAGGTAGTTTCCTTTTTAAGCAGGTGTAATAGTGATTTTGTTATTTCTGCATAGTTATCTATAAACTTACGGGAGTAGTTAGTCATACCAAGGAACGATCTTAATTCCCTGATGTTTGAAAGTGTTTTTGCCTTAATTACAGCTTCAACCTTCTTCCTCTGGGGATTTAATCCTTCTGAAGTTACCTCATGTCCGAGGAAATTGACATGGGTGCGACACTATTGCGCCTTTTGTAAAGACAGTTTAATCCCTGCCTCTCTTAACTGAGTGAGAACATGTCTAATCTCTAAGATATGCTTATCAAAGGAGGTGCTTTTCAGCAAGACATTGTCGACATATGATAACGTTCCTCTCTCGAGTGCGTCAGGCATAGCTTTATGCATGAACACAGCAAATTCATGACCAGAGTTTTTGTAACCAAAAGGCATACGGGTCCAGGTATACTGCTTCTTTCCAAACGTGAAGGCCAATTTGTATTGGTCTTCATCAAGGACTGGTACAGTACAATATCCCTGCGCACAGTCAATGGCAGTGAATATTTTGGATCCCTGCATTTGTACCAAACATTGATCTATGTATGGCACTGGCCAACCAGATATGTAGACGCATTTATTTAGCTGTCGTAAGTCAGCGCATAAATGCCATTGTCCATTAGGTTTCAGAATCCCCAAGATCGGATTACTATACGAACTGTGCACCGGACGTCTAATGCCCCTTTCCTTTAAATTCTGAATGATGTCTTGTAGACCATCATATGACGCTAATGGGAGTCTATATTGTTTGATAAATACAGGTGGTAAATTTGGATCAGTTTGTATTCTGGCTACGTGGAGGTTAGTTAACCAACAGTCGTTGGAATCTTTGGCAAAAATATCTTGGAATTCCATTAGGATTTCCTTTGGCTGTTGCCGCTCAGCATCGTTGAGCAACCGTCAGCTAAAGATATTTGCTCTTCTAGCCTTTCCTGAAATCCTGGAAAGATTTCAGGCTGACTTATCTCATAAGCTTTTTCAAGCCTAGAAGTTAGGTCAGTTCGGTGTTGACTTACCTTTTCTATTTGGTTGTGATACTCTTGTGATTCCTGCTCATTGAGCGGATGATCGAAGTTGATTGATGCTTCTTCGATTTTACACGAGCCTTCTTCGACGTTGAAGGGATATACAGATATACAGATAGGATAGTGAATAATCCTTCTGGGGAGGAATGGAATATTTGATCGACAATTTCGTCCTCAGTTAAGTATTCTTCAGGGATGAGCATCCAATGCTAAACCTAATATTGTTCCCTTTGGTAAAGTAACACTATTGGGTGTAACATTGTTGACCATTATATAGGTGGGATTCGTACCAATACTTACCATTGGTATATGTGTTGCCACCATCCCTAATTGTCGTATCCTGTTAGATTAGGGCGTCATAGTTTTCTAATCTCTGACCCTTCTTGACCTGTAGAGGTAAAAGAAAGTCACTTGTCCCTTGTGGAATGGTTATGTCATCATGAACTTGGATACTTACCGCATATGGGAATATTTGTCCTGATTTCAGGGCGGTTTCCTCGTGTAGGTATCCACAAGGATTACCTTTTAACCTTGCCCACAAGTTGGAATTAATCAGGTCAAGGTGTATGGCAAAGCGATGTATGACATCATTGCCGATGCAAACCTGATAGCGAGGTTCGTTTATCACTAGGAATAAATGTTTAACTGTCTTATTTCCAATGGAAATAGATGGTAAACATTTTGCCATCACATTGTGACTCTCTGATTCGCCATCCAGGTTCTGAATCCACCTGTCATGTGGGGAAGCATACCTGATCATTTTAGGATTAGCTTGAAGACTTTCTATATAAACACGGCCCATTGAATCAAAGGTCCACGTGATGAACCATTTCTTATGGATGTCATCATACATGCCCAATGAATTCATGGCTCTTTCATAATTTTCCAGATGTTCAGATATGTTTTCTGAACTTCTAGATAATTGTGGGACTGTCTCTTTAGGTGTCGTTAATTTACGATCGTGTCTACTTTCCTTTCTTTTTGGTAAACGTCTATGCGATCTGGCTGCTGAAGAGGAATTAGATCCATACAACAGTGCAGATGGCATATCAGTCACATGGCCTTCAGAGTGGACAGTGCAATCACTTTCACTCCCATCACTCTGAGCTTCTTGTTCACTGTCACAATTCTGATCAGCATCAGAGTTCTGCCAGTGCACAAAACCATGTCTGTTTTCATTCCTATCACCTTGAACCTGATTCCCTCCGTCAAGTTTGGCCAAGTCAGTCTTTTCAAACTGTTCTGCCCAAGATTGCCAGGATTGTTTGGCAATGTCATGAGATGGGGAATTATGTTCCACAGCTGTTTTTTCTGAATTACTCACATCTTTTCTTTGAGACTGTTTTATGAAAACCTGGTTTGGTGTGGGAAAATCATAATAAGGAGGGGATTTACAGATAGTCCTTTCTTGCATTTTTGGGCTACTTTTTGGCACACAATGATGACTACTAACCTCACTGTCTGATTTCTGACTCTCCTTTTCATACTCATCCGATTGCATTTTAAGCTGACTTATTTCCTGTGCATATTTATCCTTCAAAGCTTTCAGTTCTTTTTCATGATCAGCCTGACGGGTTTCATGCTCAGCAAGTAAATCTTGGTATTTCCCATTTTGAATGCCCAGATTCAGGGGCGTACCTAGAGCATTTGGCACCCGGGGCGGGTCCTATTTTTGGCACCACCTTGATCCCCCCCTCAACTTTAAATATAAAAACAACAAAAAATTTTTTAATGTATTTAGCACTAAGCAATGTTTGTGTTTTTGAATGTATGCATGTTTTTGTATGGAGTATATGTGAGTGAATGTAGTGGTGTGTTTGTATGTAGTGTTGGCGTTTGAATGCAAGCATGCATTTTGTGTGGTATTTGAATGCAGTGGTATGGTTATATATAATGGTGGGGTTTGGATGTAGTGTTGACATTGAAATGCAAGAGTGTATTTGTGTGTAGTGTTGGCGAGATTTTTAGATGTCTGCACATATACACATACACGGACATACACACACAAACACAGTCACACACAGATACACATTGACACACATGCAGACATCGTGGTGACTCTAGGAACAATATATATGGGGGGCACATAAGATACCACAGTCAAAACAGGAGGGGGAGGTGGAGCAGTAAAACTTCTCACTAGGGGATGGGGTAATATGCTGCCATTGGCTGTCTGATGCCAGCATGCTGTGTTCTGCATGCTGGCATCTGATTACACATTTGCATAGAATTCACATTAGCCACCCAGATTTCTTGTTATGGTCTGGCTGACACCTCTTAATTTCAATCTTTGTTTAGCAGATAACTCCTCTATTTGCTATCCTTTGTGGGATTGCCATATTTAAAGACACCAAATAAGGTGCTATCTGCTAAACAGCACCCTCATTTGGTATCTTTAAATATGGAAATCTCACATACGGGCACCAATTCAGGGAATGATCTACTAAACAGCTAAAGGATAAAAAAGCCCTTTTCTTATTTTCAGTTGTTTAGTAGATAAATCCCTTATTTGTTATCTTTATGTGGGATTGCAATATTTGAGGACAGGAAATAAGGGAGCTATCTACTAAACACATACGCAGATATACACACAATCACAAACATAATCACAGATATACACAAGCACAATCACTGACCCACCCACAATCACATACACACACAAACATTACATACATACACACATTTAATAATTAAGAGGTCCACCCAGCCTCCCTACTTTGCTCTAGAAGGGCTGGAGTGGATCCTCAGTCCCTGGTGGTCAGTGGTCGCTGCTGGGATCTCTCGCACGCACGCCCTGTAATGACGCCGAGGCCGCGATGACATCATATCCTGGCTGCCGGCTCACTGCAAGGTGAAGACTGTCAGACACAGTCAGATGCACACAGTCCCAAACACAGTCACTCACACACAGTTACAGGCAGACAGTCAAATATGCAGGCAATCACACAGGCAGACAGTCACACACACAATCACAGACAGTCACACATACACACAACACAGTCACAGACAGTCACACACACAATCACAGGCAGACAGACACACACACAGTCACAGATAGTCACACACACACACACACACAAACCCACAATCACAGGCAGACAGTCACACACACAGTGACACACACACAGACAGTGACACACAATCACAGGCAGACAGTCATACATACACATAACACAATCACAGACAGTCACACACACACACAATCAGTCAGAGAGACACACAGAGTCACACAGACAAGCACAAGCAGACAATCACACAGACAATCAGGCAGACAATCACAGGCAGTCACACACACACCCAAGCAGACAATCACACAGACAATCACACAGACAATCACACACACACCCAAGCAGACAATCATACATACAGTCAAAGACAGTCACAATTACAGTTACACACAGCACACACTCTCTAACTTACAGTAAACTTGGTCTGGAGGAGGAGTGGATTCAGTCCCTGCTGTGCTGTAGTTGGGGAAGCAGGGACTCCTTCCTGCTTCCCCTCTGTGTGCAGCAGTATGAGGCTGCATTTAGCTCCGCCCCCACATCCGGCTTGGCTCCGCCCCCACAGTCGATCTGGCTCTGCCCCCAAATCTCCGTGCAGCCAGTTCTCCTGCTGTATTCCCAGCCCCTACGTGTGAGCTGTGTCGGCGCTATGGCACCCGGTGCAGCCACACAGCTCACTGACTCCCAAGTCTGGCCAGCCCTGGTGGCACCCCCCTACCTGATGGCACCCGGGGTGGACCGCCCCCCCCTTAGTACGCCACTGCCCAGATTGTCACTGTATGTGTCCAAACTGGTATTCAGTGCCTTGTTTTTATCTAACGCCTTCAGAAGTCCTGTCATAAAGAAAGGCCAAGAGTGTATGATGAACACCATTTTTTTTCTATGTTGGTTTGTCCACCAATTGCTTTAAGATGTGCTATTATGGATGAATCACTTAGAATGTTTTTTTTAGCTTCCCATTCTATGCCCTTCAACCAATCTTCATAGCATAAATCATTCTTCATATGTTTATGGATATGAATTAGAGCATTTATTCTTAGGTCTTCAATTATTTCAGTATTGTCTGATACAGATGGATCGCTGGCCGTATTTCTATACACTGATTTAATCTCAATACAAAACTATTTTCTATATCAAGATTAATATCGCATGAATTACACAAATAGCAACGCCTCAGAATTATTTTATGGAATATAATTTCAACTTAATGATCTCAGCAGTGTGCCTCCAACTTGTGAGGATATTTATGGGATGATAATATATACAGTTGAGAATTGCCCACTATTTCAATTCTCTTAGAGATCTTAGAGATCGTTTATCATGTAAGTGAAATGTATTCCATACAAATAAAATCACAATTTGTTATAAAAATAGAAATAATTTGTGACAAAATAATATTAGGCAGCATGCATGATAATAATCAGTGAATATTTAGTATAACGTCATATACAATGGCAATGGCTAAACGCAATACAAAGCATCAACTGTCAAGACTTACAAGATTTATGAGGGTACTTCACAGACACAGAAAGCTAAACTTCACACAGCATAGCGAAAAGCCATAAAATCTTGACTCACAGTCAGATCAACTGAGTAACCCTTACAATGCTGGCTAAATCCTCCTAGGCATATAATATCCTATTGTCATGTAATTTTCAATTAAAATAACATTCAAACCAGCTCATTAATCATTTCCTGGAACCATCCAAAAGAGTCAAATCTACAGATTCTATAAGCCACATTTTAATTTGCCTAAAAAGATATCTTATCTTATTTCAGAGCAAATCAACACACATGGATAAAAACAGCAGTATGCTAACATGTGGTAAGATACAAGTGCTATGTAATTATCTGACTACACCTGCAGAATGGAGTGTTATAACTATATAGTCTTTATTTAATTAAGATTCCTCAATTATGGGATCTGATCGTGATTTATCCATGCATGTATCCTGCTATTAATAGATTTTAATTAATTTAGATTAATTAAATAAAACCAGCAAAATTACCAGTTATGATGTAGATGTTCTCATCACATGAGAAGGTAGTCCCAGGAACTTGAATGCGAGTATGATTGGTTGTATGGAGGTGTGTAAGTAATAGAGAAAAGTGATGTTGGTTAGAAAGTAATAGTAAAATTCTAAGTGTCAAGGAGTGTTTCTTGAGTTGTGTCCAAGAGAGTTTGAGAGTTGAGTGTTAGTCCCAGTGTCCTGGATCTCTCTGAATGTCCGAATCTGAAAGCCCAAACTAACCTCTCTCTAACTTTTAAACGGCCAGACTCTCCGTACGTCATTAGTTGATAAGGCCAATAGGAAACTGTAGGTGTGTCTACGTTATCTAGTATTATCTAGTTTTTGGTCAATAGAGGGCGCAATTGCCTCACTAAACTTTCCTATCCAGGAAAGAGTTAACTTTTCCTGTCAGTTCAAAGCGTTTCTTTGGATTTTTTCCAGACAGCGCGTCAACAATTTTTTTTGTAATTTCTAAAATTTACAGTTCTAAACTCAATTTCACCCCTTACTTACAATGGGACCTTGTAAAATTTAGAAAGTAAAATGAATTATTTAGTCTTCTCTGTCACTAGTGTCTGTGTTTAAAATTATTTCTATTCCATTAACATTTAAACAGAGCATTCCATCCCCCTGCTCCATTGCTTATCACTTGGCTTGTTTACATAATGCATTCCTTAGCTCAGGCTAGTAGCTAGTTACAGAAAGGAAATACATTTTGTGTCTGTCTTGCCTGAAATCCAAAATGGAGTCCGCTCTGTTCTGAGTGACTCTGGCAATATACACTTTTAATTTCTATCTTAGCACAAAACTGACAACTCACACTGTTGCTCACGGTCTGGTAAAGTTCTCCTGAGAGAGAATTTGACATGTTGTAGACCTAACTTGTGTGGAATTGAACTATACAGGGCCTCGACATCCAAACTACAGAGTATAGAGTTTGCTGGCATCTTAACCCTTGTTATTTCTGCTAGGGTTTGTTTGGTGTCTCTTAGGTAGGATGGTAAGTTTACCACCATAGATCTCAGTACCCGATCTAAGTAAATGCTCGCATTTTGCATCATATGCACCGTTCCTGAGTCTATTGGTCTACTTGTTAACACTGGACTCTTTTTGTGAATTTTGGGTAGGCTATAAAAGGTGGATATGCGTGGGTGTATGTTAAGCATAAAATCACATTCATTTTTAGAGATTACATTTTCGTTCAATCCTCTCTGTAGGATTTTTTTCAATTTCTCTAGAAATGCTGTTGTGGGATCGGACTTTAGAATGTTGTAGGTGCTTTTGTCAGTAAGGATCTTTTTAGACATTTCAACATACTGTGTTGTGTCTAAAATCACAGTATTCCCACCCATCCCCCCCTCCCCCCTTTTGTCAGCGGGTTTAATTGTTATGTCTTTCTTCTCTTGGAGTTCCTTAAGTGATATTACTTCATTCTTTGTTAAATAGGAATTGGGTTTAAGAGATAGATCGTACACAGAGAGAGTGTCAATTTCTCTACAAACCAACTCCACAAATGTTTCTATGTATTTGAAATCCCCCAGTATTGGACAGTATTCTCTCCTTTTACTTAGCTTAGTAAGAGGACCTATCGCACCCCCCTCACTGTCATTTTCCTCAAGTAAGTCAGCCAGCATTAGAGTCAATTGATAATCCCTTGGTTCCAGGCCTAGCATTTTGGCTTTTTTTCTCATGTGCTAGAGCATGAGTTTTGTGTAACATCCGTGCAAATAGGTGAATATCTTTGGCCCAATTGAATTTATCGAATCGTGGGGTTGGAATAAATGACAGTCCCTTCTTAAGCTGGGTCAAGGATGTTTGGGATAGATTTATAACTTGATTGTGCCCTATTAGCTATTGTTTGCAAATAAGCAGAGGCCTACCCAGGTGTTAAACATTCCTAGTGGGTGGTGATTTTAGGAGTTATATAAGGGTTGTTGTCATTAGCTTGGCTAATATAGCTTGGTTGCTTCATCTAAGTGTTGCTTCTAAGTGTGTAGTTGGAGATATTCTGGAGAGTGTTGCTTCTAAGTGTGTAGTTGGAGATATTCTGGAGAGTGTTGCTTCTAAGTGTGTAGTTGGAGATATTCTAGAGAGTGTTGCTTCTAAGTGTGTAGTTGGAGATATTCTGGAGATAACCTGGAGGTAATCTGAGGTATTCAGGAGATTAAAGAAAAAAGTTAAGATTTGTTTGATTTAAATTATTCTCCTCATTGGAATGGCAGACTTAGTTCTGTGTAATAGTTGCTATGCATTTGTTTCACGTTCCACTTTTTGGAGATTGTTGTTGTCTAATCTGTAGACAGTTCTCTATCTTGCAGCAGGATATTGTTTTTTTGAAGTCTGAGATTTGTAAATTATCTGGTGAACAAACTCAGACTGGACCTGCTGCAAAGCCACTGCAGCAGAGACATACTAGGAATGGCAGATGGATTACTGTAGGATCTGGTAGACTTAGAGTTGTGGATAAAAGGCATTTTGCACAGTCTGTTGCTCTACATAATTCATTTTCTGCACTTTCAGAGTGTAATGATGTTGTGGAGAGAGGCACTGAGGCGAGTGGTGTTGTGGAGAGAGGCACTGAGGCGAGTGGTGTTGTGGAGAGAGGCACTGAGGCGAGTGGTGTTGTGGAGAGAGGCACTGAGGCTAGTGGTGTTGTGGTGAGAGGCACTGAAGCTAGTGGTGTTGTGGAGAGAGGCACTGAGGCTAGTGGTGTTGTGGAGAGAGGCACTGAGGCATTGTGGAGAACGGCTTGGAGACTATGGTGAGGCCTAATAGAAAGCAGTTGTTGTTGGGAGATTCCATCATAAGAGGTGTGGAGATGGACAATGGTGGTCTTGTGAGGTGTCTTCCTGGAGCTACTGCTCACAGAGACAGGAGACGTATCTGTAATATTGTTAAGCAAGCAAAGCAGGAAGGGGAATTGGATGTACTTGTCCATCTAGGGACAAATGACTTGGCTTGCAATGAGGTTTCAGAGGTTAAGGAAGTTTTTAGTGTTTTTGCTAATGATATACAGCAGGTTGCTTCTGCACTGTCATTCTCTGAAGTTCTGCCTGTGCATAACACTCAGAACGACAGGCGGATGCGTATTAGGGACTTTAATTTGTGGCTTTGTGAATGGTGTCGGGAGCAATAATTTGGCTTTATTTCTCATGGTAGCTCTGTTTGTAATGGAAATAAGCTGTACAAAAAAGATGGTTTGCATCTTTCTCAAAAGGGAACAAATGTTCTCAGTGAGCAGTTCAGAGGTTTTGCTAGGATGTATTTAAACTGGGGGGGGGGCAAGAGCGTGATGAAACATCAATCCAATTGTCCCCCAAAACAAGGACAGAAGGTGCCTGTAGCAAGTGTGTTAAAAAATGATAAGCTTAGAGTCATGTCTACAAATGCTCACAGTTTAGGGAAAAAGATCCATGAACTTGTGGCAATAATGGCAACTGATAGTGTAGATTTAGTCGCGGTTACTGAGACATGGTATAATGAGAAAAATGACTGGGACATAGCAATACCAGGGTACTCTTTATATAGAAAAGATAATGAAGGCAAATAAGGGGGAGGGGTGGCACTGTATGTGAAGGATAACATAAAATCTATCTAAAAGATTAGGCAGAAAGAGGCTAAGCAAGTTATAAGAGCTTCCAAATCACACACAGAAGACAAAATAGCACAGTCAGTAAAAAAGGGGGACAAAACATTTTTTAGATACATAAATGAGAAAAGGAAAGTAAAAAAAGGATTAGTTAGATTAAAAACAAAAGAAGGAAGGTATGTAGAAGAGGATAAAGGTCTAGCTGACTGCCTCAATGAATATTTTTGTTCTGTATTTACAGATGAAAATGAAGGAAAGGGACCTCAGTTGAGAAAAAGGATAAATGAGGCATTTATTACACGTGAGTTTACAGAGGAAGAGGTTCTATTTCAACTGTCAAAAGTAAAGACAAATAAGTCAATGGGACCTGATGGAATACACCCAAAGCTATTAAAAGAGCTTAGTGGTATACTAGCAAAACCATTAACAGATTTATTTAACCAATCATTGTTAACAGGAGTAGTCCCAGAAGATTGGAAGTTAGCGAATGTTGTGCCCATTTACAAGAAAGGTAATAGGGAGGAGTCGGGCAACTATAGGCCAGTAAGCCTTACTTCAGTAGTGGGGAAAGTGATGGAAACCATGTTAAAGGATAGGATTGTTGAACATCTAAAAACACATGGATTTCAAGATCAGAGACAACATGGGTTTACTTCAGGGAGATCATGCCAAACTAATCTTATTGATTTTTTGATTGGGTAACTAAAATTATAGATCAGGGTGGTGCAGTAGACATTGCTTACCTAGATTTCAGTAAGGCTTTTGACACTGTTGCACATAGAAGGCTTATCAATAAACTGCAATCTTTAAGTTTGGATTCCAATATTGTTGAATGGGTAAGGCAGTGGCTGAGTGACAGGCAACAGAGGGTTTTAGTTAATGGAATATATTCGAAGCTTGGACTTGTCACCAGTGGGGTACCTCAGGGATCTGTACTTGGACCCATTCTCTTTAATATTTTTATTAGTGATATTGCAGAAGGTCTTGATGGTAAGGTATGTCTTTTTGCTGATGATACTAAGATATGTAACAGGGTTGATGTTCCAGGAGGGATAAGCCAAATGACAAATGATTTAGGTAAACTAGAAAATGGTCAGAATTGTGGCAACTGACATTTAATGTGGATAAGTGCAAGATAATGCATCTTGGACGTAAAAACCCAAGGGCAGAGTACAGAATATTTGATAGAGTCCTAACCTCAGAGGAAAAAACTCACAGGCACTCCAACTTCAAGCCGCAGGCAGATTTATTATGACAGAATGCAACGCAACGTTTCGACCTGAAAGGTCTTTTTCAAGCTTGAAAAAGACCTTTCCGGTCGAAACGTTGCGTTGCATTCTGTCATAATAAATCTGCCTGCGGCTTGAAGTTGGAGTGCCTGTGAGTTTTTTCCTCTTGGATTATTGTACTGGGATTGCTGGTCCTGCTCTGGAGCACCCTTGGCCGTTGGGACTGGGTGCGGTTCTCATCACTTACTCTGCTCAAGAGTCCTAACCTCAACATATGAGGAAAGGGATTTAGGGGTGATTATTTCTGATGACTTTAAGGTAGGCAGACAATGTAATAGAGCAGCAGGAAATGCTAGCAGAATGCTTGGTTGTATAGGGAGAGGTATTAGCAGTAGAAAGAGGGAAGTGCTCATGCCATTGTACAGAACACTGGTGAGACCTCACTTGGAGTATTGTACACAGTACTGGAGACCGTATCTTCAGAAGGATATTGATACCTTAGAGAGGGTTCAGAGAAGGGCTACTAAACTGGTTCATGGATTGCGGGATAAAACTTACCAGGAAAGGTTAAAGGATCTTAACATGTATAGCTTGGAGGAAAGACGAGACAGGGGGGATATGATAGAAACATTTAAATACATAAAGGGAATCAACACAGTAAAGGAGGAGACTATATTTAAAAGAAGAAAAACTACCACAACAAGAGGACATAGTCTTAAATTAGAGGGACAAAGGTTTAAAAATAATATCAGGAAGTATTACTTTACTGAGAGGGTAGTGGATGCATGGAATAGCCTTCCAGCTGAAGTGGTAGAGGTTAACACAGTAAAGGAGTTTAAGCATGCATGGGATAGGCAGAAGGCTATCCTAACTATAAGATAAGGCTAGGGACTAATGAAAGTATTTAGAAAAAATTGGGCAGACTAGATGGGCCGAATGGTTCTTATCTGCCGTCACATTCTATGTTTCTATTGCCGGTTCCTTCTGTTGTATTGCTTCCTGGGCCTGTGTCTGAGATAGGAGTTTACTTCCCCCCTGCGGTTTGTCTAAAAAACTGACTCCTTTTTTAAGGATTTCCCTACTTTGTTCCTTCGATATGGAAGGTGTTAATTGAGATTCTGTGTCTGAGCTACTGGATTCATATTCTGAGGTGGAGTAATGATCCAGATCTATTTTCCTCTTCCTTTGGAATTTCTTATAAACATTTCCAGTCTTGAAATCCTTGTGATCTCTTAAGTATTTTTGATGCTTTCTCTGCTTAATGACTGCCTGAAATTTCTCCAGATTCTGTTTAAGTTTATTTTCACTCAGGCTAAAGGTAGATAAAGAAATAGAGAAAGTGCAACAATTCCAGAAAATAAACTGGTCCTGTATAGTTCAGTTCCACACAACTTAGGTCTAAAACATGTCAAATTCTTTCTCAGGAGAACTTTACCAAACCGTGAGCAACAGTGTGAGTTTATCTTTGAACATTTACAATTTGTTTTGACTCACAACTATTTTTGCATTTTTGCAGGGAACTGCGATGGGGACGTCTTGTGCACCCTCATACGCCAACCTGCACCTAGGTTAGTGGGAAGAAAACCTAGTAATTTGTACCCCCCTTAATACGGCCACTCAATGCATCCATTTTTTAAAAATGATATATTGATGACATAGTCATTATCTGGACATGAAGCAGAGAGGACTTTTTCCTATATGTGCAGCAACTCAATATTAACGAACTCAATTTGAGGTTCAGTGCAGAAATAGGGAATCCGTCTCTAAACTTTCTGGACCTTATACTGATCCCGAAGTCGGATGGAACAATAAAAACCAATTTGTTCAGAAAAAGTACAGCGACTAACAGCCTTCTGAATTGGGGAAGTTTCCATCCAACCCAACAAAAAAGGGATATCCCCACAGGACAATATCTTAGACTCAGGAGAAACTGCTCTGATCTTGAGGATTTTAAAAGTAAGGCAAAATAATTATGCTTGATGTTCAAATCCAAAGGGTACCCAAACAAATGCTTGAAAAGAGCTTTTAACTGACAGAGAAAGCATTTACCCTACAGACCATACGCACTCAGACCAAAAACAACTGATGTGTTGGCTACTTATGATGTGTGGCTACTTATGATGCAGGCTGGGAACAAGTTAAGAACATTATGAATAGGTTCTGGCCCCTCCTGAAACAGGACTAACATCTCAAGGATGTAATTACACCTTTTGCCTCAATAACAGCAAGGAGGGGTAAAAATTTCAAAGACCTCCTAGTACATCGCCATTTTCAAAAATCTTTACCATCACCTCATAGGCTATCGAACAAACTGACCTATAAATGTTGGCGGTGCCTGCAATTTTATCTGCAAGGATTCAAAACACTATGAAAATAGTATCCAAACGGAAAAATTCCAACCGTATTCGTTTAACTGTAACTCTAAAGGTCTGGTTTACCTAATTAGATGCCAATGCAACCAGATGTATGTAAGCAAAACGTTCCACCCCTTGAAAAGACGATTCTGGAACACATAAACTCAGTAAGAACTAAAAGAGATATAGAGACTCCTATATCTAGACATGTGAAGTGAGTACACCAAAGCGATCCTACGGTCCTAAAATCTATGGGTATATAGTTGGTTAAACTCGATCATCGGAAAGGCAACCTGGACAAGCGACTACGTAGAAGAGAATTCTTTTGGATTTACCGCCTAAAAACCCTTTTCCCCCCAAGGGTTAAACAAAGGATTCTCATATACTCCGTTTATAAATGATCTCTAAAATATTTTAATTTAATGTCACACTAAAGCTAGTGTATCCTACATTGTAAATATAGAAACTCACCTTACACCACACTCGTTTTCTGGGAAGATGTTAATTTATATCACTTTTAGCACTAAGATATTTTCCTATTGGCTACCTATTGTAATATTAACTACATTTCTGCTGGTAGCCAACAGGAATCAGCCTAGGTTACAGTATAATGTGCCTCGGCCATTAGATATATTAGTCATAGTAACATACCTCAGAATCTGTAGGTTAGATAAGAGTGGAGGATACAGTAATGGATGTCTTGAACTTTCATTTATAATTGGCTATAACTCTGTTGTGTAGAGGGTAAAATGACATTCTGCACACTCTTCCCACTACTGTAATCAGTGT
The DNA here is from genome assembly GCA_933207985.1 of Pelobates cultripes. Classification (NCBI taxonomy): domain Eukaryota; kingdom Metazoa; phylum Chordata; class Amphibia; order Anura; family Pelobatidae; genus Pelobates; species Pelobates cultripes. The sequence goes on along the minus strand of OW240916.1, from coordinate 98,832,235 downwards.
ATTATAATACATCATTTATTCATGAACTCCTACACAGTTATAGGTTCTAGAGGCATCTATTATCAATTTATTATGTAATTACTAATAACTAAAAGGAAGCCTTAACTTTATCACCTTCTAATTGAATACACTGAAGAACCATCCACTGTGAATTTAAAAGGCTTTGATGACATCAAGCCTATAATTCCACAAATAACTCCCATCACTCACACACTAACCAAAAGGCATCAATGGCATTCAATGCCATGGACCACATAGCCCCTCCCCCTTGCTCAGTAAGTAGTGGGGTATCAATAATCAGGGAGGGAAAGGGTTAATGTTTATACCTTCCTCCCCTCCCACTACATGGAAGCCCTCCCATAGATGATGAAATGGCAACACACGCCCAGTCACACGCTCCCAATGGACTCTGGCCCATGGAGTAGTTCTGGAGGCGGACGGATGACTGGGTGTGAATGACATGTTACATCTCCACCCACATTGCACATCTGAAGAGGATTTCCATATTAACGAGCATATGTCACTCAGAAGGGGAGCGGTTTGAATGGATCCAGAGCACTTCATAAACCAGAATTCTTTCAGAGGTAAGGTTAGCCCCTGATGAAAGTGGCATTGTAAGCACCGAAACGCGCGTCAGGCACTTAGTTGTCATGTTTTCACATAGTTAGCACTATGCACGTTAGCACAATAAAGTTTCAGTTTATCTATCTTGATAGGGGTTGGGGAAGAGGACGGCTTTTGACAACTAGATTTCTTTAGCTCAGAACACCTTCAAAAGGTGTTACACAGGAGTTAGTGTGCAGTCTCTTGTTTCTTTCAAGAAGGTGCTCATGTAGGAGTGGCCTTTCCAGCTTAAAACACCCTTGAAGGTGTTATACAGGAGTTAGCTGTGTAGGCTCACCCTCTCTCTCCAGATTAGAGCACCCATGAAGGTGCTGTCATAGGATCTGTAGATTTTATTTACATTGATATCTATTTTTTTCCTTATGGTATAGTGTATCTAGGAGCTGTCTTATATATCCATCATTCGATAAGAGTTTTACCAACAAGCACATTACAATTGCACAGTACCTACAAAATACTCACAAGGTGGTATATCACCCCCACCACTCAACACGCCCAAGACGGCTCGAACCCGGACACCTGCTGGCGTTGCGGCAAGGAGCGAGGAACGTTCACCCATATATGGTGGGACTGCACCCTAGTAAGACCACTATGGGAGACAATGGGACAGGTGATTCAGGAGGTGACAGATGAAACCATACCCCAGATGCCAACCTTATTCCTCCTCCTACATACCACAGGTCAATGATTCCACAACTCCTCAACGTGGCAAAGGCTATTATACCAGTGTACTGGAGACAACCACGCATCCCCTCGCTCAGAAGATGGATGGAGGAAGTGGAAGATATCAGGAAATTCGAAGACCTGAAAGCAACATCAGCGAAAGCAAGAGATAGATACACACAGTGCTGGTTCTACTGGCTATGCCACCTCAGCTCAGATGAGTTCACACACCATTTGTCTGAAACCTGAACACCTACGACACCACATTGGACGCAGGGCGGGCCAGGGCGGCGACCGGAGGCAATAACCCCCCTCCCTTTCCTTAGGAGAGAAAGAGGGAGAGAGATTATTATAAGGAAGAAAAAAGGAAAGAAAAAAGGGAAAGAAATTTTAATTCCCCTTCCTTTTCTTTCCCCCTTCCCTTCTCCACCCCCCCCTCCCCCCACCTACTGACTAAATACCCACACACTCTTGCCAACCCGGAGAACATGAGACAACCACAATAACACACGACACGGAAGACTCCCACACCACGCACTACCAACAACGTACCCCGCTGTTGGACCCAGATGGACAATGACTACACACGAACACACAACATAAACCCCACTACCTCGACGTAACACCCCCGTCAGGGGAAAATTATGGACTGAATAGCTCCCCACAAGAAATAAGAAGGGAGACAACATGATCATGCCCCACTATTTTCTCGATTCGCCACCCCCAAACCAGAAACTCCACTGAGATACCGACACAATCTAGGCAGCTGACTCAGAAGTAGCAAATACTACGCGATACCACACGTTACTATCAGACAGTCAGGCCGCTCCCAACCAAGACACAGTCTCAAATAGAGAAACCTTTGCAGGCCATACTTACCTATACATAAACACTACGACACCAAATGTTACACCAGGCGACATAAACGCACGGTATGAACCCAGCTATATAGACAACCCACCCTCATTAGGGTACCACGTGGAACCGGCCACCTATGCTACTAAACACAGGAAACGGGAAGGAAAGCATCATCAACACACCACATTGTCAGCCCCACACACTCCGCAAGTGCTAGAAAATTGCACAACATAATATGCAAACTCATACACCTTAACATGACCTAATACACCAACTAAGCGCAGAAACAAAATCACACAATGCTTATCTAACGTTGGCCTCTGCGTAGGCACATGTGTAACTACTAACGTGAAACGTACTGAGCCTCTACGTAGGCATTGACATGCCAAATTTACAAGCCTGCTAAATGTCCGCTCATATACTACAAACGAAATAACAACTATCTAACACATAGAGACCAGTTGCAATGCCACACAATGCGAGATGGACACCACGCTTAACCGGCAAAAGGCTTATCCTATGTACAGCACTGCTCGTGCTTCATCCGCTGCGAGGGAAAATGTTCATTCCGTTATGTGCTACTCACGACCTCTGCGCAGGTCATCTGTTATGTACCGCTATAGATGCAAAGCGCCATGGCGCTGGTTTGACACAATTGTTGTTTTGTTGAATGCTGCAGTAGACCTCTGCGCAGGTCACATGTTATGCTACGCTAAAAACACTCATGGCATCATAGTCAATAAAGTAAATTTAACACAATTGCACAGTACTATTATTATTATTTTCCAATAGCTCTCCTATATAGACAATAATTTGCTCATTCTCAGCTGGTTTTGCTGAGAATTGATTTCTCTCCTGGATACCTATCTGTCCTCCACGCCATTTATATGCAGTTTATGCCTCCAAACAACTAGACAGCGCACTGTTTAGGGGATTTTCCCCTTGTGACATTTCTCTCCAAACTATCAATTGGATTATATCCACAACCAGGAGAGTCACTAAGGGCATCCCATTATTATTCTAAGAGGTAATTGCTTAACACTCCCTTAGTTGATACAGACTGAAGATATGTATCATTTTTATTTTTGTGATTTATAATACATTTTCCTTTATTTTTGATATACTGTTCTGTATTTAGTTCCACAGTGTGGTCGTTTCCCTATCAAACTTTCATTTTGGTGTACTGCTTGCGATTTTCCATTTATTTAATTTACATTTAGTTACCAGCCTGGAATTCTTTACTCTTATTTAGAGTGGGATTTATTACTTTTCTTGGTATTTATCTCTTGGTTCTACTACCACTAGTCAGAAAGAATATTGGATCTGACCATGGTGCAAATGGACAAATTCTTGGGTGGAGGAAAAGTGTACAAGTTGTGGTTTCCCTAAACCCCCAGCTCACATATTGGCCCTTTTACAGAAATCGGAACCTCCCTTTCCAGTAATATTATGCAGTGGGACCTCATATTATGCAGTGGAACCCAGCCACCCCAGTAAGACCTTTGGGTTCTGTGATAAAGTGAAGGCAGATAGGCCTTTTAACCCCAGGGGAAGTACGTGTAGTTTGTGTGTTGCACAACACAAAGCTTTGTTTAGTTATGGGTCCCTGTGGTGGAGCATTTGGAGAGAAGGGTGGGCCAGTGCTCCACTCCAGTTTAGTGGTTTTCTGGGGAGACATAGATCCAGGCCAGGGTTTTTTGGAACGTCTCCAACCTACTGCTCAGCTGCAGTTAATCAGCTGTTGCAGTGGGAATAAACTCCTCCCTGCTAGGCAGGTAAAGAGGGGGAATTGCTGGCTTCCTCCCAGGAAGCAGGTAGGAGAGAGGCTGTTCTCTCCAGATAGAGAGTCAAGGAGACTAGGCACTGGGAGTGCAGAAAGGAAGCAGTCAAGGCTGGCTTGGAGCACTGGGAGTGCAGGAGGAAGCAGTCAAGGCTGGCTTGGAGCACTGGGAGTGCAGAAAGGAAAGCAGTCAGGACAAGGCTGGCTTGGAGCACTGGGAGTGCAGAAAGGAAAGCAGTCAGGGCAAGGCTGGCTTGGAGCACTGGGAGTGGAGAAAGAAAAGCAACAGGCTAGCTAGCAGTGTTGCTATCTAATAAGGTTGGTGCAATATGTTTTTGTTAGTCTAACCCTGATAGAGAGGTATATTCTAAGGGAGTCAGTGCTCAGACGAGCTAGGTTTTTGTTTAAAGGGAAACCTGTTATATTTATGTTTTCATATGTAAACTTACAAATAAAGTGCCTGGAATGAAGTTGCATTAAAAGACTGTGCATGTTTTTTCCCTAGAGGACCGTGCTACCTGCTGACAAGGATCACAGTTCATTAAAGGAAGAAGGTAGTCCACCAGACTTAAGGAAACCCCTAGTTGCCCCCCTAAATATCCCAGTGGGGTCATTAGCTCCACAATTTTCTACTCCCATGATACCCAAAGTTGAGAGCGTATACCATGAGAAGAGATAGCTGAGCTCAGGTATCCAATACTGGGAAGAATATAAGCCCTGGACACCCAGTGAACAACTGGCAATAATACAGCAGCTGACAGATGTAGAAAAGTCCCCCTTAGTTCTAGTCCAGTCTCTATCCACCATTCAAGCTTCTTACCAGTGTACTTGGATGGATTTAAAGCAGATTGTTGCCCCAAAAGCTGGCCCCATTTGGGCTAGAATAATTGCTAAATATACCTATGCCCATGAAGATAACCTCAGAAGAAGCAACATTCAAACAGATGTATGGTTTAGAACCAAGTCTGCATCTGGAGCATGCTATGCCACTGCAATGAGAGAATGGGCTAAGGTAAAGACAGAGGAACTAGCCCATAAATTAGGAGATATAGTAAAAGGGAAAGATGAATCTGTTGAAACATTCTTCACCAGACTTTTCATCCCCCACCCCCATGACTCCTCTCCTGTAACTGCCAAAATAACCTACTAAGTTCTCACTGATTACTTTTCTAGCAACCTATTTTATTACTCCTACTTATACCCTTTGTGTCACTATACACCACTCCCTCTAGCATTTAAGGTCATTGAGCAGGGTTCTCAACACCTCTGTTCCTGTGCGTCCATTTGTCTGCTTACATTTACGTGTCTGTCAGTCAACCCATTATACAGCGCTATGGAATTTGCTTGCTCTATACAAATAATAAAATTAAAATAATATTAATAAAAAATCACAGGGATTGGAGTACTACACAAATAAATAAAATTAAAATAAGAAGGATGCAATATATACCTACAACAATTGGTTAACTAAAAGCTCCCACCCAAAGCTGGAGAAAACAGAAAAAAAAACACAGGAGAAAAAAATCTAATGTAATGACCAGGAGTGGGTATAAGTGCATAAAAAAAATAAAAATAAAAATAATAAATATAATGTAAACGACTAAGGGCATTTCTGCTAAACAGTGGATTTGGGTGACAATGTCCAGTTATCCCAAGTGAATATTGTCCATATATGGTATGTTACCAAGTCCAAATAAATAATGTGCACCAATAAATTATTTATTAATATTTTATTTATATAGCGCCAACAAATTCCATAGCGCTGTACAATGGGTGGACTAACAGACACATAATTGAGATCAGACCACTGGACGTACAGGAACAGAGGGGGTTGAGGGCCCTGCTCGATGAGCTTACATGCTAGAGGGAGTGGGGTATAGTGACACAAAGGGTTAAAGTAGGGGTGTTGTGGTCGTGACTTAAATATGAATATTAATCTCTTAATACATAATAATTAAGCAATACAAACAACATTAATATTTTTATAGTTCATGGTATTATGGTCGAATATGTGGATAGAAAATACACAAAACGTTGTAATATTAAATGTATATTTTATATAACTATAATAAATAAACAGATGCTAGCAGAATGTCAATTTACTACAATAATTACACAATACAAAACTACAACATATTACTTACAAAAGGTTGCTAAATGTTACACAAAAGGCTATTACAATTGCTAAATGTTACAATGGATTCATTTTACCTTCAAGGCCCCAGCCCTTTGGCTGGGGTTAAGTCAGAGCTGGTACTACATCTTAGGTTCAGTCAGGTACAGGCAAAGAGACAGAGTTTCTCCTCCATCTGGTTTTTATTCAGTGTAAGTAGGCAGGCCTGTGATGTCACTGCCAGAAGCACATGTCTTCCTACACACTGCCCCTAGTGGTGCCCCCAAAGCATTACACTAAATATGCTTTCTTTATGATGTAAAGTCATTAATTAATAAATACAATTACAAGGGGAATTAAATAGTTTGTTAGAGAAGGGTTTATTGAGTGCCTGGTAGGTCGTTTTTGACAGTTGCAGGAAAGGAGTCATTGGGTGGGGGATGAGAAACCTGCTGACAGTTTAATTGATACGCTTTAATGAAAAAGTGAGTTTTCAAAGATTTTTTGAAGGAGTGGAGGCTTGGTGAAAGTCTGATTGAAGAGGGAAGGGAGTTCCACAGAATAGGTACAGCCCTGGAGAGGTGGGGATCCAGGCAGAGGATAGGCGTAGGTCTTGGGCTGAACGCAGGGGTCTCGATGGGACATACTTGTGTATGAGGGAGGATAGGTATGTTGGAGCAGCATTATGTAAGGATTGGAAGCAAATGCCAGAATTTTGAATTGGGCCTATATCTAACTGGAAGCCAATGGAGGGACTGAGAGAGTGTGGAGGCGTGGGAGGTGCGACCGGACAGGAAAATAAGCCTCACAGCCGCATTCATTATAGATTGCAGCTGTGCAAGCTGGGAACATGTAAGACCGGTGAGAAGGGGATTGCAATAGTCAAGGCAAGAGAGAACAACAGCATGAACCAGTACCTTAGCCGCGTCCGGGGTTAGATATGGGCGGATGCGCGCTATGTTCTTGAGTTGGAAGCAACAGGATTTGGCTATCGATTGGACATGAGGAGTAAGAGAGGTCAGAATCAAAACGAACCCCTAGGCAGCGAACCTGCGAGGTAGAGGTGATAGTAGCGCCATTGACTTGGATGGAGACAGAACCAGGAGTAGCAGCACTTGAGGGAGGAAAAACTAGAAGTTCTGTTTTGGACAGGTTGAGTTTAAGGAAGTGAGCAGCCATCCAGTTGGAAATAGCAGAGAGGCAGTCAGAGGTGTCAAGGTGGGCGGAGAGAAATCAGGGGAGGACAGGTAGATTTGTGTGTCATCTGCATATAAATGATATTGGAAGCCAAAGGAGCTGATGCGTTTACCAAGGGAGGCAGTATAGAAAGAGAACAGTAGGGGGCCGAGGACAGAACCTTGGGGGACGCCGACAGAGAGGGGTTGGGGAGAAGAGGCAGAGCCAGAGAAAGCAAACACCAAAAGCGCGCTGGAAGAGGTAGGAGGAGCACCAGGAGAGAGCAGTATCCCATAGACCAAAGTTACGGAGAATGCGAAGAAGCTGTTGATGATCAACAGTGTCAAAGGCGGCAGAAAGATCAAGGAGGATTAGGATAGAGTATTGGCCACGAGATTTAGCAGCAATTAAATTGTTGGATACTTTGGTCACAGCAGTTTTGACAGTGACCAGCGTGGAATCCAGACTGAAGGGGGTCAAGCAGAGAGTTGGATTCGAGAAAGTCTGTCAATCTGGAGTACACAACTCTCTCGAGGATCTTGGAGGCAAATGGCAGTAGCGAGATAGGGCGGTAGTTGGATGAGGAGTTGGGATCAAGGTTGGGCTTTTTCAGAATCGGGGGTTACGGTTGCATGTTTGAAGGGTGAGGGAAATATGCCAGAGGAAAGGGAGAGATTTCAAATGTTATCGAGAGGAAGAGCAAGAAAGGGAGACAAAGTGCGTATTAGATGCAAGGGAATAGGATCGAGGGAGCAGGTGGTGGGGCGGGAGGACAGGAGCAGAGCAGAAACCTCTTGTGCTGTAGCAGGTGCAAATGAGCATAGGATGGCAGGGGGAGTGGGGATGGGTGATGTATTGATAGGGGTAGGAGAGAGATTAGAGATCTCTTTCCTGATTGTAGAGATCTTCTCAGTGATAAATATAAATACCAGTTATAAAAGATCCTGCTATCCCTGTAGGACTGATCCTTGTAGCTTCTCCCGAAATCCCAGCTGAAGTAGAGCAAAGTAGTGATTATAGCTCTCAATCCCACAAGCATAAGTCGAGACTTCATGAAGGGGTAAAAAGATCTGGTTTAATGCTGGCCACACACTGCCTTTTATGCAGGTCTTCCAGCAAGGGACACTCCCACAGGGACCTTGTGGAAGACTGTGACACAAAATACAGTAACCAATCATTTTACAGTACAATTATTAAACACACCCACGCCAACAGTGGGCCAAACACATGTATGTACGTAGCGGGGAATGTGGTGCGACTAAGAGTAAGGAGACTACCCCAATTCTCCCCCCAATAATGACAAACAATGAATATTGGATGAAACAGGCCACAGCATTTATTAAACTTACAACTGTAGGACTCATCCGAACTTTATTCTTTTTCTTTAATTCAAATATAAATAAACAGATAAATATATATACATACCATAATTAACATATTAACATATAAATTACACTTATTGCCCTACAGCCTCCAACTTAAATAACCGTCCTTGCCAACGAACTTAACCAGGTGCCTATGCACCAAAACTTTACCCACTGGTGTCTCGCCTCCCCCCTCGTCCAAACCAAAAATTGCCATCATCTTAAATGCTCTACCACCAGCCGGCTTTTTGCTCGGAGGTTGAGACCCACCATGTCCATCTCCTGACATTCCATCTGCTCCCCAACCCTGTTGGCAAGGACACGCTCCCCGCTAGCTGTGACGGAACAAAAACAGAAAATTAGGGTGGGTGGGTGGGAAGTTGTTTGCTGGCCAGAATCCCAAAAGGCACTGAGGTAAGATGATCCCTGCCCCACTACAAACCCATAACCACTCCCCTAAACACATATAGCCAATCACTAGCACCATCCCCACACTCATACATGTGCCCTTGTCCGTTTAGCTATGCTGACTCCCCAGGGCCTCTAATGCCATACAAAATAATTGTTCCTAGTGATTCGGCAAAACAGGGGTTTTGTCACACCAGTGAATGTAATCTAGTCCAGTAATGTATCAGCTAGAAGTGGAACTGTATATAGAGACTGCTGCTATGGTGAGAGCAGGAGACCTGATACAAATAGCTGATATACTATAGTATCAAACTGTGATTTCACATGGAAATACAATTTGAGACATGGAGCAAGTGTTATAGAATAGTTCAAATGGACGAAATCCTCAGTATCCCATAGATCTACAATGAAAAAACAGGGCCAATATGCTCTCTGTTTACACTTTATTGTAGATAAAATAAAATCAAATAGACTCACAAGATTACAGGACAGTGTGGTTAGTGGATTAGAGTCCAACTCCTATCAGTCACAACCCACCTCTTCTGCTCCCTCTTAGAGGCCGGCTGTGAGGCAGCTTGGAGAGTGTGACAGTTGGAAAATCAGTCTCCGCTCGCTGGGTTCGTTGGCGTGCATTCCACTGCCAATCTTGCGTTCCACTGTGCTGTCCGGTGAAATAGATGCAGCCTTATGCGTTTCGTGATCTTGTGATAACTTCATCAGAGTTATGCATCTCGTCCGCTTGGCGGGTTTTTAAACCTGCCGATCTTCGTAATGGCTTGGGATTTTAACCCTTAATGTCCTCATTAAAGGGCAATACATGTTTTTTCACCCTCCTATCAATAAGTGTTCAGGTGTAAATTCATAGGATAGGTAAGGACACTTATTGATGGGAGGATGAAAAAACATTTATTTAAAATAAAAATAAGAAAAAAATAAGAAAAAAATAAGAAAAATTTAAAAATAAAAATGAAAAATAAAAATAGGAATTGAAATCACATTACCTTAAAAATCAAAATACAGATAAAGTTGAAGTGATAAGTATGTATCAGATGGATGAAATGTGGAATCAATTCATTAAAAATGGATATGCTAAAGGGATGTTAGATAAAGCTATGAGAGAGTACACTGGATAACAAATGTAAAGTAACACAATCAACCAATCCTCCCAAATAAGCAAGATTCTAAAAAAACATTGGGACATCCTGAAAGGTGACCCGATATTGGGGAATAAACCCAAGATCATTCACTCTAGAGCACCTAACTTAAAGACGATGTTGGCTCCCATAATAAGGGAACAAAAAAAATCAGGCCAAACATAAGAACAATTAGGCTTCCATAAGTGTGGTAAATGTGCAGGATGTAGGAACAATCCTACCCAGGAATGTCTAATTAAGGAATTCAGTAATATGGAAAAAGATTTTTAAGATTAAAATTCAACTCAACTGTAACTCAGTGGGGGTTATCTATCTTTTAATTTGCAAATGTAATAAATCCTACATAGGAAGAACTAAGAGACAATTCAAAAAAAGAGTGGGAGAACACATTTACAACATAAAAAGGGGTCTCCTTACTCATAATCTTTCCAGACATGTTTGTAGACATCACTTAAAGAACCCAGAAGGCTTGAGATTTATGGCTATAGAACAAATTAACAAACATTGGAGAGGAGGTGATCTAGAACAAGCACTGGATAGAGCAGAGGCCAAGTGGATCTTCCAATTGGATTCCTTGGAACCTAAAGATCTCAATGTAGACGTTGAACTAAGTGCCTTTTTATAATATATTATTCATACCATAATATATTATTCATTCCAATTGGATTCCTTGGAACCTAAAGATCTCAATGTAGACGTTGAACTAAGTGCCTTTTTATAATATATTATTCATACCATAATTATCCATTGGAAAAAATCTTTTTCCAACATATACTTCCACGGATTATGACCTTTATGACTTTTTGCTGACCTTTATGTTTTTATCTGCAATGATCACTTCAAATGTATCGGTATATTGATTTTTTTAACGTAATTCGATTTCTATTACTATTTTTAATTTAATTATTTATTTTTTAGTTATTATTTTCTATTATTTTAGTTTTTTATTTTCATTATAATTTTTTTCTTTGGAAGTTCTCAGTTTGCTGTCTTTTACATAATGCCTGCATACACCAGATCCCTATCTTCTCACTATTTTTTTTTCCTTTTTAAGATGATTCTTTGTAAATTATTATATTATATACTATTAATGCAATGTTGTTTGAACGTTTTTCAATATGTATCCTTATTTTATGCAGAATTTTATGTATCACACACAGTGATTTTTATTTTTATTTGCATTTCTCTTTACAATATTCAATATTTTTTCTTATTGTATCTAAGTTTTAATTCTTTATTTTATTTGTGCATAGAATGAACAAGCAGTTTTGCACTGCCACGACAGCTGGTGCAAACATAAAAGAAAACATTGCACATTTTTTATATAAACAAAATTAAGTCGTTACGGTTGTTGTGTGATTGTCAGATTACAGGCTATGCATGTCAACATCCAATACATGTTTCTAACTGCTTAATTAGTTTTAACCATTCTTAATAAGATTTAACCATTCCTCATCAAGTTTAACCATGCTTAATAAAATTCAACCGTGCTTATTAAGAGTTTGCCATGCTTAATAAGATTTAGCCATGCTTAGTAAGATTTAATCATGCTTAGTAAGAGTTAACCATGCTTAGTTAGAGTCAACCATGCTTAGTCAGGGTCAGCCATGCTTAGTCAGGGTCAGCCATGCTTAGTTAGGGTCAGCCATGTTCAGTGAGGCTTAACCATGCTCAGGAAGGGTTAACCATGCTCAGTAAGGTTTAACCATGCCCAGTTAGGTTTAACAATGCTGAATACGATTTAACCACCAGGGGGCAGCAGAGCGTTGAGCCGATCGGGTTGGATGTCCATATGTGCTCTTTGATGCGTTCTGTGGGGAACAGCAGGAGGAGAGTCAACTGTAACAGGCACAAGCTTCTGGTATTGAGAAGAGATTATGTCCCATATCTATTGTTCCCTTTTGAGGCTGCCAGTAACCATGTGGGACAGTACCTCAGGTGTTTGCAGGTGTGAGCTTTGCTCGAACGTGCCCTCCGTGGAGTTGTCTGGTAGGCTGCAAGAGTGTGCTATTCTTTGCGGGCCGCTGTTTGTGTGTGGTAACCTGGTCCACGTTGGTTTCCAGGCTGTTCCCAGAGGTTGCTCCCTTGTTGCCGCCTCCATTCCCCAGCTAGTGAGGGACGCGGCGGCCATTTTGGCTTTTGCCATGCGGTCCCTAGTTGGATGGCTCACCACTCTTGGGTGGTCACTGCTTTCCCGGTGGGGTCCGGGATAACTCCCCCGGGGTGACGGGGCCCTTAGTAGGCGTGAAGATGCTGGACGTCCATAGGAATGCATTGAGTAATGCTTTCCTATGGCAGTTTGAATGAGCACGCGGCACTTGCATGCGCATTCGTCGCTGACGTTGGCAGGAGGAGGAGAGGTCACCAGCGCCGAGGGAGCCCAGTGCTGGAGAAAGGTAAGTGGCTGAAGGGGTTTTAACTGCTTCAGCCCAGCGGGAGGGGGCCCTGAGGGTGGGGGGATCTAATGACCCTATAGTGCCAGGAAAACGAGTTTGTTTGCTCCTTCAAATACAGGTGAATATTTAGCTTATCCTACTGAAACCTCCCAGCAGCAAAGAAACAGTTAACAATGTGGTTAAATAAATCAACCAATCAGAATGCATATCACTAACATATAGTGCAATCAGACTACTTCCACTTCCTAATTCTTTGAGTTAGCCAACATAGTTAGAAACATAGTGAAAGTATGGTCTCTTGGACAAGAGAAACACAACCTAATATCATTTGATATATAATTTAAGACACTCTTACTCAGACACGTCTCCTTTTTGGGCATGTTCCCTTTCGGGAGTTTGGGTTACATAATCCGGTGTCTCAGTGTCCCCCTGTCTTCCACTGTCTCAGTGTCCCCATGTCTCCCAGTGTCCCTAGTGTCTCAGTGTTCCCATGTCTCAGAGTGTCCCCAAGTGCTGGGCCGCCATCAGGGTATGACAACCATAACGGTTGTCATGGGCCCGGCGGTCCTGGGGGGCCCCGACTGCTCTTGGAGTCCTGGGCCCCACATTTCATATGTGCACATATAGATAGCAATTATCGCTATCTATATGTTCGCCTCGGGCCCCGGCTACCTGTACAATGTAGATGGGGGCCAGCACCATCTTAACTCTCCAGCAGCTCCTGTGCCTGTAACACTCGCCCGCTCCACGCGGCAAACAGGCACAGCTTGCAAGAGTTACAGGCACAGGAGCTGCAGGAGAGTTAAGATGGTGCTGGCTGGCCCTAGTCTACATTGCACAGCAGCTGGCTCCCTCCACCAGACTACCAGGATGCAATCTCCCCCCTCCCAAGCCAGGTAAAAAGCAGGGAGTGGGGGAATAAAATAGTGTGTTAAATAAATGTGGGTCATATACAAGAAGGCTCCCGCCCATGCACCCCCCTATTTTACACATTTACACACACTAAAACCACAACACAAACACACACTGCATTCACCATACACACACTAAGACCACAACACAAGCACACTGCATTCACCATACATACACTAAAACCACAACACAAACTGCATTCACCATACAGACACTAAAACCACTACACAAACACACACTGCATTCACCATACACAAACTAAAACTACAACACAAACACACTCTGCATTCATTACACAAACACACACTTTATCTAAAACATACAAAACTACATCCATTATACAAATGTGCACTCTGTATCCATTTTACACACCACACAGACAGGGCATCCTTGTGGGCAGACTCAGAATGGGTCCTGTGGGCAGACTCGGAGGCGGGTCCGTGGGGCCCAGACTTTGAACTGTGTTAGGGGCCCCAAAATTTCTGATGGCAGCCCTGCCCAAGTGTCTCAGGGTCCCCTAGTGACATGGGGAGACATGGGGCACTGAGACACTGTGATACATAGTCTTAGTGTCCCCAAGTCTCCCAGTGTCCTCATGTCTCACAGTGTCCCCTAGTGACATGGGGACAGTGTGAGACATGGGGACACACACTAGGGGACACTAGGCAACATGGGGACACTGGGAGCAATCCATATATACAGCAGAATCAAGCTGTATGTAGTTTCTTGGTGATTTTACAGAATTTGCTCTTATGTTACTCCTTGTGATATACATCATATGCTGTCACGCATACATAATTAGTTATACGAATTAGTAAGGCCTGTATTTTTTTCCAAGAAAAGGGGCAACTCTTAACTACTCTTCACATACACTTGCTTAAGCATGTAAACTTAAGAGGGATATATAGAAACAAAACTTGTGTGAACTAGCTGACATAAACTTAGTTAAGGTAATGCTGACTTTGGTCTCTCTAACACAGTGGCATGTTCCCTTTCTTCTACACTCACTATATCCACCTTTTCTTTGTCTCATACAGTTACTGCCTGCTAGTAAGAAGGTAAGGAGACAAGTGGACATGTGAGTGTTACGGGACAGTCCTTAGAAAGCGTGGAGAGAGCGCATCATTAGACACATTTATGCCAAGCTCAGGATGCCGTTGGCCAGCATGCATGATTGGCGGGCAGCCTGACATGCATTCATGCCAGGTTAGCCTTCCAATTCTTTGGGCAGACACGCCTCCTTTTTGGGCATGTTCGTCCCTTTCGGGAGTTCGGGTTACATAATCCGCGTCAGTGGTCCACCCTTTTACACTGCCCACTGACTTCCTGCTTTACTGGACACTGCTGTTATGAAGCCCATGGAGAAAGCGCAGCTTAGGGAATAGGGCCCTGGCAGGGCAAGGAGGTGGGATAGGAGCAGGAGCAACAGTGGGGATTGGTGGGTTAGTGTTTGGGTGTTGGCTGATATAAAGGGTCAGCCATTTTGGATTCTTCATTCTAATTTCTTAACTTGCAAAGTTGGTGCACGCTTGTTGTGCTCTGGCCTGGTAAGCTTTTTTTTGTCTTTCAGGATGGCTGAGCGGTCAGCGGATGAGCAGCTGGTCGGCCTTCGGGAGGCTGCACAGAGCAGAGGGACGGTGTGGCTGCAGGAGAGGCTGGTGGTGGTGATGTTGGCGGTAGATCAAGATGGCCGCAGCGGAGAGCGCCCAGCGCGGATGCAGAGGCTGACGCAGCTCCTTAGCCCAGGGCTGGAGATGGGGGAGTCCCCCACAGGACAGGCAGGCCTGGCTAGAGCCAGCCTCGAGATGTCCCACCTGCACACGAGGTGGGCATCGGCTCCGCCCTCCGGACGGACTCCAGGTGGCGTGGGCGGAGGGCTCATGGACCGCAAGCCCCTATTTCCCGAGGCAGCATGGCACCCGGTCTGGTAGGTGCCATGCGTGGAGAGCAGGCTCCCACTGATGGCAAGCAGGGCCTAGGAGTTCCAGCGGCAGCGGGGCACCCTGGTGGAGATGGGACCCCTGGAGGTGTTCTGCCTGGTGGAAGGAAGGAGGGACCCAGGTCTGGATGGAACCAGGTCCCTGGAGGGAACAGCAGCCCTCAGGCAAGTACTGGCCCTGATGGGTTAGCAGCAGGCCCCTCCACGGCAGGGGGAGCTGCTAACCCCCCACAACACATTCCGGTTTCCCAGGGGTGAGGCAGGCAGTTGGCCCCTCTGGTTTGGAGGGTGTCATTCACCCTGAGCAAAGGGACCTGGCAGCCAGTGGCAAGGGATCCTTGGGGTTGTTCACTGGGGGGATCACGGCAGGCCCCTTGCAGAAGTGGGGTGTAACGCATCGCCTGGCACCCCGACTGGGTACCTCCGTTGAAGGATGCTCCTAGCACTTCCTGAGGACTCCAAGCACTCTGGCAGACACCAAAATCACCGAACCGGAGAAACAAATAAATTCTCCCAAGCATATGAATGCTGTAGACAGTTGAATAGGAACCATACGAATAGGTTTACTCTCCTAGCAGTCAAACTGGAACAGCATACAATAAATCCTTCTCCCAATAATGAGACGACACTTCACTTTGAGGGTTAAAACAGGAACTCCCTGTACTGGCACATACAGTCTCTTTTATTCCCAATCCACAAACATAGTACAGCCCACAGGGCATTACAAAACAACCAATCAATCCGTACAATACACCCAGACACTCCCACACAAAATCCTCCCCTCTGCCTGTGATATGATTACTGAACACAATGGGTAATCTCATTATCACCGGCAGAGGAATACAGTTTTTACACAATATTTATAACTTCTAAAATATACATGTCACAAACATAAAACATACATTTTCATAATCAATCCAGTCAGGGGAACAACATATTAAAAAATGGCACGAATCAGACCAGGGGTTCAAAAGTTAAGGGAAAGCCCTTTGTGACTAAATGAAGCATGGCTTTCTGGCCCAAACCAGTTTCAGAGTCTTCTATCCTGGAGATAATTGAGAAGTAATTCAATTATCTCTCAGGACAGACACAAGACTCCATTATGCACATGGTGAGCACAAAGCATTAAAATATTATAAAATACACAAAGTCCCATTTTATACATAAAACACAGACATGTCACATATCCCCAGATAGCTGGGATCTGAGCGCACAAAACTACCGAATAGCGCTCAGATCCTATTCACACAGTTCAATTGCCATGGAGCCGAAGTCTTAAACTCCTTTTTGGCCAAATCTGCTCTGAACTGCAGGTACTCCCTCACTATTTTCTTTGTGCTCTGTACGTATTTCTCCTCTGGATTGGGTCCAAAGAAAGCCAGCAGCTCTTTCAGCATAGTGTCGAACTCCTCCTGAGTGTAGCCAGGCGCCATGCTTGCTCTGCCGACGTTGGTTCCTTTGTAGATAGGGGCGCTGTACGGATACTAGCGTTGCCTTCACTTTGTAACTCCAAACGAACTGTGTCTCTGAGCTGCTTTACCTCGCACTAGGACGCCATCCCACCGCTTGCCACCAATGTAACGGATCACCTGGCACCCCGACTGGGTACCTCCGTTGAAGGATGCTCCTAGCGCTTCCTGAGGACTCCAAGCACTCTGGCAGACACCAAAATCACCGAACCGAGAAACAAATAAATTCTCCCAAGCATATGAATGCTGTAGACAGTTGAATAGGAACCATACAAATAGGTTTACTCTCCTAGCAGTCAAACTGGAACAGCATACAATAAATCCTTCCCCCAATAATGAGACGACACTTCACTTTGAGGGTTAAAACAGGAACTCCCTGTACTGTCACATACAGTCTCTTTTATTCCCAATCCACAAACATAGTACAGCCCACAGGGCATTACAAAACAACCAATCAATCCGTACAATACACCCAGACACTCCCACACAAAATCCTCCCCTCTGCCTGTGATATGATTACTGAACACAATGGGTAATCTCATTATCACCGGCAGAGGAATACAGTTTTTACACAATATTTATAACTTCTAAAATATACATGTCACAAACATAAAACATACATTTTCATAATCAATCCAGTCAGGGGAACAACATATTAAAAAATGGCACGAATCAGACCAGGGGTTCAAAAGTTAAGGGAAAGTCCTTTGTGACTAAATGAAGCATGGCTTTCCGGCCCAAACCAGTTTCAGAGTCTTCTATCCTGGAGATTGAATTGAGAAGTAATTCAATTATCTCCCAGGACAGACACAAGACTCCATTATGCACATGGTGAGCACAAAGCATTAAAATATTATAAAATACACAAAGTCACATTTTATACATAAAACACAGACATGTCACATATCCCCAGATAGCTGGGATCTGAGCACACAAAACTACCGAATAGCGCTCAGATCCTATTCACACAGTTCAAATGCCATGGAGCCGAAGTCTTTAACTACACGAATGGGCTCCATGGCATAGCTATCTGGGTTAACACAATCACATAAAGTCTGGTCCATAGTCCAAAGGCAAGAGGCGGGCAAGCAGCCCCCTCCAAGGACACGTGGCGAGGTCGGTTTCGCCACATGGGGCATAGCCAGGATAGAGTGCAGACAGGCAGCAGAGCCCCCTGAGGCCCTTGGGAGGAACAGCATTTTTGGGTGCGGGAGGGGCTGTCCTGGGTCAGGTGAGTGTCAACACACAGCCCACGTCTTTGGCTCGCAATCCATGGGACATTGCAACATCATCCATGGGGGCGGGTTGCCAGGACTTTGGGTGGCGATGTGCAGGAGTCCCGGAAGCAGCTGGGCCACCGGGTTCGCACCTTGGATGTTGCAGCTGGCCGCAATGGGCACAGAACAGTGCCATCTGCCCAGGAATTCTCCTCCTTGTTCCTGGTCTTCCAGCGAGTCTCCTCAAGGAGGTGTTCGGCACCTGAGGGTTCCCCCGTTGGAGTGAGGAGTTTGATCATTTCTCCATCCATTTCCATGGGTCCTCAAGGAGCAGCCCTCTGACCTTCACAGGTGGATGGCTTGGTCAGTAAGTCTACCAATGCACATTCAATTGGCTTACTATCCTCTTTACAACACCTTATTGACTCTTGGGGACAAGGGGTACTCATAAGTCAGTTGGTGGCTCCGGGCATGGTAGGGATGGTAGCTGAGGGTGCCCCCCATTGGTTCTGGTCTCGGTGGGGATGGTAGCTGAGGGTGACGGGGCGGTGATGCCAGTCAACGCTGTGAGCGAACAGGCAGAGCTGGTGATCGGCATTCCTGAGGTGGCAGAATGCTTACGTCTCGTTTGCAGGCCGTCTGGGCATGCACCTTAAACAGGACATTAAGGAGCGAATATGGAAGGGTGAGTTCATGGAGTTTTTTGCCCTGCTGCCTCTGGAGGACTATTGACCTCGAGGAGGAGGACAAAAAAGATGCAAAGGAGGAGGAGGAGAGGAAGAAAAGGTATCGCAAGATACCAAAGTTCTTCGGGAATTGGCTGCGGGCATTTTGTATCCTCGCCAGTGTTATTGGGAATGGTCCACGGGGATTTGCTCTTTGTTTTTTTGCTACCTGGATGGGATCTGGGAGGCATATAGGACGTACGGGGGCATGGCATGGTGTAAATAAGACGAGCAATTCCGCCAGCGATTGGCGGCTCACGATGGCTCAGAAAGCATCACCCTGGCTGCCCACAGGAAGAGTTTTTGCTGGTTCTTCAACCAAAGCCAGTGCAAATAGAGGTCTTCTTGCAAATACAAGCACAAGAGCTCTGGCTGCAGGGGTGGGCACGGACTCCACGGTAAAGGGGGTTCTGGCAGCGGACAAAACTGCTGGGAGCAGCAACCACTACCCCGGGGCAGAACCCCAGTGAGCCTTGCCATGATGCAGCTGTGGCTAAGCCTCTACGATAATAGGAAGGACGCAGAGATGTTTTGGGAGGGTTTCGTTATCCCATTCCGGGACAGGAAAGCTACACTGAGTTCTCGTAATCTGAAGTCGGTGGGGGATTTTCTGAATGTGGTGCGGGAAAAACTGTGTAAGGAGGTTCAGTTGGGTAGGATGGTGGAGCCATTTGGGGTCACCCCATTGTCCAACCTATGGCTGTTGGCTTTGGGGGAGGTTCCCAAAAAGGAGGCTGGGAAGTATCACCTTATCCATCACTTATCTCACCCTAAGGGGGCATCCGTCAACAATGACATAGGGAGCTATGGGAGCTATGTTCGGTCTCTTACGCATCATTTGACAAGGCGGTCGAGTTTCTTAAGAGGGCCGGGCGGGGGGCAAGGTAATGCCCAAGGTGGAAATTGAGGCAGCGTTTCGGTTGTTACCCGTTCACCCAGAGACCCATTACCTGCAGGGTTGCTTCTTCGAGGGGCGTTTCTTTGTTGAACTTTGCCTTCCCATGGGTTGTTCCATTTCTTGCTCATACTTTGAAAAGTTCAGCTAGTTTTTGGAATGGGTGGTGAAGCGGGAATCTGGGAGTCGGGTGGTAGTACACTAACTGGATGACTTCCTGTGTGTGAGCCGGGCAGATTTCCCAACTTGCCGCTACTTACTGAGGACAATCGAGTGGGTGGCTAGCACGTTTGGAGTGCCACTGGCAGCGGAGAAAACGGAGGGCCCGACCACATGTTTGTTTCCTCAGGGCTATAAATTGACTCCCACCAGGGTGAGTGCCGTCTTCCCATGGCGAAACTCGTGAGGCTTTGGGGGGCGGTGGCAGTCCAGAGGTAGCGGAAGGTCACATTGAAGGACCTGCAGTCACTTATTGGAAAGTTCAATTTCGCTTGTTGTTTCATTCCGATGGGGCGGATATTCAGTTGGAGCCTTTCCAGCGCACCACTTTGTGCGAGTGTCCTCGTCCATGAGGGCTGACGTGGGAGCATGGGACACGTTCCTGGAGCACTTCAATGGCACAGTGTTTTTTTGGGCGGAAGGTGGTGTTGGCTGCTGATCTGGAGCTGTATACGGTAGCCCGTGGTGCGGAATCTGGCTTTCTTGAAACTATTCCCGTTGGTGGTCGCCTTGTCACTTTGGCATGCACTCCTGAGCAATAGGAAGGTGCTGTTCTATACGGATAATATGGCGGTGGTGCACGCAGTTAATAACATGTCGGCTGCTTCGGTGCTAGTGGGGCGCTTGTTGCAGGGGTTTGTTTTGCTCTGCATGTCCCTCAATGTGGTGTTCTGTGTGCGACACGTACCGGGTTATTTGTATGTGGTGGCTGATGCTCTCTCATTCGCAGTGGTCCCGATTTTGGAAGGAGGCTCCTGGTGTGTGGGAAGATGGGGAAGACTGCCCAGTGGAGATGTGGCAGCCTCGGGACATCCTGCTTGGGTGACTGCTACAGGCATTTTTGCCCCGGGTACCTGGACGGCATATTGTAAGGTTTGGGATACATGGGAATGGTCGCTGGAGGCCTTGGACGGGGACGTGGCAGGTGGCACTGGGCTGGATGCATTGCTTTGGTACACATTCCGATTGCTTAGGGCTTCTCCTCGGCGGTGGTTGATAGGAACATGCGCTGGCATTTTGGTTTAAGCTGCGGGGGTGGGTAGACTTTATTAAGCATTTTGCGATAAGACAAGTGCTCAAGTATGTCGGCTTGTTCTTAGTGCATGTTGACGGTTCCTCGCTTTCCCGTTTTCAGTTTCTCAGGTTCTTTCAGATGGGGCTCCACAGACTGAGACTCCAGTTGAGCCAGTTCAGGAAGCACTCATTCAGGATACGGGCCGTGATGGAGGCCACGGGGTTAGGTTTGGGGGACGAGCTTGTGAAAAAGATTGGTAGGTGGGAATTTGTTCAGTTCCAGTCCTACATTTGTCTTAACAAACTGGTGTGAGGGCTTGCTGGGGGAGTGTGCCTGGACTGAAGTGTTTTCTCTTGTACCCACAGGTGTACCGAGCAGGCTAGCCATTTGCTATAAACAAGTAAATATTTGGCAACCAAAATTCTATCAGCCAGATTATTAAGGGCCTATTAAAAGCTGAGGGTAGCAAAACAAATCCCTTTACACAAGTAAGGCAAGGAATATAAATCATAGAAAATATGTAACAAAACATATATGTTAAAAGGCAACTACAATAAGTTAAAAGGTATTTTAAATAAAAATCTCAATTCAATTTTAGGCTTGAGATAAATTAATATCTGTATTTCTCTTACAGTGAGCTTTATTGACTAAACTCTGACTTCACTTGTAGTGAATTAAAATGCTCACAGCAAAATTTAGGCAAACATAGTTGATTTGGAGAATTTCAAAACTCAGCGACCGTCACAGCTACAGGGTCACTACAAAACGCTTTGTGCTTTTTTGTTAATTAGCAGGAATATACAACAGATAAGAGGTCACCCTTTGAGACTGGAAGAAATGTGTTTTCACTTCAGAAGAAGAAAGGGTTCTTCTTTAGAGTAAGAACAATAAAGATGTGGCTTTCTCTACCTAAAGGGGCTGTCCTATTAGATTTTCTTTGCAAAAAAAAATGTTCAGGGAAATATGTATATGAGCAGTTTGTTCATCCAAGTAGAAATCTGATCGCCATCATGGAGTCAAGAAGGATTTTATTTCCTTTTTGTGACATATTCGTAAATGGCTTCTACTGTTTGGCTTTTTTTGTTGCCTTTTTTTGCATCAACAGTGTCAGGCTTCACGGCTGTTTGCCTTCCGCCGGAGCTCCGGGTGCTGCTCGCAGGCTCCACAGCTGCTTGCCTTCCGCTGGAGTCCCGTGCCCACATGACCTTCCGAAACCGGCACATAGCGATGACCCAGAGGGTCAGATTAAGAAGGGCAAATACCTTCCACAAGTAGTAATAATTTCCAGGTGGGAGCTGACCAATCACAAATAGCTCTTGCCTATTTAAGCTTGCTTATATCATACCTTGTTGCCCTGTTGTGGTCTTGTGATAGCCCAATAGCACATTTATACTTTTCGATTATTTGTTATTGACCTCGGCTCTGTCTCTTGTCTATTATTTTCTCTCTGATCCCTGACCTTGGCTATTTTTTTGTTATTCCGTATCTCTCCACTCCTTGACTTTGGCTTGAATTTTTACTTTTGACTCTATTTGACTCTCTGTTTGCATAGCCCGGCCACTCTAAGGACCGCTACTGCAATTCTGTTTGTCGTGATCTGTCTTTTTTTGGTTCCCTGGAAACCATGCCAAACAGCATATAAAAATGGGTTTCAAGTCTTTTTCTACCCTAGATTACTATATAACTATATCACATCTTTTCAGTCTGCATTTTGCCATTTGTAATGGAATTCACTACAAATTGAACATTAGTAAATAACCCTTAGTGTGTGAATGTGGGTATATATTTGTGTGGAATAGACAAAAATTTTGAGGTTAGTGTACCAATGAGAGGATACTGGGAGAAAAAATGGTCTGTAAAGTTTCTACAATAGATGTAGAAGTCTAAAGTACAATTGAGAAACTAGAAAAATAGAAAACAAAAAAGAATTTATTCATAAAATGTAAAAATTGCAAAAAATAGCAATCACCCAAAGTGCTACACGCTAAATAAATAGTGGAAACCTAAAATGAATGAGATAAAATAAATGCGGAGCTTGATAACTCGAAGTGAGAAGACTCTGAAGTCACACGGTATATAAATCATAAGAAAAAGCACACGTCTGTGCTAGCCAGGAGACTGTATCTGATAAATACCTAATAATATCGGGGGAGTATAGAATTCTAATTAGTGGAGCAATATAGGATGTAGAGCATATAAATCCTATATGTTGCATATGTGGGATACAAGTAATAGTAAATAGTAGAAATAATATATAGTTCCTAGTTCAAATATGCCTAGGTTGTCAGTATAAAGATAACAGTGGTGATACTGCTAATAGCATATGAATACCACATACGATGATTAGCTGTAAATAATGGTTCTCATGCCCAAGAGCTGCTGATCTAAGAGCAACAAATAATAATAAATGTGAATGCTATGCTAACAATCAATTCTGTGTTGGACATAAGAGGTCATTAAATAGTTCAAATAAACAGCAAATGGATTTATAGCCATCATTGGGAATAGTACCAAAAATACAGTAAAAGTTTAGCTAACGTTATGTGACTAAAGATGATAGAAGTTACAATGTATCAATAAATCAGTGGTTTGTGCTGAAAATAATTGTTAGAGTATACACCAACTGTCAGAATACGAGTAGCAATTAAATGCAAGTGTGCTATGCTGGCAGTTAACCTCCGTACTAGGAAGCATGGGTGATGAAATTAACCCCTTAAGGACCAAACTTCTGGAATAAAAGGGAATCATGACATGTCACACATGTCATTTGTCCTTAAGGGGTTAAAGCAGGGGGAAACCTGTTGTCCCAGATCGGTTCAAAAAGATTCTAATCAATTAGGGTAATACAAGCACCATGTGACTAAAATACATGGAAGTAAAGCTGTATGCCTGGGTGCAATGATAATTAAATATGGCTATTACCACCGTGCCTTCGAGGGCACCTGAAACTATCACTGCTAGGTAAGTAGTATCGATTGAATTAGAGATATAAACTATGATACTAAAACCTGGAATAACACAAAAATTGCAATAGCTACAAATGATAGAAAATGAATATCACTTAATAGGGTCCTGGATTGATGATATCAGTGCCTATTGCCACCGTGCCTACACTGGCATATGAAATTATCACTGCTAGGTAGGTAGTAACGATTATACTGAATTAGAGATATATGCTGTGATACTGAAACCTCGAATAACACAAAAATTTCAATGGCTAAAGATGATAGAAAATCGTATCACTAAATAGAATCCTGGATAGATGATAAAAGCTGCCTGAATCAGAGATACAAGCTGTCTTGCTGTACTTTGGAACAACACAGAGATGGTAATAACTGCAAATGATAAAAATAATCGAGAATGGTATCCCTGAGTAAACTAGCTATAGCCCCCGTGCCTTTAAGGGCAACTAAATCTAACCCGGCTGACTAAGTGCTACAGATTAAGTGAGAACAGAGAGAATCGCCATCATGCTGAAATCTAAAGCAGCGTGATGGGAACCCGTCTGACGATCCAGCTTTGGCAAAACGCGCGCATCACGGGTGTATCATGGGGAGCAAGATACAGCACACACACACATACAGCACCATCACACATACAGCACCCACACACACAGCACCAGCACACACAGCATACACACACATACACTACCCACACATGCACAGCACACACACACACAGCACCCTCACACACATACAAAAACACACACACAGCACACACACAGCACCTTCACACATACAGCACCCACACACACATACAACACCCACACACACAGCACCCTCACACACATCCAGCACCCACACACACACACAGCACCCACACACATACAGCACCCTCGCACATACAGCACTCTCAAACACACAGCACCCTCTCACACACAGCACAGAAACAGCACCCTCACACACACAACACACACACACACAAACACCCTCACACACACATCACACTAACAGCACCCTCACACACAGCACCCTTACACACATACAACACCCTCAAACCACCCTCATACAGCACACACACACACAGCAGTGTATGTATGTGTGTGTATATATATATATATATATATATATATACACACACACACATACATATACACGCGGCGTGTGTTTGTGCTTTAGGGTGCACACCCTAATGCAATAGGCTGCGCACGCCTATGATACATACATACATATACACACACTGGCAAACATACACAGACACATAGGTACACACATGAAGTTACAAAGAAACAGTCATACACAGACAAACACTGGCACATACAGATACACACATATAGATAAAAACACACACACATACAGACACAGAGAGAGACACACAGGCACAGACACACATACACATACAGATAGTGATACACACATACAGACACATTGATACAAACACACACTGACACATACAGATACACATATACCAACACACATACAGATACACAGACACACATGTATAAGTGTGTGTCTGTGTGTGTTTGTATAGTAATCACGAGTAATGTGATGAGGGAGAGAGAGGCGGTATGAGAAGGAAAGTGATGAGAAGAAGGAGGAAGTGGTATGAGAAGGAAAGTGATAAAGAGAGAAGAGGAAATTGTGAAGGAAGAGGTAATGAGACTTAGAAGAAAAAGAAAAGTGATTGTAGCGAGAGAAGAGTAATGAGAGAAGGAGAAAAGAAGTGATATGAGAGAGGAGAGAGTGAGAAAGGAAAGTGATAAAGGAAGGAGAAGTGATAGAGAAGAGAGAAGTGATGTAGAGGAGGAGTGATGAGAAGGAGGAAGTGATTGTGAGAGGAGGGAGTGATGAGACAGGGAAAGCAGTGGTGTGAGAGGAGGTGATGAGAGGAGGGTATTGAGAGAGGAGAATTAGAGCTGATGTGAGAATTACTTGAAGTGAGAGGGAGCTCAGGGGGGTGAGGATGAGAGGGAGGGGGTCATAGTGAGAGGGGGTGTGATTGTGAGAGGGTGTGTGATTGTGAGAGGGGGGTGATAGTGAGAGGGAGGAGGGGTAATGAGGGGAGGGGGGTGATGAGGAGATGGGGTGATGCAGGGGGGACTAAAAAATTACCTTAAATCCCTGCTGGTCCAGTGGGGGCTGCCTGGTGGTCCGGTGGCCATCATTTCCGGTCTGGTAACCCATGGCAATGCTCTGATTGGGCAGTGCTCGTGAGACACATGGTCTGCAGCTCTGCACACTGCGGAGCTGCAGACCGCCGGTCTTGGCGATGGGCGCAGGAGGGGCATTGCAGTCAGCCCCGGGCACCCCCCTAGTGAGTGGCACCTGGGGCAGACCACTCCCCTCGCTCCCCCTTAGTACGCCACTGCACTACCTCCAAACATATTTGTCTATTTCTACTAGGGGTTACCCCCCTTCTCTTCAGTGTACCATAGTGGGCTGTATTCAATTTGTTTTTTAGATTTGTGTGGAATGTTGGTGTGTAAGTATGTAAATGCAGGAGTGTACATGAGCAGAATTTCCATGTGTGAATACAGAGTTGTGTTTGTGTGGCATTTTAATTGTATGAATGCAGTGGTGTAGTAGAAAAGGAACACTATAGTATTGTGATGGACAGCCTGGCACCCTAACCAGATACCTCAGTCAATCGATGCTCCTTGTGCTTTCTGAAGGCTCCAAACACTCCACCAGACACCATAAGCACTGCAGACCACACTTCCAGTGATGCAGCTGCGCTGGGGTCTCACCATCCTCCACCCACCCTGGACCCAAGACTTACAAGAGTTTAGTGATTATACTCAGGGGAGTATTGTGATTATAGCAATCCCCAAGAGTGCAGTTTGACCAATCCCCAAACATGAGCCAAGACTTCATGAAGGGGTAAAGCAGGTGTGTTTAATGCAAGCCAGCACTTACAATTTATCCAGTTTTTCAGGCCAGAGGCACACCCCCTGGACCTGATGGAAGAGCGGGACACAAGGGACGTAAACCAACCAAAACAGTCATTAACAGTACAACACTCATACCACATACAGTAAACAATTCCTCCCCACTGCCTGTGATATAATTAAAGTAGCTATTACAATAACCTAATTATCCACAGGCAGAAAAACACACTTTCCACAAAGTACAGCAAACACCCCAAAACATAACATATCCCCATAAATTACATCCCCTGATAGCCCTGATTTGGGTGAACAACATATCCAAAAATCACCCATATCAGAGCAGGGGTTCAGGAAATTACTGGAAGTCTCATTTGACCGACCTAGTTCCAGGGAATTAGGCTGTGCGGCCGGTCTATTTTCAATGTCTTAGTTCAGTTCGTATAGTCAAACGGGAACCGTCAATGTTAAAGTGCCGTTCGAATTGTCAAACGCGGTTTGACTCCCGTCAAAGAGTCAAAGTCCCGGAGAAGGTAAGTTTTCAGCGTTGTTCGTTCCGTTGCGTGTCCGATTTTGAGTTACATGAACTGGACAACAAAACACTGCTGAACACGTTTGACTAAACAAGATGGCTACAGCCACGTGTTTGACTACACGAATGGCGACCACCCAGCCGTTTGTCAATTTGGCTGCGGTTAAATATCAGCATGGGAGGTAAATGGGCTGCACACTCCACTTGCGTGTGGTCCAGCTGTTCATTCAGTAAACAAATACCATAGGCACAATACATTCGGTAGTCCCATATACTGAAATGTAGAAGGAAAAAGGCACAAACAAAGACTAATACATGGACCATAACCCTGGGGCAAGAGGCTGGCAAGCAGGCATCTCCAAGTGCCAGTGGTGACTTTACTTTCGCCACAAGAATGCAAAACTATATTCCTAACACTATTTTGTCCTTCTGCATTTGCAGGCCCTCTCCACTCATGCAGCCAAAAAAGGGTTAGAAAAGCTTTTTGACACCTACCTGATTCCAATGTATAATTGAGTGGACACTGGATAATCAACATACAGCACAAGCATGCAGAGGTGGATAGTGCTAATATAGTGCAAACAATACACTTACTTTGGTTTCACACCAACACACCAATAAATATATAATGCAAAACTAAAATTAGTTGTAGGTGTAAATGCACCAATATGTCATGTAAAATTAAATGGTTACACAATAAATATACCAATTCTGTGAACATGATATAACAGAATCTGAAAAAAAATAATTTAAAATACACAGTGTAGTATAAAGAGATTCACACTTATGTGTATAAAATGTGTGATATGCCCTCACATACTGCTGGGTCAATTTAAGCTGACTCAGACTTAAGCGCTTGATATCAGGCAAATTAGGACTCTCTCCACTCCACTCTCCATGTAATTGCATGTAAACAAACTCTACAAGCTCTTAAGTAAATAATTACAACTTTATTGAAAAATTTTACTCCATATATTTTATTGAAAATAAATTAAGTAAAAGCACAAAAGTCAAAAAAGAAAATAAATAAATTTGCAGGAAATCGCACTAACTTGTTTCAACCCCTCATGGGTATTTATTGTGTAACTATTTATTCTTGCATGACATATTGCTGCCCAATTTTCTAAATGCGTTCATTAGTCCGTGGCCTTATCTTATACCTAGGATAGCCTTATGCCTATCCCATGCATGCATACACCCCCTTACTGTGTTAACCTCTACCACTTAGGCTGAAGGGCTATTCCATGCATTCACTACCCTCTTAGTAAAGTAACACTTCCTGATATTTTTAAACCTCTAATTTACGACTATGTTCTCTTGTTTTGGTAGTTTTTCTTCTTTTAAATATAGTCTCCTCCTTTACTGTACTCATTCCCTTTATGTATTGTAATGTTTTTATCATATCCCCTCTGTCTTGTCTTTCCTCCAAGCTATGCATGTTAAGATCCTTTAACCTTACCTGGTAAGTTTTATTCTGCAATCCATGAACCTATTTTGAAGCCCTTCTCTGAACTCTCTCCAAAGTATCAATATCCTTCTTTTAGTTACCCAATCAAAAAAATCAATAAGATTAGTTTGGCATGATCTCCCTGAACTAAACCCATGTTGTCTCTGATCTTGAAATCCATGTGATCGTAGATGATCAACAATCCTATCCTTTAACATGGTTTCCATCACTTTCCCCACTACTGAAGTAAGGCTTACTGGCCTATAGTTGCCCGACTCCTCCCTACTACCTTTCTTGTGAATGGGCACAACATTTGCTAATTTCTAATCTTCTGGGACTACTTCTGTTAACAATTAGTTGGTTAAATAAATCAGTTAACGGTTTTGTTAATACACGGCTAAGTTATTTTAATAACTTTGGGTGTATTCCATTAGGTCCCATATACTTATTTTCTTTACTTTAGACAGCTGAAGTAGAACCTCTTCCTCTGTAAACTCACATGTAACAAAAGATTCAGTCTTTTTTCCTAATTGAGGTCTCTCTTTCCTTCATTTTCATCTGTAAATACTGAACAAAAAATATTCATTAAGGGAGTCAACTGTACTTTAATCCTCTTCGACAAATCTTCCTTCCTTTGTTTTTAGTCTAACTAACCTTTGTTTTACTTTCCTTTTCTCATTTATGTATCTAAAAAATTTTTTAGCCCTGTTTTTTACTGACTGGGCTATTTTCTCTTCTGTATGTCCTTTGGAAACTCTTATATCTTGCTTTGCCTCTTTCTGCCTAATCTTATAGATCTGTATATCTTCTTCACTCTAGTTATTTTCTTTATAATTATTAAATGCTAACATTTTGTTTTTTACTATTTTGGCCAGAGTACCACAGTGGCTTCTTCACATATTTCCTCTTACTAACAATCAATTTTCTGTTGCCTTCAGTAGTGCAACTTTTAATTGTGATAACTATTACCAGCAGCCCTAGCATTGGTTAGAGCCATATAATGTACCCTAATCTGGTTCTTGCTTTCTTAAAATTGTATATTTGGAATATTGTGCTATTTTTTTTTTATCATACTGAACATATGCACCTGTAGTGGCTCCACAGATGCAGTGATTTTTTTCAAAGTTATTTTTGCACTTTATGTAATACCTTATAGATAGGTTGTATAGGCTTTTTTTTTCAGATTTGGCTATACATTGATAAATAGATATATATCTACAAATATAAAGTGGAATTTAGAGGAGGTGCCCTGTATTTGGACATAATTTAAAAAGTGCTTTTTTGTTCTTTTTTTTAAGCTTTTTCCATATATTGTTTTTTGTTTTGTGTTTTTATCTTTTTTGTGTGAATAAGTTATACAACTGTGGCATGCATGCTCTATATTGTACGCATTTATACAGTATGCACTGAAATATGATATTCTGAGCTAAATAGGAATCTCTAAACAGCTGGAGTGAATCACTACAAAGGAATGTGCATATTTCTTTTCACCCCTTATTAATTGTGGATATCATATGATGTTTTGTAGCAGCACAGCCTCATTCTTTTGTAATATGATATAAATGTATCGAATAATAACTTCTGGATAATTTGATGGTTTAATAGTATTTAGAAGTTTTGTAAGTGCTCTATGTTTGCACATTGAGTTTCACAATAGGTGTAATGGATAGATCACCCTGTGCTTAGATATTTAAAAAACATTAATTGACCATTTTGTAATATTTTTTATTGTATGAACGAAAAAGAAATGTTACATTTTTTAAAAAGAGAAATAACATTATCAACATCTGATGATTGGCAAGGAATGATTAAATTATATTCTTGCTGTGTCATCTGTGTTATTTGTCTCTGAATACATTTATACATGTGCATAGAAAAAAGTGTTTTAGAAATCATGTGAGATCTTAGTATAGGTTTATAGACATGGATCATATAGAAGGGCCCATTAGAATCCTATCTGCCGTTTGAGGCTTAAAGGACCACTATAGGCACCCAAACCACTTCAGCTCAATGAAGTGGTCTGGGTGCCAGGTCCCTCTAGGGTTAACCCTGTCTGCTGTAAACATAGCAGTTTAAGAGAAACTGCTATGTTTACATATGGGTTAATCCAGCCTCTAGTGGCTGCCTCATTGACAGCTGCTAGAGGCACTTCCGCACTTCTCACTGTGATTTTCACAGTGAGAAAATGCCAGTATCCATAGGAAAGCATTAAGAATGCTTTCCTATGGACTGACTGAATGCGCGCGCGGCTCTTGCCGCGCATGCGCATTCAGCTGATGACGTCCAAAGGAGGAGGAGAGTCCCCAACACCGAGGGAGCCCAGGGCTGGAGAAAGGTAAGCATTTAACCCCTTATTCCCCCTTCAGCCCGGCGGGAGGGGGGCCATGAGGGTGTTGGCACCCTCAGGGCACTATAGTACCAGGAAAACTAGTTTGTTTTCCTGGCACTATAGTGGCCCTTTAACTTTATGAATCTAGAAAAAGAGTAATTAATAAACTTTGAATTATCAGGGCCAACAGATTAGTTTTTTGGAAATAGTGATTGATAAGTGTGCAGACAATTTACTCTGAAAAAACTTCATGAGATGTAGTAGATTTCATACTTATTATATTATGTCACCATCTCAAAAGAATATGTAGAATGGTCTCATATGAATAAAAAGTAAAACAGGCTAGTGAAAAATTAAGAAATATAGCTATATTATATCTGAATTCTCTCTCTCTCTTTTTTATTTTAATAATTTTTTATTTCTGCAAGTTTTCAGAAAATAATAATAGGGGATAGACATTGCCCAGTAGCAGAACAATAATAATAATAATAATAATAATAATAATAACAAAAACTTAGATATGTGATAACACCACCATTATCCCCATTGCAGAATTACATTTTTGTTAACAAAAACAGTAGTGAAAGAACCGGATTGTGATGAGATTTTGAGAATACAACACAAATGTAAACCATGTGGAATAGCTTTTTTTCTTTTAATAATCTAGCATTTGGGTTTTGTGTATTGAAGATTCATATAGAAGCATTCTGTGAAGCTTAAAAAGATTATTTCAACCTTTTGCCACAGTTTAATTTTTTAAGGTTATAATGCCCTACTGGCCTATTGTTCAAAGGGATACCAAATTATTGCTCTGCTTATCAGATTGCTCCCTAATTTGGTATCCTTAAATTAGCATTCCCACATAAGGGTACCAATTTAGGGAGCTATGTACTAAACACATCTGCCTGAAAGATCAAAATTAACTGTTATTCCCACTTTTGCAACTTGAGGCCACCGTGAATTTTTGACAGAATTATCAAAATGGTTGCCTACATGCGCAATAATTTAAACCAGTAATTAAGAAATCAAAATTGACAGATCATTCAAATAACTCATGAGTAAAGTGTGAACAAACATGCAAGCAAAATTTATGAGTAATTTTCAAGGAGATTGCTATTGGGTGTATTAGGATATGTAAAATGTATGCAGAGTATGTGAAACAACCTTATGCAATTAAAAAAAAAAAAACATGCAAAATGTAAATTGCTCACTTTTTAATATGGGATGCATATAGAGCTGTTTGTGATTTATTATAGGTTTGATCTATGTTGCATATATGGTAACGGATTACACTTTCTGTCAGTGGTATACATACAGGTAGGGGCTCATTTACATTTGAAGCATACTGCTGTTGTCTAACCATGGGCCAAAAATGAGAAGTTACACTATGACAAACCATCAAGAAGCAAGGGATTGATAAAAAAAGAAGCAATGAAAAGCATTGAAATAGCAGGGCTCTAAAAAATTTCATTCACACTCATTGAAACAATCACAAAACTGAATAAGGGACTTCGTGATCATTATTCCTAATAATGTCTGCTCATTTTCTTAAACATATTGATTGATTGGCATTATTGTAAATAGGGCTTAGACTACCTGTAATTCTTCTTTGTTATATTCTTCAGGTATGATTTTGTCTGGAAATTCTGAGACCTGAAAAAATTAGTTAGTAGAAACATGCAAGGCACAGAAGTATGACATGCCGGTGTCAGGTCATTAAGGTTGCAGAGATTAATTGACAGAGTTGTCTTAAATAGGCTATTTATTCATTGGACCTGTGAACTTAAACAGAAGGAACAGAATTATTTAAATAGACAATAACATAAAAATACATATTCCTGACACTATATACACATAACCTTGCTGTGCTATGCATTAGCTAGTTGTACAACCTTGAGATATTGTGGGATGCTTTTCATTGGCAAGGACTGGAAAACTGGTCAATATTGAAGATAAGATGCCAAATCCTAGGCACTACTACAAGAAACCGTGATTCAAAGCAGAGGATGATATTCATGTTCCAGCAGGATAATCACACAAACCATATCAATCCTGAAAGTCATTATGCTAAGTAATTGAAGGTTATGCTAGCTTTAGTTTACTAATAATCTTAATTTTAATAATGATAGGAGGCAAATGTTTTGCATAAACCAATTAGAGACAGGCAGAGAGTATAACATACACCTCCCACTGACATCACAAGTCACAAGATAAAACTAAAAAAACACAAAGAATATAAAAAACAGTCCAAAGAACTCCAAGAAATGATCAAGAATGACTGAAATCCATTTGAAACTGCGAACCACGAATTGACTTTGTATGCTTGAGTACATTGACAGAAAGATGTGCAATAATTCAATACTATCAAAATTAGTACTGCATTCATTAACATTTATTCAAATTAATAACAGTTAGACTAAGGCATAACCATCGGATAAATATATACCATGTACATACGAGAAAACAACCCCAAAGTCATATGTTGGATGAATCACCATCATTATACTGTGACCATAGATGAACAATCCACGCAGTATATATCAGCAATAACTTATCTGAATAAGCATAACCCATCTCAAGGGAATGGAATATTAATTCGGGGGAAAATACTTGCCTCCTGGCATTATTAAAATTACGATTATTAGTACACTAAAGCTAGCATAATCTTAAATGTTATTACATGCCAGGTTGCTTCACATTTTGCAGTTTTAATGCGAAGGCAACAGAAAGAAAGCAGCATTAGAGGACAGACGAAAGTAAAACATCCGAAAGGTGGTTTTCCGTAATCAATCTGCAGCGAGCAATATATCTGATAAGGCGGCCCCCGCCATAAAGGTGGAAGAGGACAACACACCCCAAACCAAATGCGCATCAATCAAATGAGTCAATCCTGGCCAAAGATAAAAGCCATCGCACCCATCGGGACAAGGAGGTAGACCGTAGCATAGCCGTAGGCGTGTAGTGTATGGACCACACAAAGTTGGGGTTTCAATTAAAAAAAATGGATAAAAAACAACATTGAGTCTGACTTGGTACGTCGAGATACCTAAAATGTGACACCTTCCGCAGAAAACGAGAAGGTGTCCACGTTGAAGGCCCGAACATCCGAAATCGGATGGAACAATACCAAACACATAAGGAGGGCAAACTTTACAGTCAGTAGTCATAAGGACAATTTGCCGTTAGAAGGCTACGTCTTTATAAAATGAAGAACCTCGGTTACATCCCAAAGGGAGGAATATTTTGGTGCATCAGGTAACCAAATGCCCCAAAGCAGTAGACAAACCAAGTCTTCCTCATGATCTTCTCCTTAAGTTGGTAGGAGTGGAGGCAACAAATCAGGTCTTGTGGAACTCCATCAGGAATGCGTGGTCAAAGTGCTCTGTGTGCCCTATCGAAATGCATTTGGTCCGGGCCCTCTTATCCAAGTATCAGACGGAAGAGGCCATCCACATCCTCCATGCCCTGGGGCTCAGGTACATCGCGCACCCTGATGTTAGAGCTCCTGCTTCTATTGTTGAAGTCCGCAGTTTGTCTCCTAAGGGCTAGGGGAATGGTGCCCTGCCGGGCGAGTGCCGGATCTGTGGCCTTTGTTTGAGCAGCGGAAGCTTCAGCGCGTGAATGCGAGTTTCCTGGGCCATGACATCCGAGCGTAGTACCAACACTGAGGTAGCGATAGAGTCGTACAGCGTCGTTGAGAGCTCTTGCTTTGTGACCATAGTCTCAGAGAGTCTCTGGAGATCCGCGCTTATGTCCGCCAATGTAGGGCCCCCCGTGTCTGAAGCCACGGAGGAGGTCGGGGAGGAGGGCGCCATTTTGAGGCCATGTGAGGCCTGTGCGGGACCCACTGGGGTCTGGATGAAGCCGTCCATCGGACCGGTGCCACCACTTGTTTTTCCGCCCCTGGGAATTTGTGGGTATATCTGAGCACTTGTGCGGCCCATCGGGTGAGGTCTGTGCAGAGTGGCTCGGAGCTCCCCAGTTAGGCAGCCATCACAGTCAAGGCTCAGACCACTCCCCTAAAGCTCAGTAGCATATATTGTGGAAAAATAATGTATTGAGTGGTTCTGGGAACTTCATGTTAAATTAGAAGACTGCAGATTTATTGATTTTATAATGTCTGCAGAACATCAAGATGGCATTCATTTTCTCTACTACATGCTTAAGCATCATAAATTACATACAAAAATGTAATTAGGGCTAATGGAGGCAGATGCAAACAGCTTCTGATGGCAGAGACCGTAGCTCCCGCTAAAAAAATGCATATATCTGAAACACTGACATGCACATGGTACAAAAATGATGTGTCAAACAAAGCATTGTTTGTTGGATATTTACCTGATCACGTCCTACAAGTACTCTCATGCAAAAAATAGTATTAACAAGATATTATAATAAGGTAGCTGTCAGAACTTACCAATCCGCAATTCCCTCAAAGACACTTTCGGGTCATCACATATTGAACTTTATGATATAATCCTCAGCCACATTATAGGGAAGCAGCAGCAACTTTCTATCACTTAATTATTTTGTTACCTTGTGATACAAAGTTGCCATCCTCCTTACTGAAATACAGGCACTCCTCACATACTGACCGGGTTCCGTTCTTACGACCTGAATGTAAAATGAATTGAGGATTCACAGGCATGCACAAGACAGCATGTCTATGTTCGGGGGAATTCCCCCGAACATAAGCCAGTTAACTAGCACAGGGAATCCTAAGGATCTATTTTTCTGCAAACTTCCTCGAACATAGATTAGCTTACTAGCACAGGGAATCCTGCAAATCTTCCCTGAACATAGACAAGCTCTCTAATGTTTGGGAATACATTTGAATTGTAAAACAGGTCAGTCGTAAAGTGAGGACCACCTGTACCATAAAGCAGACCTATGCTTGATCTCTCGACTCTGTAGACTTTTTCAACCCAATTGATTTATCTCTTTCTCTTAGTTTTGATAAGTCGAATTGGGTCAGGTGTGTCTCTGAGGAATGTGCCATGGAAATGCATCTGTAGACTCAGTCGCCTTTATGATGCACGTCTAATCATACCCTCCCTCCTGTACTGCACATATCATCCTATAGCAGGCAGAGGCAACCTTCGTCACTGCAGATGTTTTGGACTACACCTCCCATGATGCTTTGCCAGCATTATGTGTGTAGGAGCATTATGAAGGATGTAGTCCACAACATCTGAAGTGCTGAAGGTTGCCTATCCTTGTCCTATAGTATGGTTTGCCATGTTCCAGTACCTTCCAATACTAATGGGAGTTACAGTCCCAGGGAAAGCTATTTCAGCTGCTGCCATAAATACCTTACCTCAATATAAACAAACAAATGACCATGCACACATGAATCTCCAAGTAGAGACAGGAATTGACATCTGGACTCATTTTCCTTTTGAAAAAAAAAAACAGTTACACAGTCAGTTTGGGAAAAACAGATTTTATCAAAAGGCAAGAAGGGGAGAAAAAGCAAACGCTTCAAGCATACTATCCTGTTGTTCAGTGTGCAGGCAGTTCTCCCAAGTGTGTAACATGCTGCACCCCCATCAGCCCGCCTTCCTGGCTGTAATGAGATCAGTGGGCAGTGCAGTATCAGAGAGGCTCCTGCAGCTGGAGGGGAAACTACCTCAAGCAACGGGAGATTTACAGATCAGAAATAAAGTAAGTACAGCTTTAAAGACAAGCCAGGTACATGCTGATCAGTAATTAACAAGTCTCATACAATATTTATGTTTCTGTCTTGGAAGCTGGAGTGGATTTGGGAAAGGTGGGGTGTGGACATGTAAGGCAGCTTTGTTTACACTTTGAGTAGCATAGATAGTTGCTAAGAAGGATGACTATAGAATTTTGCAACTATTATGGAGGGAGTCTTGAAAGAAATAATATAGCACCTGAAATGCTATCTTTTAACGTTTAATAATATTTTTACTTTTTTAGTCAATTGCTACAATACAGAAAGAACAAGACTTGGATAGGATATGCGTAATAATACACCTATTTCTTTCTATATCTCTGCCCTTCGTCTTGACTTCATGTAACCTGTTGTTTATTTAGAGGGGATTTGTTAAAATGAATAAGACATTAATAATTAAGATAACCTTATTTTATTTATTTGGAAAATATTTTTTTTTTTTACTAGATTTTATTGCATATTATTCATTATAGGCAAACAAAATAATGGGTATATTCTGATCCACTGTTATGTGCTACAAGCTAATGACGCTGATATCAAACTCAAAATATTGCATACTCCCCTTTTAAGTACCGGTTGGTTTGACTATATGAATGCCAAGTGGCAATCAGTAACGCCTAGCTCTCAAAATGCAAACAGGATTATTTTAGCAGCTGTCAGATAAAGTTATAATTAGGACAGAGGAAGAGAACTAAAATGAAACCCTGTTGAAAAAAAACACTAAGAGTACAAGTTTTTTTCTATCTACCAGGAAGATGAAGTGGCTGATATGCATAAATATACTACATCAGTTATTTGAATTGTCCTTTTTGAAGATGAACAATTAAAAAAACAAAACAAAAACTCATCTGGAATACATCTTACTTGGTGTTTTATTGCTGTGGCACTCAATAATATAACACTCATTGTACAAACTCACACACTGCGAAAGTTGGGATGTATTTGTGTAGAGTGTTAGTGTTTGTTAATGTACAGGTGTGAGAGTGAATTTTAAGACAAGACAGGAGGCTTCGTGTTTGCTTTACTGTCTTTACTGAAAACCTCCAGCAGGAAAGAAACAGTTAACATAACTTTTCAGTACAACCAATCAGAACACAACAGCAGTATAAAACCTGTTACGCAGACCCTCCTACTTCCTCTTTCTTTGCTGCTGCCTCCATTTGAGAATTTTCCAACTCAGATAGTGTGTCTGCTCTGGGTTATTTTATTTGTATTTAAAAGATCACTATAGGGTCAGGAACACAAACATGTATTTCCGACCCTATAGTGTTAAAACTACCATCTAGCCCCCCTGGCCCCTGATGCCTCCATAAATATAGCAGAATCTTACTTTATTCAAGCCTGAAGCTGTAGATTTGCATGCTGTTTGCCTCAGAAAAACAAGCTGTCTGCCGACATCATCAGAAGTGGTGGCCGGATCCAATCACAATCACAGTTTGCACTTCAGGTGGTCCGGTCCTCCCCACCCCACTACCCCTACTGCTGCCAGCCTCCCCTCACTCCCTGTTCTCACCTTCCAGGTCAAGTGTACTTTAGGAATAAAAGAGGTATATATAATTTCACATGTGTCTACATACTTTATAATCCAATTCATACTATATAAATTTCACGCCAAGAACTGAACTGTTGGACGTTTTTTTCCCTAGGTAAATGATAAGAGTAGGTAGTCTGTTATAACAGCCTCCTCATCATGTCTTGTATGTTAAATGCATCAATGATACATACCACTTTTATGTCTTTATTATATCTTCTTTAAATGTAAGCATGTCTTGGTCTTTCAGGCTATGACACTCCTCAGTGGAGCTAGGCCTCTGGCATAGTCATATATGGGGTTACCCCCCTTTTATACTTAAATGGTATTGGTACGCTGTATCCACTATACTGGCCTAGTCATATCTGGGATGACTCCCCCCCCTTTATACTTCCAGACTACTGGTATACTATACTGCTGGGCCTCACTAATGTGCCTGTGGCACTTTCTGGGTTGGGTGACCCCTCGCTCTCTCTGACTGTATGGTTGGGTCCTATACTAATGACCCTGAGGGTGACCCCCTCCTTTATATGGCCTGTTATGCATGATATGATTGTGCTTGCAGGGTGACCCCCTATTGCACACTGGGTGACCGCCAGCCAGCCTTGCCCAGGTGCCACATTAATGGTACCTTACGTTGGTTTCGGTGTCATCAGTCATGGCTGCTGAAGCTGGCTTTCATGCACCAGAGGACCTACAAGCATTGCTACGTGCCACACTGGCGGACGCGTTACCTGAAGCCCTTGCTGCCATGCACTGGGATGCCCCTCCTGCCCATGCGGAACCCACACCCGGCACCTCTGGGGCTCTGGTACCTGACTCCGGTGTCTCCCTTTGCTCTGCAGACATGGGCTTCACGTGCAAGACCTTGCAGGGGTCATGACACTGTCACTGGCAAGGCCCACTAAAGTGGAAGTGAGCTGGTATATCGAATGTATTTCAATTGAAAAGCCCAAGTGGGTCCTTGAACGTCACTCGCACTAAGTGAAAGAGACTTTCCTGGGCTCCACTCTGACTGGTGCGCTGAGAGCTCCTGTGGCTACCGCTGACACCCCAGGAGACATCTTGGACCCCTCGGGTCACCTTTTCGATCCACGTCTCCTCATACATTCTTGCTCTGCAGAATGGGCTCCCCCATTTCTCCGTTATTGGCTTCACTGCACTTTAGACAAGAAGGTCCGGGCAAAATTTGGGGCTGAATGCCACTTCTGACACTGCTGGATAAGGGGCCCTTACCCCTGATTTTGACCCAGTGTTTGCCACCTTCATGACAAGATCTGGTAAGGATTCTCACAAAGGCCTGGAACAGGGCATACGCTCCGCCTGAGAAAATCTGCTCTTCGATGACTCCTTTATGAAGGAATTGAACCGTCATGTTTCCATTTCTACATCTAGCTTTTTCCTCAGTGGAAGGCCATCACTGGAGATCTGTGGGTTCTGCAGACAGTGTCTAGATTCTGGATCGATTTTGTCGAACCTGTGATACGGACCTCAGATCCACAGCCACTATGTATGGACAAGGAGATTTATGGTTTTGCCCCTCTCGGTTTCTTGGACAATGTTTTCCTAGTAAGGAAGAAACCAGGAGACTTCTGCCCTGTGATCAGGCTGCATGCCCTCAACACATATGTCGTCTACTGACATGTCAAGATGGAGAACATCCATCTCCTCAGGGACCTGCTTTGCGGGGAGACTGATTCTCCCGACTGGAAGGTGTCACTTCTCCTGATCACGCTTTGGAGGTGTCAGCCGTGGTTCCCTTTACTACTGAAATTATCGTACAAAGATCCACTACTTCTCCCTGTCTCCGAGTTTCTTCTGCCAGATCCAGCGGGAAATCCACATCAAGAGGTATTAGTGGGTCGTCTGTCACTGGTGGTCATGACCATTTCCAGGGGGTTCCTGGGATGTTTCAGGCCTATTTACAATCGCTAGTGAGTTACTCTGGGACTCCTGGGAGTCTGGCACCAGACGATCATACCTGCACGCCTGGAGATCCTGGCGATCCTGGCATGGTTGGTGTCTGAAGAGACGTTTGGATCCCTTTACGGCCCCTATCATGGCCGTACTGAACTTCCTGGCCGAATTGTTTTCTCAGGGTAAGTTTTTTATATAGGACTAGTAATGTTTTCTGATTGGCTATCTCGGCGGCTCATGTGTCTTCTCAAGGTTCTGGCGTTGGTAAGGACACCTCAGTCTGCAGACTGTTACGAGGTGTAAGGCCACCTACTTCTCGCTATTCCTTATTTTGGGATGTTTTGCTTGTGTTGCGCTTCCTTGAGGAATGGCACAATAACGGGGACTTATCTCTAAGCCAGGCTCTACTGTTATGTCTTGTGTCTTTTCGATGCGTTTTCTGATGTTTGTACTTTTGATGTAGAATCTTTCTGTCTAAGGTGGTATTTATATTTGTCCATGACTTCGCCCTTTTGGCCTTCTGAGCATAGGCAGTTATTGATTTCCTATTTTCTACCGTTTAGAGCTGTTTCTGCACCTACGATCGCTCGTTGGATTCGATGGCTTCTTTCATCAGCTGGCGTGGCGAGTACTTTTGGGGCTCATTTGGTTCGGGATGCTGCAGCTCTAGAAGCCAGTGGGTCCCTTACGGATAATCTCGGCCCCGCTGATTGGTCTAGGGAATCGACTTTCCGTACTTTTTACTTCCGTTCGCGATCTTGTGTTTCTTCTGTCTTTATGTCTTAGAGTTAAAATTGCAAATATGAAGCCTCCTGTCTTGCCTTAAAAATAGGGATTATTCTAGCCTCGGTGAGGGAATAATCAAAATTTTATTAAAGACAGGTGGCGAATATTCCCCCCCACCCCTTGTTTCTCTCCCTTGAATTAGGTTTTTTGTCATTGTGTTAATTTGGGATATTGTATTCTTTTCAATATACGGTCTCAAGTTTGATTAATACATTTTTATGTGCTACGGTTTTGGTTGTCCATGTGCAGTTTTTTCTCATGTCGTAATTCGCTGATCTACTAATGTGTATGGTGTGACCTTCTGCTTTGGCAGTTTACTTTCACAATGTTTCTTTTTCCTTGCAGTGTAATCTGGATTTATTCTGGTTATGGTGGTTTCTCATCTAAGTGTGCCTGTTATATTTGGAATTATTTGGTCTTCATTTTCTCCTGCTCGACCTCATCAAAGAAAAAGGAAGTAGGAGGGTCTGCCTAAGTAGTTTTATACTGCTGTTGTTTTGTTCTGATTGGTTGTTTGAAAAAGTTCTGTTAACTGTTTCTTTGCTGCTGGAGGTTTTCCATAAAGAAGATAAAGCAAATATGAAGCCTCCTGTCTTTAATAAAATTTAGATTATTGTGCATAGTCCGGTTCTAGATTGGAAGGGTCCACTTAAATTTGTTGTTAAATTACATCCTTTCTAAAATTGTAAAGTGCTGCAGAAAGTTGGCGCTATATAAATGTCACTAACAATATGTGGTGTCAGTATGTGTATAGTTTTGTGGAATGTTTGTTTGTGCGTTAATGTATGGGGGTTTAATCTGTAACTTCTTACTCCTCTTACTGTCTTTATCACCCTCTGTTACTCTTTCCCTGACCAGAGCCCCCATTTAATTTCTCATCCCAAAGATTGTTAAC
Organism: Pelobates cultripes; assembly: GCA_933207985.1. Taxonomy (NCBI): domain Eukaryota; kingdom Metazoa; phylum Chordata; class Amphibia; order Anura; family Pelobatidae; genus Pelobates; species Pelobates cultripes. The sequence goes on along the minus strand of OW240916.1, from coordinate 98,790,352 downwards.
TCCTTTCTGCTCTCTAGCGCCATAACTAAACTAAAAATATTTACACATTAAAACTGGCTTCATAAGTAATGTCCTAATCACAACCACATTTTCTTACTATCAGCTGATTTCTTACTAACACCAAAGACCAACCGTTTATTAAGATTTTTAAAGAGATACTCTGCAACCACATTATCTAATTGAACTGGTTTAAGTGCCTGAAGCCCCCTGATGGCAGTGCCTTGTTTGGAGTAAACATTTATATTTTGTCCTAATTTCATGGTTTAATGCTAAACGATGCCCTGCAGCAGTGGGTGGAGGTGATTGGTTGAAAGTGTCAGCTGTTAGCCTACCACAGCCACCGTTACTGATATTAAATGATATGGCTAAGGAAGATTGCCTTAGTGATTTTTCCAGTGGGGGTCAGGCTCAGAATGAAACAATTGAGCTTTATTGGATAATTTTTCTGAACCAGTCAGAAAGATTGCAAGGCAAGAAATTTATTCTGTAATATATGATAACCATAGATACTTTAGAGAGAGTTCACAGAAGGGCTACTAAACTGGTTCATGGATTGCAGGATAAAACTTACAAGGAAAGGTTAAATGATCTTAACATGTATAGCTTGGAGAAAAGACGAGATGGGGGGGATATGATAGAAACATTTAAATACATAAAAGGAATCAACACAGTAAAGGAGGAGACTATATTTAAAAGAAGAAACACTACCACAACAAGAGGCCATAGTCTTAAATTAGAGGGGGCAAAGGTTTAAAAATAATATCAGAAAGTATTACTTTACTGAGAGGGTAGTGGATGCATGGAATAGCCTTCCAGCTGAAGTGGTAGAGCTTAACACAGTGAAGGAGTTTAAGCATCCATGGGATAGGCATAATGGTAGCCTTGCTATAAGATAGGGCTGGGGAGTATTCAGAAAATTGACAGAGTAGATGGGCCGAATGTTTCTTATCTGCCGTCACATTCTATGTTTTTATGTTTCTATAGATTAAGAAAATATGACTTTCTAAACAGCAATCATATGTTTTGTCCTAATTTCATGTGCTAACCAGCAGTGGTGTAGCTAAAGCCGAGGTTGGTGTAGCTAAACCCTCTCAATACACAACAGTGCGCCGCGGACTGACCAATCAGAAACCCAGTCACAGTCAAAGTATTAGGCTGGTCATGTGTCAGATGCAAGCACTGACTGACATTACATCACTGTTATCACAAATGACTGGGCGTTGCATTGAATAGGAAAAGGATTTTACAGCCTAGTCATAAAAAGACCTTAAAGAGGAAAGGAATGTACAAAACGAAGAAGTTGGCCGTATATATATATCTTGATCTTAAAGTTCTCTATGTACTATACCTATATTATTATAACTTTTATAAAGCGCTTACAAATTCTGCAGAGCTGTACAATAGGAGAATTAACCAACACAGATTTGTAACCAGTCGAGTTTGACGCACAGGAACAGAGAGGGTTAAGGGAGATCTGCCAGTTTAACCCCTTAAGGACACATGACATGTATGACATGTCATGATTCCCTTTTATTTCAGAAGTTTGGTCCTTAAGGGGTTAAGAAGAGCACCAGATTTAAGGATTATACAGATAAGAAACATGGATCAGGCTCAACCTATCACTACATTGACATTTTTTTTAGTTCCCAGGAATTTGGACAGTTACATGAGACCTGGTACCTTGATGAAAACACGGCTTCTCCTGTGCATGCATGACTTGCCCAATCACCGCACAACAGGGTAACCTGAAGGTAGATCCCAGAGCTTTTGCCAAATTACAACTCCCATGATGCTGTTGCCATATGATTATGCAGCAAAACCTGATGGGAGTTGCAGCTCTTCCCCCAGCTGAGTATTCACCATTTGGGCTCCCAGTGTAGCGGATATTACAGGTGGCCATCATGTGACTTTTGCACCCATGCCACATCCACAGCCAGTAATCTCCCCACAGCAACCAACTCACAGCCACCCCTGCCATCAATTCACAGCCACCCCTGCCATCAACTCACAGCCACCCTGCCACCAGCTCACAGTCACCCTGCCACCAACTCACAGCCACCCTGCATTCTCCCCTGGCTCCGCATACCTGGCACTGTTTTCAGCCTGCTGCTCCTTGCCAGTGGCGTCTCTAGGATTCCTTTTTAGGGGGGGCACATGGTGGGCCAGGGACAAAAGTAGGGGGGCACATTGTACCCCGCCCCTGCCGCATGTTAAGCCCCACCCCTGACACAATGTGTTGTTGTTTTTTATAATCCCTGGTGGAGGATTCATTATTTTCTACCAGGGATCACTAAAAAACAAACACATTTCCTTTGATACAGTACCATAGTTGGCACTGTATCCATATACACAGTCCGTATACACACACACAGACAGACACACAGACTGCTGAGTCCATACACACACAAAAGCTTCCTCACTAGCAGACACACACACAGACTGCTGAGTCCATACACACACACTGTCGGGATCCCGCGGGCGGCTGCGAGGGGAGGCTGCACCCCACTCGCGGTACTCACCCTCCAGCCTTCCGCGGTCTCCTCCGCCTCGTTGGCTCGGCGAGCGGCATCCTTCCAGTCTCGGATGCCGCCCGCGTTTTCCTCCTCGTCCCCCAGTGGCAGCATGCATGACGCTGCACGCTGGGAGACCGCCCAATATATTACACGCCGGGGTCAGTCACCTGACCCGGCGTTAAAGGCACAGTGCCTCAATCACAGTGGGAGGTTTAGATATCTCCCACGTGTGATTGTTAATTCTGATTGGAAATTATCCAATCAGAATTAACCTTATGGTTTAAATACTTACCTTTCCTGTTCCTCCCTGCCCTGTTGTGGTCTTTGCTTGCTAGTATTGCTACTTAACTTGTGGTTCTGGTTACGTACTCTCTGGCTTGTTTATCTGACTCTGTGACTTTCTCCTACCCTTTGACCTCGGCTTGTTTCACGCTATTCTGTCTTCTGGTTCCCCTTACTCGGCTTGTCTCCTGACTATTCTGTGTGTGCTTAGCCACTCTATGGTCCGGTACTGCACCTTTTCTGTGTGTGTGTGTGTGTGTTAGCATGTTGGGTTCCCGGAATCGTGACACACACACACTGCTGAGTCCATCCACACACACACACTGCTGAGTCCATCCACACACACACTGCTAAGTCCATATATACACAGACTGCTGAGTCCATACACACACATAGACTGCTGAGTCCAAACACACACACACACAGACCGCTGAGTCCATACACACACACAGAGACTGCTGAGTCCATACACACACACAGACTGCTGAGTCCATACACACACACACACACAGACTGCTGAGTCCATACACACACACAGACTGCTGAGTCCATACACATACAGACTGCTGAGTCCATACACACAGACTGCTGAGTCCATACACATACAGACTGCTGAGTCCATACACACGCAGTGCTGAGTCCATACAAACATACAGACTGTTGAGTCCATACACATCGCTGAGTCCATACACACACACAGACTGCTGAGTCGACACACACACACACAGACTGCTGAGTCCATACACACACACAGACGGCTGAGTCGACACACACACACACTGCTGAGTAAATACACACACACTGCTGAGTCCATAAACACACACATACAGACTGCTGAGTCCATCCATCCACACCACAGACACATAGACTGCTGAGTCCTTCCACACACACACAACCCACACAGACTGCTGAGTCCATACACACAGACTACTGAGTCCATCCACAAACACACAGACACACAGACTGCTGAGTCCATACACACACACTGGGCTGCACGAGTCCATCCACACACACACACACACACACACACACACACAGACTTCTGAGTCCATACACACACACACACAGACTGCTGAGTCCATGCACACACAGACACACAGACTGCTGAGTCCATACACACACACACACACACACACACAGACTGTTTCACTGAGGGTTAATCCAGCCTCTAGTGGCTGTCTCACAGACAGCCGCTAGAGGAGCACACTGAACGTCCATAGGAAAGAATTGAGTAATGCTTTCCTATGGGCGGTTTGAATGCGTGCGCGGTCGCAATCGGAGCTGAGAGGCTGAGGGATCCTCAGCGCCAAGGGAGTCCGGCGCAGGAGAAAGGTAAGTGCTGAAGACACACACACTCTCACTTACAGACGCATACACACTAGCTAACAGACACACACATTTACTGACAGAGATACAGTCAGCGACAGACATACATACACACTCACTTACAAAACATACACTCTCATTGACAAACACACACTCACTAACAGACATCAAACAGACTCAGTAAGACACACATAGTAACACACTCACTGACACTCACTAGCAGACACCCACACTAACACACTAACACTCACTAGCAGACACACACTAACACTCACTCTAACACTCACACTAACACTCACACTAACACACACTCACTCTAACAGTCACACACACTAACACTCACACACACACTAACACTCACACATGATTTTTTTTTTTTTTAATATAATCCCCCCAGCCTCCTTACCTCTTGGAGTGCTGGGGGGGATTATTCCCTGGGGTCCAGTGGGGCTCCTGGGCGGGTGGCAGGTCGGGCAGGCAGGCGGGCGCACGAGGGAGCACTCAGTGCTTCCTCTTCAGCTCCCTCGTGCGCCGCGTAGGGATGCCGGCGCCGGAAGATGACGTCATCTTCCGGCTCCTGTATCATTGCGGTGCGCGAGGGAGCTGAAGAGGAAGCACTGAGTGCTCCCTCGCGCGCCCGCCTGCCTGCCCGACCGGCCACCCGGGGTCAGCAGGGCCAGCCTCAGGGGGGCCCTGGGGTGATCTGCTCCTGGGCCCCCCAGGGGAAGAGGCTGGCCCTGGGCGTACATACCGGGTCGCAGGGGCGGCCGGGCCCCCTGGTGGGCCGGGCCCGGTCGCAGTCGCGACCCCTGCGACCCTGGTATGTACGCCAGTGTATATCTGTACATCTGATTTTTGGCTCTCACATGCAATGTACTGCTTTCATGTTTACCAAAATAAAAAAATTTAAATAAACATAAAATTGAGAATTCAAATCTAATTTGATCTAATCTAACTAAATCTAAATCAAACTGGAAACATAGTTGACTTGGAGAATTTTTCCACTTGAACTACTTTACTACCATATTTGGTATTAACTTTGAATTCCCAAAATTCTCATTTTAATAAAAATAATGTAAATGATTGCAGGCAAATGAGATTACATTGCAGCTGTGAGACATTATGAAATATCATTAATTGCTCCATGATCTGAATAATTTATGTCATTTATGAGTATTTTTCTTCTTCTAAGTAAACTTTATTTGAATTATGTTAGTCCTACTTATTGTAATCACTAATGGCAGTCTCAGTTATTAAGTACACAGTTTTACCACATAATTACCAAAACCCTAGAGACACAGGTATTTTTTAAAATGGAACCATTTGTCCATCTTCCCAGTATTGCTAGGATAACTGTCACTGCAAATCAAAACTATCTGTTGACATAATAATGCTTTGATCAAATTTTGAAAGGAAATATATATATATATATATATATATATATTTTATTTTTATTTTATTTTTTTTAAATGACGTATGTGTACAAAAAATAGAAAAACTCTTTATATGACATGATTCTTCAGTCATATACATGCATCTTGAATCAGACAGTGTTTGTAATTACTATGCAGATACTGTAACTGTTTACTTATGGAAATACAATATTGTCTTATACTTCCTGTTTTACCTCTGACCTGGATGTAGTTCTAAAACCTAACATTGCTCTTCACACTAAAAACTTTGTGTCTCCATGGCTATAACTGAAACAACAATGTTAGAAAATCTAAAGTTAGTTTGGTGGTTTTTCATGCTTTACTCCCTGTACAGAGGGAGACTCTGGTAAAAAAAAAAAAAAAAAAAAAGCTCAAAGTCTATGTAGCTGGACTTGCAAGCCATTACTAACATATTACTTGACTGAATAAGCTTGACAGATAATTCAATACTATTAGCAAAACTTTCTAAGTAAATTATCTACATAAGTCACTATTAACAGGTCACTATAGGGTCAGGAACACAAACATGTATTCCTGACCCTATAGTGTTAAAAACCACTATCTAGCTCCTCATGCCTCCATAAATATAGCAAAATCTAACTGTATTCAAGCCTGAAGCTGTAGATCTGCATGCTGTTTGCCTCAGAAAAACAAGCTGTCTGCTGACATCACCAGAAGTGGTGGCCTGATCCAATCACAATGCTTCCCCATAGGATTGGCTGAGACTGACAAGGAGGCAGATCAGGGGCCGAGCCAGCATGATTCAAACACAGCCCTGGTTGTGGGCAAATGTTGCACAAGTCTGCCACTCTGTTGGTGGGAAGACTTTTCTTGTCTTGTGACAACTCATTGGCTTTCAATGTTACTGTGCAGCTTGCCAGTGTTTTCTTTATAATTATTTTTTAATTACATTTCAACATTTATTTTTTTATAAAATATTTTACCAGGATGGATACATTGAGATTTCTCTCATTTTCAAGTATGTCCTGGGTACACAAAACATTGCATTGTTACAATAGGATACAATATTACAAAGATACTATATATATATATATATATATATATATATATATATACATACATGCACACATATATAAATGTAATACATAACCGGTAATAAATATATTCAACCATGACAGGTGCATTCTGTGCTGAGGGATATTGCCATAGATCTCTTAAAAGATTTTAGATTGAATGAAGATTTGACTGAGTCCCTGAGGTTATTCCATAATTGCAGTGCTCTGTAGGAAAAGGAGGATCGAGCCACTTTATTTTTGCATTACAGTATGCTAAATATCATGCTAGTACTGGATCGGAGATTATAGGAGGTGAGAACAGCCAGGGAGAGCATTCTACTCAGGTATGGTGGTAGCTTCCCAGAAATGTCCTTATGCACAAGGCTGGAAAGATGAAGAGTGCATGGGGATTCCAGCAATAGCCAGTTTAGCTCTTATGGCATATCACAATGGTGGGTAAAGTAATTACATTCTAGTACAAAGCAGTAGAATGAATGATATAACTTATTAAGTTTATTAACATACAAGACAAGATAATACAAAACATACCATTGTCTCAAAAAGAACATGGATTTATACATGATAGGAAATAGTGAAATGTATAATATACATAATTCTTGAACATGAGTATACAGTTTTAGAAAGCAATTATATAAAAATAGATCTACTTTTCTTTAAATGTGACAATACAAATTTTGTCTTTTCCTTCAATTTTTACTTCTGATTTTCTTCCTGGTCTCCCACATCTTATCTTCTTCTATTTTAATCATTCCCTATTTTTGAAACTTTAGAGTATATTAAACATAAACAAAAAAGTTAAATAGAATAAAAAGCCAAAAGCTGACTCTCCCTAATCAACAGTCATCCACACTCATCCTAGCTTTGTTGTGGTGTCTCATTGTTATCTGGAAGGCCGAGGCAAGATACTGAACACACAGTCCCATAGAGGGGGCATTGCTACTGCTTTGATTGGTTAAGCTGGTCCCATATCTCCCAAGTTTATTTTTAGTTAGAAAACTTCTCTTTGTCATGCAAGAACCCTGCTTCCATTTTCTGTTCATATTCAATGTGACCAATGACAGAACTCCAATTTATTGGGCCAGGGGATTTCCATTATTTTGCTGTACATAGTTTTGCAGCCATATAGATTTGGATTAGCTTGCCAGTTTTTCATTATACTTTTTTTTCATATTGCAGTCCTTGTCTGTCTCACAATCAGTTACTGCTGCACTTTGGCTGTGTATTTGCCAGTATATTCCTACTTACTATTTCTAGCATGCAGTCCTTAGAAACATAGAATGTGACGGCAGATAAGAACCATTCGGCCCATCTAGTCTGCCCAATTTTCTAAATACTTTCATTAGTCCCTAGCCTTATCTTATAGTTAGGATAGCCTTACGCCTATCCCACGCATGCTTAAACTCCTTTACTGTGTTAACCTCTACCACTTCAGCTGGAAGGCTATTCCATGCATCCACTACCCTCTCAGTAAAGTAATACTTCCTGATATGATTTTTAAACCTTTGTCCCTCTAATTTAAGACTGTCCTCTTGTTGTGGTAGTTTTTCTTCTTTTAAATATAGTCTCCTCCTTTACTGTGTTGATTCCCTTTATATATTTAAATGTTTCTATCATATCTCCCGTCTCGTCTTTACTCCAAGCTATACATGTTAAGATCCTTTAACCTTTCCTGGTAAGTTTTATCCCGCAATCCATGAACCAGTTTCTCTGAACCCTCTGTAAGGTATAAATATCCTTCTGAAGATACGGTCTCCAGTACTATGTACAATACTCCAAGTGAGGTCTCACCAGTGTTCTGTACAATGGCATGAGCACTTCTCTCTTTCTACTGCTAATACCTCTCCCTATACAACCAATCATTCTGCTAGCATTTCCTGCTGCTCTATTACATTGTCTGCCTACCTTTAAGTCATCAGAAATAATCACCCCTAAATCCCTTTCCTCATATGTTGGGAACGGAATATGGCTGCCCTTTCGTTTCTTATGAGGTTTATGGGTAGGAAGGATGTTTCTAAGTCAGTTCTGGACTTCTGGAAGCCACAGGTGCAGCCCTAGGACACCTCCCAGGACTTGGAGACAGTCTGGAAAGAGGCCTGGACTCTGCCCTTGGGTTTTTACATCCAAGATGCATTATCTTGCACTTATCCACATTAAATGTCAGTTGCCACAATTCTGACCATTTTTCTAGTTTAGCAAAAAGATCTACCTTACGATCAAGACCTTCTGCAATAACACTAATAAAAATATTAAAGAGAATGGGTCCAAGTACAGATCCCTGAGGTACCCCACTGGTGACAAGTCCAAGCTTCGAATATATTCCATTAACTACAACCCTCTGTTGCCTGTCACTCATCCACTGCCTTACCCATTCAACAATGTTGGAATTCAAACTTAAAGATTGCAGTTTATTGATAAGCCTTCTATGTGCAACAGTGTCAAAAGCCTTACTGAAATCTAGGTAAGCAATGTCTACTGCACCACCCTGATCTATAATTTCAGTTACCCAATCAAAAAAATCAATAAGATTAGTTTGGCATGATCTCCCTGAAGTAAACCCATGTTGTCTCTGATCTTGAAATCCATGTGTTTTAGATGTTCATCAATCCTATCCTTTAACATGGTTTCCATCACTTTCCCTACTACTGAAGTAAGGCTTACTGGCCTATAGTTGCCCGACTCCTCCCTATTACCTTTCTTGTAAATGGGCACAACATTCGCTAACTTTCAATCTTCTGGGACTACTCCTGTTAACAATGATTGGTTAAATAAATCTGTTAATGGTTTTGCTGGTACACCACTAAGCTATTTTAATAGCTTTGGGTGTATTCCATCAGGTCCCATTGACTTATTTGTCTTTACTTTTGACAGTTGAAATAGAACCTCTTCCTCTGTAAACTCATGTAATAAATGACTAATTTATCATTTTTCTCAACTGAGGTCCCTTTCCTTCATTTCCATCTGTAAATACAGAACAAAAATATTCATTGAGGCAGTCAGCTAGACCATTATCCTCTTCTACATACCTTCCTTCTTTTGTTTTTAATCTAACTAATCCTTGTTTTACTTTCCTTTTTTATATTTATGTATCTAAAAAAATTTGTATCTCCCTTTTTTACTGACTGTGCTATTTTCTCTTCTGTGTGTGATTTGGAAGCTCTTATAACTTGCTTAGCCTCTTTCTGCCTAATCTTATAGATCCTTTTGTCTTCCTCACTCTGGGTTTTTTTAGAATTCCTAAATGCTAACTTTTTGTTTTGAACTATTTTGGCCACATCTGTGGAGTACCACAGTGGTTTCTTGAATTTTTTGCTTTTACTGACAAGCCTAATGCAATTTTCTGTTGCCTTCAATAGTGCAACTTTTAAATAATCCCACTTCTCTTGGACTCCATTTAAATAGCTCCAGTCTGATAATGACTCCTCTACCCATATTCTAATTTTAGAAAAGTCTGTTTTTCTAAAGTCTAAAACTTTTGTTTTTGTGTGGTCTGACTCAGTCACTGGTCTTATATTAAACCACACTAACCGATGATCACTGGATCCTAAACTTTCACCTACAGTAATATCTGATACCAAATCTCCATTTGTTAACACTAAATCTAGTATGGCCTCTTTACGAGTTGGCTCCTCAACAACTTATTTTAGAGACAATCCCAGTAGGGAGTTTAGAATATGTGTGTTCCTGGCACAAGTAGCTAATTTTGTTTTCCAATTTACATCAGGAAGATTAAAGTCACCCATGATGATAACTTCCCCCTTCATTGTCATTTTAGCTATTTCCTCAACTAGTAGATTATCTTACTCTTCAATTTGTCCTGGGGGCGTATAAATCACACCTACACGAGTTACTGTGTGATTACCAAATTCTAACGTAACCCAAACGGACTCTATGTTTGCCTCACTAACTTTTATTAGGCTAGATTTTACGCTTTGGACGTAAAAACCCAAGGGCAGAGTACAGAATATTTGATAGGGTCCTAACCTCAACATATGAGGAAAGGGATTTAGGGGTGATTATTTCTGATGACTTAAAGGTAGGCAGACAATGTAATAGAGCAGCAGGAAATGCTAGCAGAATGCTTGGTTGTATAGGGAGAGGTATTAGCAGTAGAAAGAGGGAAGTGCTCATGCCATTGTACAGAACACTGGTGAGACCTCACTTGGAGTATTGTACACAGTACTGGAGACCGTATCTTCAGAAGGATATTGATACCTTAGAGAGGGTTCAGAGAAGGGCTACTAAACTGGTTCATGGATTGCGGGATAAAACTTACCAGGAAAGGTTAAAGGATCTTAACATGTATAGCTTGGAGGAAAGACGAGACAGGGGGGATATGATAGAAACATTTAAATATATAAAGGGAATCAACACAGTAAAGGAGGAGACTATATTTAAAAAAGAAAAAACTACCACAACAAGAGGACATAGTCTTAAATTAGAGGGACAAAGGTTTAAAAATAATATCAGGAAGTATTACTTTACTGAGAGGGTAGTGGATGCATGGAATAGCCTTCCAGCTGAAGTGGTAGAGGTTAACACAGTAAAGGAGTTTAAAACATGCGTGGGATAGGCATAAGGCTATCCTAACTATAAGATAAGGCTAGGGACTAATGAAAGTATTTAGAAAATTGGGCAGACTAGATGGGCCGAATGGTTCTTATCTGCCGTCACATTCTATGTTTCTATGTTTCTATCCTTCACATACAAGGCCACCCCTCCCCCTTTCTTGCCTTCCCTATCTTTCCTATATAAAAAGTACCCTGGTATTGCTATGTCCCAGTCATTTTTCTCATTATACCATGTCTCAGTAACAGCGACTAAATCTACACTATCAGTTGCCATTATTGCCACAAGTTCATGGATCTTATTCCCTAAACTGTGAGCATTTGTAGACATGACTCTAAGCTTATCATTTTTTAACACACTTGCTACAGGCACCTTCTGTCCTTGTTTTGGGGGACAATTGGATTGATGTTTTATCACCCTTTTGCCCCCCCTCCTAGTTTAAATACATCCTAGCAAAACCTCTGACTGCTCACTGCTCACTGAGAACATTTGTTCCCTTTTGAGAAAGATGCAAACCATCTTTTTTGTACAGCTTATCTCCATTCCAAACAGAGCTACCATGAGAAATAAAGCCAAATCCTTGCTCCCGACACTATTCACCAAGCCACAAATTAAAGTCCCTAATACGCATCCGCCTGTCGTTCTGAGTGTTATGCACAGGCAGAACTTCAGAGAATGACATTGTGGAAGCAACCTGCCGTATATCATTAGCAAAAACACTAAAAACTACCTTAACCTCTGAAACCTCATTGCAAGCCAAGTCATTTGTCTCTAGATGGACAAGTACATCCAATTCTCCTTCCTGCTTTGCTTGCTTAACAATATTACAGATACGTCTCCTGTCTCTGTGAGCAGTAGCCCCGGGAAGACACCTCACAAGACCACCATTGTCCATCTCCATACCTTTTATAATGGAATCCCCCAACAGCAACTGCTTTCTATTAGGCCTCACCATAGTCTCCAAGCCGGTCTCCACAACACCACTAGCCTCAGTGCCTCTCTCCACAACACCACTAGCCTCAGTGCCTCTCTCCACAACACCACTAGCCTCAATGCCTTTCTCCACAACACCACTAGCCTCAGTGCCTCTCTCCACAACACCACTAGCCTCAGTGCCTCTCTCCACAACACCACTAGCCTCAATGCCTCTCTCCACAACACCACTAGCCTCAGTGCCTCTCTCCACAACATCATTACACTCTGAAAGTGCAGAAAATGAATTATGAAGAGCAACAGACTGTGCAATATGCCTTTTATCCACAACTCTGCCTCCAAAACCACAAATCAGACAAGTAACGTCCTGTTGCTCATGATGCAGTGGTCGCACAATGGAAAAGAGTCCCTCACCAGGCAATATCAGTAAGAAAATGGAAGATAGGTAAGGCTGTCGCACACTCTTTCAACACTGAGTCAGTTTTGGAGGAGCCATCTGATGATGATGATGATGATGATGATGATGATTCTGATGGTGAGGTCTACTCCTGACCTCTTGGTCACAAAGTCCTCTACCAAAGTACCCAAACCTGTGATGGATTATTCTGTTCTCCTGGATCTGCAGGGTGAACTTATTTGGCTAACTAGCCTTGAGGGCCTGTAAGTCTTCTGACGAGACTACCAGAAATAAACTGAGGGCAGAATGCAGAATGCCCACGTCCAATGGTTTCAGATTCTTACATTGACCCAAAGATGGTCCGATTTTTGGAAAAGTCGGGGTGGAAAGCCAAGAAGGGCTTGGACTTTTCACTCCATAACTGCCAGGTTAAGGTCTTTGATATTCTTGGTCCCAATACTAAAATATTTGACATACTGGAAATGGCCTTGGTGAAAGAGAAGGTTGTATCCAAAGTTCCATTTGCATGATAAGTGATGCCAACACAGCTCTGGCAACAGAGAGATGCAAGTCAATCTTGCTCAATATAGATCTAAAATTGTTAAACCTTGCAACCAGTGAGTCTGGACCACAAGCCCAGAGACAACTTAATTAAGGAGTTTGGCAGATACATTAGCACTTTCACAGCCCTGGACAATGCACAGGCTAACTTGAGAAAAGTTTTCTCCTCCAAGATTTTTGCAGGAGCATTCAGAACATGGGGCCATCTAGCCAGCCACTTCTCCAAGGGTTGCTTTCCGGTAAACTGAGGTCCAGTTACCACTAGACCTGCCATGCAAGACACCAGGCCAAATCCCTATTCCTTTCCCTGTGCTTGGCCTGCCTTGGCATGCTCGTGGGTCCAGAAGAGTTTCTTATAGCAGAGGTCAATCTGGTAAAAACAGTTTATCACCTTTCTTCCCTACAAAGGTGGATGGCAGATTATCCCCATTTTAAAGAGCACGGGACTCCCTAACTTCAGACTGTTTGATCCTGCAGACTGTCAAGAGTTATCGGATCAATTTTACTGAGACCCCAGTCCAGACGTTCTTTCCGCACAAGATTGTTTTCTCAGACCAAGATGAACAAGTCCTATCTTCCAGGGGCAATGGTCCACGGTCTAGAAATCCCTTTATATCAATTGTCTCAAACTCCTAGCTGGCTCCTTTGATCTCTGAAGCCTCCTCGGCGCCTCTACTGATTATTCCATCTGTTTGAGTCTGGACAATATCTCCGAAGTCAGCTACATAAATCATCTTGGAGGTGATAGATTGCACGTTTTGGCAGACCTGTCAAAAGATATCTGGCAGATCTGTCTGGATTGCTACGTACCTGTCCAAGCAGAGTACAAACCAGGATTGACCAACACCACACGAGATTGGAATTCCAGATACCTGAAGGACCAGAACGCCTTTCATTGATTGCTGACCATCTGGGGACGTCTGAACATAGCCCTTTTTTGCAGCTTGTTTGAACTTTTAACTTCCATTTTTCAACAACTGGAGACTGGACCTAGTGGCTCTTGCAGCAGAAGCTTTTCTCCAGGAGTGGCTGGTCACCTGTCACTATGCCTTCCCGCCTTTCTCTCAGATTTATCGTACTCTGCTTCATCTGAACCTCATCAGACCTCACTTGTCCTCATCTCTATTCTGGATATTACAACCAGGCCCGGACTGGCCATCGGGCACACCGGGCAAATGCCCGGTGGGCCACGGTGGCCGTGGGGCCGAGGCCGGCAGGGAGATCACAGGATCTCTCCTGCCGGTCTTTGCAGGGCCGGCACTATCTGAACGCCGGCCCTGCAGTAGTCTACAGCGGGCCGGTGGGGAGATCAGAGATCTCCCTCACCGGCCCACATAGAGAATACTGCGGCCGCCGGGGGAGAGAGGGAGGGAGCCAGCCTGCCAGGAGAGGAACCCGGCGGAGCTTTAACTTACAGCTCCGCCGGATTCCTCTCGCGAGATTCGGAGCGTTGCCATGGCAACGCTCCGGGTCTCGCGAGAGTGAACTCTAGCCCAACAGGCTAGAGTTCACTCACCACTTGGACCACCAGGGATGGATGGCGGCAGGAGAAGCAGGATCCCCCCTCCCAGGCATAAGGTAAGCAGGGAGGGGGGATATAATCAGGGCACATAACACTCCCAGCACCCTCACACACACACACACACACACCGCTGACACTCACAGCACCCTCACACACACACACACTGCACCCCTGACACTCACAGCACCCTCACGCACACTGCACCCCTGACACTCACAGCACCCTCACACACACACTGCACCCCTGACACTCACAGCACCCTCACTCACACACTGCACCCCTGACACTCACACACACACACTGCACCCCTGACACTCACAGCACCCCTGACACGCACATCACACACCCTCACTTATACACACTGCACCCCTGACACTCACAGCTTCCTCACATGCATACACTGCACCCTCACACACAGCTTCCTCACATGCACATAGCACCCTCATGCAAACACAGCACCCACTCACACACAGCACACATACACTGCACCCATCACACACACAGCACCCTTACCCACATAGCATAGCACCCTCACACTGCACCCCTCTCTCATGCACACTACACCCCTTACACACACACACACACACAGAGCACCCTCACACACACTGCGCAATATGCTTTCCTGGCATTTTTGTCTCCTGGTATCCCAACTATGGAGACACCAGAGACAAATTTTAAGCAAACACAGTGCAAGCATGTTATTAAATTTGCTTGCGCTGTGCAGAACAAATACAGGGTATTTTTCTCATGCCAGAGCTATTCAGCAGAGCTCTGCGCATGGTCTACCCTGGAAGAGCATTGAACCAACATGCTCACTTTGTGATGGGGCGTGCTTGTCATTGGTGATGACAAAACACACCCTATCTGGCCCCGCCCCCTTTTGAGTGGGCCGCTGTAATTAAAAAATGCCCGGGCCGAATTTTCTTCCCAGTCCGGCCCTGATTACAACCATAGCTCACAATGCTCCTGGAGAAAGCCATTGACATCCTGGGATTGCTTCCCTCCACTCTGAATCGTCTCGTGTATTCTGAAGGGAATGCACACCTTTTTGTTTCTTTGAGGTCACCTGTATTTCCTGGCATGACTGCTCTCTGTGGACCCTGGTTAATACTGGACGTTACACAGTCGACTCTTTCTTGATCTTCTGGCAGAAGCATGGGCACCGGTGAGTAGACAATCCTGCTAACATGCTTGGAAGGTGCATGGGATGACACGTGGGTCCCTTATAGGCTCCTGTGGTATACATTTTGCAATTTGTTGCTCACCCTTTTGATCAAGGTCTCAGCTGGACATAAGGGATTCAATAAGTTCCCAATAAGGAAAAATCACTTGGTTTGCTACCTCCTGAAGGACATTTCATTTCCTCAACCACCTCAACCTAGATATTCTTGACATGGGGAGTTACTATTGCATTGCACTTTTTTGATTCTTGGACAGCTTACTTTGATCTATCTCTAATGGTTTTCAGCCAAGCTGGTTATGTTGGTTTGCCTGATTTGAGGCAAACATGTTTCTGACATCCGAGCTTTGGATATATGCATCTTCTTATATCCCTGATGGTGTTTTGTTTGATAATTGTTGGCATACCAGAATTTCCATTAAATCTATGTTTTATCCAAGTTTTCCTCACAAGTTGAAGTTGTGTACAGTGTCATGTCTTGAAGACATGTCATGAGAATATTAAACCAGTACTGCTACATTTAGAGATGGTTCTCACATGAAACTATTTTTGGTTTTATGGAAACCTCACGCTCCTGTAGCTTCATGGATTATGGATTCGATACCTCATTGTTCAGACTGCACTCAATGCGTGGTGCTATGGAGTCCAAGACTTTTTCTTTGGTTTGTTGCTTGGAGGATTTCCTGAAGAGTTTTATTTCCATCCTTCATCTAATTTAACTTCTAATGTCATTTCACAACTTTGAGCCTTGATGTCTTGTGATAAAATTACCAAATTTTACTAATACAAGATGTAGAGTCATGATTCTATTAAAGACATACAGGTAAATACTGGTTCCACTTGATTTTGAATGTTTCTTCTTTCCTCCCTTTACCTTGGTTCTAACTCTAGTGGAGGTATGTATTGTCTTTTGATGCGACTTGGGAGGTTTCTTCTGTCAAGATATGCCTTATTTTTCATTAATATGTAAACTAAATTTATATCGTTTGCAATTTATTGTGCAATAGGAATAGATCAATCTTTACCGTTACGGAATGTTATTGTGCTTGACATTTGTAGTAATATATTTGTGGTTTTTCTCCACACTTGAATCTCGATTTTACTACATGTAATTTCTGTTATTTCAGCTTGAAATCCTCCTTCTGAATCAGGCCATCTGTTTACAGTTGAGGATACTTTGTTTTCTTTAAGGATTATATTGGTTGTATTGTCTTCATTGTTATTGGAAATTGACTGTTCTTCATTGTGATTGTTTTACTTTGGTCACATCAAAAAGGAGTGTCTGAGGGTCACCTGTGTGAATATGGGATGTGTGATGTTGTTGGTTACTAAGTTATACTCTTAACCCTTTCTGTGTTTGTTTTTTTCACTTTGTTTTACATAACATCTAAGCATAATCTTTGCCTCTGTGTCTCTAATTAAATCATGTCATGTTATTAGTAAAATCTAGTAATTTTCATAGAATAATTTTCCAAATGATTTATCTAACAGTATTGAATCATTTGAAAAGCTTATTAAATCAAGTCCACAGTCCATTGGTAATATTTTAATATTTACTGATATATTTTTACATAATATATTTTGGATATTTTAATATATTGATAGGCAGTGTTTACATTAAAAACCCTGCAGGGAAAGCCAGTAGACTCCAGAACAACTACATTAAGCTGAAGTTCTGACTGGTGACTACAGTGTCCCTGTAAATCAATTAAAATGCTTATCCAAAATATTAAATTGAGGCAACATTGTGATAGTTTGAAAAGCTTATCCAAAATAATTGAATCGAGGCCTTTGAGGCTAGAGTCTCTCAGGTCAAGGCTGACTATCACTTGATGGGTCAACAAAGAAAGGAGCATCTATCCTTAGCAACATACGCTAATTAATTAATAAATTTAAAAAAAAATTGTCATTACAAAGGCTGGATTGTAAAGCTGGAAGGCATGGTTCTTGTGAAAGTAAAAGTCTCATTTAGTTTGAAAGCATTTTCCCTCAACTATCACTATCTCTTTCTTACATAAATACACAAGATACAGTATAATAGCAAATATATTGCATGTTAAAACAATATTAACAACCAGGAGGAGTATGGGTGCCCAGGTATAGTCTTTTGTTTTTAGGCTAGAATCTTCACCTTCTTGGTAACAACTGCATATTTCGACAAGGGCCTTGATGTAATATTTTTGGACAACCTTTTTTTGTTTAACCCCTTAAGGACTGAGCCAAATTTACACGTTGTGAACAAAACAAAATGTAAACAAAACTTGGCATTTGCGCTACATGTCTGTCCAACCGTAATTCACCTCTTTCATATTAAATGCACCCACCCTTATTATATATCATTTTATTCAGGGGAAACAGGGCTTTCATTTAATATTTAATATCAAGTATTTAGCTATGAAACATAATTTAATATGAAAAAATGGGAGAAAATATGATTTTTAAAAAATTTTTTAGTTCTACATGACATTTTAACTGTCAATGTCATAATACTGTTTGCTTTTACTGAAATAATGAAATACACATATTTGTATTCAGCAAAGTCTCACGTGTAAAACAGTACCCCCTATGTACAGGTTTTATGGCGTTTTGGGAAGTTACAGGGTCAAATATAGCACGTTACATTTGAAATTGAAATTCGCCAGATTGGTTACGTTGCCTTTGGGACTTTATAGTAGCCCAGGAATGAAATTTACACCCATAATAGCATACCATTTGCAATAGTAGACAACCCAAGGTATTGCAAATGGGGTATGTCCAGTCTTTTTTA
This sequence comes from Pelobates cultripes, assembly GCA_933207985.1. NCBI lineage: Eukaryota > Metazoa > Chordata > Amphibia > Anura > Pelobatidae > Pelobates > Pelobates cultripes. The sequence goes on along the minus strand of OW240916.1, from coordinate 98,771,835 downwards.
GTAGCCATTTGGTCACAAACACTGGCCAAATTTAGCGTTGGTATTTGTTTGTGTGTTAAAAATGCAAAAAACGCCAATTCTGGCCAGTGTTTGTGAGTAAGTGGCTACTAAAAAAGACTGGAAATACCCCGTTTGCAATACCTTGGGTTGTCTACTATTGCAAATGGTATGCCATCATAGGGGTAATTTTCATTCTTGGGCTACCATAGGGTCTCAAAGGCAACCTAACCAATCTGGCGAATTTTAATGTGAAAAAAATTGAAACACAAGCCTTATATTTGACGATGTAACTTTTGAAAACACCATAAAACCTGTACATGAGGGGTACTGTTGTACTCGGGATACTTCGCTGAACACAAAAATGTGTGTTTCAAAACAGTAAAAAGTATCGCAGCAATAATATCGTCTGTGTAAGTGCTGTTTGTGCATGAAAAATGTGAAAAACGTCACTTTTACTGGCGATATCATCGTTGTAATACATTTTACTGTTTTGAAACACTAATATTTGTGTTCAGAGAAGTCTCCCAAGTAGAACAGTACCCCCCATGTACAGGTTTTATGGTGTCTTGGAAAGTTGTAGGGTTAAATTTAGTGCTAGCAAATTAAATTTCCTTTACTTTCGGCATGGGTTGTCAGGCAGGTCCCGCTAATTGTAATTAATTAAGATACCTAATTATGTAAAAATATTACATAAATATATATACGTATGCGTATATATATATATATATATATATATATATAATTTTTTTCATATTTTTATCGATATATAGGTATATATGTAGTGATATACTGATACTGATTAAATATATATATAATTATTGTTATCTCTCTCTCTCTCTCTCTCTATATATATATATATATATATATAGCACCCTTAAATATATATTTAATCAGTATCAGTCTACGTGTAATTTGATATTAATATATATGTAATTATATATATATATATATATATTAATAGTAAAATACACCTAGACAGTGTGTGTGTGTGTGTGTGTGTATGTATATGTGTATATATATACTTAGATCATATATATATTTCCATCCTTCATCTAATTTAACTTCTAATGTCATTTCACAACTTTGAGCCTTGATGTCTTGTGATAAAATTACCAAATTTTACTAATACAAGATGTAGAGTCATGATTCTATTAAAGACATACAGGTAAATACTGGTTCCACTTGATTTTGAATGTTTCTTCTTTCCTCCCTTTACCTTGGTTCTAACTCTAGTGGAGGTATGTATTGTCTTTTGATGCGACTTGGGAGGTTTCTTCTGTCAAGATATGCCTTATTTTTCATTAATATGTAAACTAAATTTATATCGTTTGCAATTTATTGTGCAATAGGAATAGATCAATCTTTACCGTTACGGAATGTTATTGTGCTTGACATTTGTAGTAATATATTTGTGGTTTGTCTCCACACTTGAATCTCGATTTTACTACATGTAATTTCTGTTATTTCAGCTTGAAATCCTCCTTCTGCATCAGGCCATCTGTTTACAGTTGAGGATACTTTGTTTTCTTTAAGGATTATATTGGTTGTATTGTCTTCATCGTTATTGGAAATTTACTGTTCTTCATTGTGATTGTTTTACTTTGGTCACATCAAAAAGGAGTGTCTGAGGGTCACCTGTGTGAATATGGGATGTGTGATGTTGTTGGTTACTAAGTTATACTCTTAACCCTTTCTGTGTTTGTTTTTTTCACTTTGTTTTACATAACATCTAAGCATAATCTTTGCCTCTGTGTCTCTAATTAAATCATGATGTCATGTTATTAGTAAAATCTAGTAATTTTCATAGAATAATTTTCCAAATGATTTATCTAACAGTATTGAATCATTTTAAAAGCTTATTAAATCAAGTCCACAGTCCATTGGTAATATTTTAATATTTACTGATATATTTTTACATAATATATTTTGGATATTTTAATATATTGATAGGCAGTGTTTGCATTAAAAACCCTGCAGGGAAAGTCAGTAGACTCCAGAACAACTACATTAAGCTGAAGTTCTGACTGGTGACTACAGTGTCCCTGTAAATCAATTAAAATGCTTATCCAAAATATTAAATTGAGGCAACATTGTGATAGTTTGAAAAGCTTATCCAAAATAATTGAATCGAGGCCTTTGAGGCTAGAGTCTCTCAGGTCAAGGCTGACTATCACTTGATGGGTCAACAAAGAAAGGAGCATCTATCCTTAGCAACATACGCTAATTAATTAATAAATTTAAAAAAAAATTGTCATTACAAAGGCTGGATTGTAAAGCTGGAAGGCATGGTTCTTGTGAAAGTAAAAGTCTCATTTAGTTTGAAAGCATTTTCCCTCAACTATCACTATCTCTTTCTTACATAAATACACAAGATACAGAGTAATAGCAAATATATTGCATGTTAAAACAATATTAACAACCAGGAGGAGTATCGGTGCCCAGGTATAGTCTTTTGTTTTTAGGCTAGAATCTTCACCTTCTTGGTAACAACTGCATATTTCGACAAGTGCCTTGATGTAATATTTTTGGACAACCTTTTTTTGTTTAACCCCTTAAGGACTGAGCCAAATGTACACGTTGTGAACAAAACAAAATGTAAACAAAACCTGGCATTTGCGCTACAAGTCTGTCGAACCGTAATTCACCTCTTTCATATTAAATGCATCCACCCTTATTATATATCATTTTATTCAGGGGAAACGGGGCTTTCATTTAATATTTAATATCAAATATTTAGCTATGAAACATAATTTAATATGAAAAAAATGGGAGAAAATAAGATTTTTAAAAAATTTTTTAGTTCTACATGACATTTTAACTGTCAATGTCATAATACTGTTTGCTTTTACTGAAATAATGAAATACACATATTTGTATTCAGCAAAGTCTCACGTGTAAAACAGTACCCCCTATGTACAGGTTTTATGGCGTTTTGGGAAGTTACAGGGTCAAATATAGCACGTTACATTTGAAATTGAAATTCGCCAGATTGGTTAAGTTGCCTTTGGGACTTTATAGTAGCCCAGGAATGAAATTTACACCCATAATGGCATACCATTTGCAATAGTAGACAACCCAAGGTATTGCAAATGGGGTATGTCCAGTCTTTTTTAGTAGCCATTTGGTCACAAACACTGGCCAAAGTTAGCGTTAGTATTTGTTGGTGTGTGAAAAATGCAAAAAACGCCAATTTTGGCCAGTGTTTGTGACTAAGTGGCTATTAAAAAGGACTGGAAATACCCCGTTTGCAATACCTTGGGTTGTCTACTATTGCAAATGGTATGCCATCATAGGGGTCATTTTCATTCTTGGGCTACCATAGGGTCTCAAAGCAACCTAACGAATCTGGCGAATTTTAATGTGAAAAAAAAATGAAACACAAGCCTTATATTTGACGATGTAACTTTTGAAAACACCATAAAACCTGTACATGAGGGGTACTGTTGTACTCGGGATACTTCGCTGAACACAAAAATGTGTGTTTCAAAACAGTAAAAAGTATCGCAGCAATAATATCGTCTGTGTAAGTGCTGTTTGTGCATGAAAAATGCGAAAAACTTCACTTTTACTGGCGATATCATCGTTGTAATACATTTTACTGTTTTGAAACACTAATATTTGTGTTCAGAGAAGTCTCCCAAGTAGAACAGTACCCCCCATGTACAGGTTTTATGGTGTCTTGGAAAGTTATAGGGTTAAATTTAGTGCTAGCAAATTAAATTTCCTTTACTTTCGGCATGGGTTGTCAGGCAGGTCCCGCTAATTGTAATTAATTAAGATACCTAATTATGTAAAAATATTACATAAATATATATACGTATGCGTATATATATATATATATATATATATATATGTATATATATATAATTTTTTTCATTTTTTATCGATATATAGGTATATATGTAGTGACATACTGATACTGATTAAATATATATATAATTATTGTTATCTCTCTCTCTCTCTCTCTCTCTCTATATATATATATATATATATATATATATATAGCACCCTTAAATATATATTTAATCAGTATCAGTCTACGTGTAATTTGATATTAATATATATGTAATTATATATATATACATATTAATAGTAAAATACACCTAGACAGTGTGTGTGTGTGTGTGTATGTATATGTGTATATATATACTTAGATCATATATATATATAATATATATATATATATGATCTAAGTATATTATTTTTTTTTTTTTACACTTATTTAACATTTATTTATTTTATTTCTAGCCAGCAGGGGGACTACCTAAAATAGGGCAGAATAGTACGCGCTCCGGTCTTAAGGGGTTAAATATTAAAATGTGTGTGTGTGTGTGTGAGGGTATATATATATATATATATATATATATATATTTTAAGGACGCAGGCCTGTATTGTTGGGAGGAGTCCTTTAAAAACGCTACTCCCCCTTCTTACCTTCACCGTGATGTACGCTGTTCACTCCTGGTCTGTTCGCGTCTCCTCGGCAGCTCGCACTTTTGGGTTCTGGCCTCCTTTCGTTTTCCCGCCAGTTCTGCATCTTCTGTTCGTGCAATTCCAGACGAACCACAATCAACGTTTCTCATAAACAAATGAACGATCGGGTAATCGGCGAGAATGGCTGCGTTGGGGCTATTTCTGCCGTTCGCACATATCTTTCAATACATGTTTAAATCATAGATGTGCGCACGGGGTGTGCCTGGTGTGCCTAGGCACACCCTAATCCCCGCAGCACGCACTATGTGCCTCCCTCCGTGAGTCGGTGAGGGAGATCAAAGAGCTCCCTCACCAATGCACAGGCAGGGAGGCAAGAGAGGACCCGGGGAGCTCTTGCCAGCAGCTCCACCGGGTTCCTATCACGCGGTCGGAGCTTTGCTGTGGTTACCGCGGCAACGCTCAGATCTCGCGAGAGTGAACTCTAGCCCCACAGGGGGCTAGAGTTCACTCTCCACTGGACCACCAGGGAAGGCAGGAGCACGGTCCCCCCTCCCTACATAAGGTAAGAAGGGAGAGGGATATTAACTAAATGGCCCCCACACATTACACACAAACATACAGCACACACACATACATCACACTTACACACACATTAACAGCTCCCTCACACTAACAACACCCTTACACACACAGCACCCTCACACATACACACACAGCACACACACACAGCACACACTAACAGCACCCTCACACTAACAACACCCTTACACATGCACACACACTAACAGCACCCTTACACACAGCACCCTCACACACACACACACACAGCACCCTTACACACACACACACACAGCACCCTTACACACACACACACACACAGCACACACTAACAGCACCCTTACACACACAGCACCCTTAGACATATACACACTAACAGCACCCTCACACACACAGCACCCTTACACACACACAGCACACACTAACAGAACCCTTACACACACAGCACTCTCACCCACACACACAAAGCACACACTAACCGCACCCTCACACACACACACACTAACAGCACCCTTACACATACACACAGACAGCACACACTAACAGCACCCTTCCACACACAGCACCTTCACACACACAGTGCCTTCACACACACAGCACCTACACACAGCACCCTCACACACACAGCACCCTCACACACACAGCACTGACTAAATTGGAAAATGCCAGCCAGGCTCACATAGATCCTCCTCCCATAGGGTCTACACAAGCACTCACACCTTCCAACCAACAGGTTAGGCCCCCCCACCTCACCTTTCACCCCGCCCTCCACTCACGTAATTACCCCAGCACACATGGTCCCTCCGGCTCTCCATAAGAATATTTTAGATGGGAAAGATGTAAATCTAGTCTCATTACTAATAACTTTCCAAGACGTTGTGGAGAACAGAACATACAATTCGTTATGAAGGTTAGAGACCCACGACTGGAGCCTGTTGGACACAGAACTATTTTGCAGACATTTTGCAGGCTTGGTACTCCCGTCTAGTGCAGTCTGCTCATCCACCTCTCATACCACCAATTTGTGCCCCTTAGAAGCTCGGATATCCCATTGTCTACCTAGGCAAAGCATAAGTCTTCAATATTTTTAACGCAGGAGTATGCAGTTTCAGTGCCTGCAGATTACTGCACGTATGCTCCATATATTTTAGGGCTGATACCAAAACCATGTGCCCGTCTAAGTTGAACCCAAAACAATGACTAACCGAAGTGAAAATAAGTAATTTGGCATTCTACACCTGTCCCCTCACTTGGTGGAATACTTAATTCACGTTTTTTCTCAAGGGTTCCACACTGGGCTAGTGTCACTCCCCGTAGGTACCTTGGAATGTCCCAATCTCCTATCTGCTATGCACGAACCACATACAGTAGACAATCTTATTGGGAAGGAAGTTCAAAAGGGTTTCATGATAGGCCCTCCCCCCCTCCTTTTACCTCCTGGCGCACAAATCCAATCGGGATAGCCACCAGCAAATACTCCAATAAAAAAACATCTTATCATTGATCTGTCTGCTCCTCATTCATCCACAAACCCAAGCCTAAACTCCCTCATACCATCCACCAAATTCTCTCTGCACTATACCACCATGGATCATGCTATACAAGCAATCTTGAAAGCTTAAGAGCGATATCTCCAATGCCTTCAAGTTGCTACCTATCCATCCCTCTTTATGGCATGTTCATGGGGTAAAGTGGAGAGAGAAATATTACTTTGCTACCAGACTCACTTTCGGGGCAAAGAGTAGCCCCAAAATATTTGACACATTTGCTGAGACTCTGATTGCTTCTCCTAAACATCACTAGGTGACACACTATCTAGGCGACTTTTTAATGGTGGAAAATAGCAACAGCACTCATACAAGTCTAAAGAGCACTACAGCACTGTTTTCTACTCTAGGCGTTCCTCTGTCACAAGAGAAAACTACTGAACCCACCACCAGACTTAATTTCCTAGGTATCACACTGAATTCCGGTACAGTCAAGTCTCCCCGAGGATAAGCTTGTGCGCATTCGTGTAGACGTGAAAAGGTTCCTTCAGCTAGGAACTTGCACTCGAAAAGACCTACAATCTTTGTTAGGTTCTTTAAACTTCGCCATGTGCATTATTCCTCAGGGGAGATCATTTATTTATAGACTGTTACACTTATTTCCAGGTCTGCCTGACGAGGATATTGGTCACTTAGTCCCTTCGGCAAAGGCAGACCTGGTCATGTGGCATGAGTTCGTAGAGCACTGGAATGGGATTTCAATGTTCATTCCACCAGTATCTGACCAATCCCCAGTCTTTTGGACAGATGCAGCTGCTAATACTGGGTTTGCAGCTATCTACAAAATCCACTGGTTAAGAGATTGCTGGTCGAAAGAGACACTCAATCTACCTTCCTTTCGCGAGACATCGGAATTATTCGAAATTGACCCGATTCACATTGGGGAATTCCTGGTCGGTCATGGCAGTCAAATGTTATACCGACAACATGGCAGCCTGCTACATAATTAACAAGGGTCGGTCATCTTAGTTGACCATTATGAGGTTAGTTCGCAGGCTGACCTGGTTGGCTGCCACATTTCAGTTCTTCCTCTACTGTGAATACATACCAGGCTACTCCAAGTCTACCGCTGATGCTTTGTCCCGTTGTAAATTGCAGAAATTCTTTGTTTTTCACCCAACAGCCAACAAATACCTGACTTAAACTCCGGATTTCAACAATTTAATCCTGGACTAGCCCGGCTATTGGTACATGGCAAGGAATTAGCACAAGTAGCCTTGTCCGCAAACACTAAGAGAACATACGATAGAGCCATGGTAATTTTTTAGAGGTTCACCGTAGAATTCAACTTTCACGATCATTCGATTCAAACCATGGTTGCATTTGCCGCATTTTGCCACCTTCATCTAAAACTTTCATACAACACTATCAAACTCTACCTATCAGGCATACAACACCACATTTTGACAGCCATGCCAAATCATACTCCTTTTCTTACTGCTTACCCAGTAAAATGTATAAATAAATTAGATCATCACACTACAAAAAAACATTTATCCATAGATGGGGAGAAATCCAGGGCATTATCAGACTTACTGGACACACTACCATTTGAACCCCATACAAACCTGGTTGTAAAAACCTCTATGTACATAGCTTTCTATTGATTTCTGGGACCTAGAGAATTCATGATTACAGCCCAATCAAACAGTCAATTATGTCTCATCGTAAAAGACTTAAAAAAGGTGAACGACCACTATCTCTTGTCACTCAGGCATTCTAAAACCAAACCATTAGGCCATCCACTAGAAGTACCCTACTGGGAATCACTGGTGCCCTGTTAAAGTCTTAGACACTTACCTAGTACAGGTTAAGGACAATCCCTATATTAACTGACCACGTGTGTGTGTATGTGTATATATATATATATATATATAGTGTGTGTATATATATATATATATATATATATATATACACACACTCATATACACAAAAACAAGATCTAGATAAATACCCAAATGGGTTGAAACGTCAATTTGATTTGTAGCACAGTTGATTTTTGGAAGACACAATAAAAACGCCATTTGAAT
>OW240916.1:98685853-98761336 GCA_933207985.1 Pelobates cultripes | reverse complement strand
GTTTTTAATGTTTGTAACTTTTTATAAAGTTTAATTGGAAAACAATAAAGTAAATTGAAATTACCTTTACTGGTTATTAATGAGATCCTTGAGGCTGATGCTGCAAGACTAAATATTTGATATCTGGTTCGATTTTCATAAGGAACTAACGAAGGTCTCCTCTTTCGGTGATATTCAGACAACATCATCTCATCTCTCTCCTCAATTCCTCTCCCCACCTTTTTTATCCATTTTTTCTATTTTTTAACCTTCCTTATAGCAATGCCCAGTAGGAAGGCTTAGCTAGGTAGCCCACTTACTATAGCCCACTATAACAGACAGACACACATACATACATACATACACACACACATAAAAAGACACATACATACAAACAGACAGGCACACAGACAGGCATACATACATACTGAAAAACAGACAGGCACACATACAGACACACACACACAAGACACATACATACAGACACACGCACACATACATACAGACACACACACACATAGATACAAACAGACAGGTACACATACATACAGACAGGTACACATACAAAGACAGACACATAAGATATACATAGACACATACAGATAGACATGCATACATACAAAGACACGCATACATACAAAGACATACACACACAACACATACATACAAAGACAAGACACACATACATACACATATATACAGATAGACACACACACACACACACAAGACATACATACATAGACACACACAAGACATACAGACAGATACACACACAAGACATACATACAAAAACACATACACACAAACACACACAAAATATTTTAGGTGACTTAACCTGGGGTCCAGTGGTGGCTCAGGTGCATGGGAGTCAGAGTTCCTACTCTGACTCTCTGGTCTTCCTCCCTCAGTCACTTCCTCCCAGCATGTGATGTAATAACAGGGGGCCCGGTCGCGCTGTCAAAGCGCCCAGCGCTGACCAGGCCCCCTCTCAATCCACATCCATCGGGTGGCCCTGACAGCATGGGCCACCCGCTGGACCCCTTGGACGGCAGCCCCGGCGGTTTGCCACGCGGGCCGGGACCGCAAATGGTGATGGTGTTACCTGGTCGCAGGGGTACCGCCGGCTCGCACTCGCCCTCCCGCCCGCCCAATCTCTGAAATCCCTACCACCCACCTGGAATCCTGAAACGCCCACTAGTAGGGGCCAGGTTGACGACCCATGCTCTAAACACTAAAACTACTGCATCTTAATGTAATGTTTTTTTTGTGTCATAGAGAAGTCCAAACTTTTGCTTCTCAGAGAGATGTATAGGGAAATGCAAAGCATGAGTATCAATCATTGTGCCCCGCCAATTGTTCCTCAAATCATTCATGAGCAATGTTTGCAGTGTGACAGGGTGCATTACCCTGCAGAAAGAGGCCACTGCAATCAGAGGCCATTGCCATGAAGATTTGTTTGTGGTCTACAACAATCTCTAGGTAGGTGGTAGGTATCAAAGTAATATCTACATGAATGACATGACCCAAGGTTTCCCAGCAGAACAATGTCTAGTTTATAACACTGCCTCTGCCAGCCTACCTTCTTCCTATAGTGCATCCTGCTGCCATCTCTTCCCAAGGTAAACAACACAAAAGCACCTCGCCATCCCTCTCATCTAAAAGAAAATTTAATTAATCAGCCTAAACAACCTTCTTCCATTGCTCCATGGTCCATTTTTGATGCACATGTCTCCACTGAAGGCACTTGTCATCATGAGCACTCTGACTGGTCTCCAGCTTTGGAACCCCATACACAGAAAACCGCAAAGCACTGTGTGTTCTAACACCTTTCTATCATGGCCAGCATTAGATTTTTCAACAATTTGAGCTTCAGTAGTTTTTCTGTGTGATTAGAACAGACGGGCTAGCCTTCGCTCCCCAAGTGCATCAATGAGCCTTAGGCGCTCATGATCCTGACACGAGGTTAACTGGTTGTCCTTCCTTACACCAATTTTGGTAGATACTAACTACAGCATTAGAGTAAGGGAGACCCCTGAAACAGGGGGATCCCAAGAGAAGTAGCTCTGGTACAGAAAAAAAGGGAAATTAGTATTTAGAAGTAAATGGAATAATAAAAGAGAGGGAGAAAGGAAAGGAAGGATGCCATATAATAATGGGCAAAAGGGATGAAAGGGGTAGAGAAACAAAATCAGAGACAAGGTAACCCCTACTCCACCCTAAACCACCCACAGCTTGCAAAAGCAGGCAATACTTGAGACTAACCAATCCAAAGAGAGAGAAAAAAATAAAATCCCCCCCCTTCTCTCACAAGCAGGCTCAAATCTTGTGGGCAGTAGGGTCCTAATGAAAACCCTTACATATAAAGCCCAAAAAAGGAGCTGAAAAGGGCCTGCCTGAAAAACCAAAATAACTAAAATACTAACTAACTCATAGAATCATACTAACTACCTATGTGCTACCCAAAAAAGTGAAAATAAATAAATAAAAAGAAAAACGCTCGACGCGCGTTTCGGCGTGAATACACGCCGTCGTCAGGAGCAAGTTCACATGTTAGAGCAGTTCCATCGGTTAAATACCTGTATTAATCAGGGGGAAAGTCCTTCAGGTGATCCGGCGTGTAGAGGGGGCGTGGATGAACAGCGTAGGAACAGTGCGTCCCTCCAGCCTTCACTCAACCACAAGAAGAATGCCATTGGGTAGAGGGGGGATCAATCAAGCATAGTCCACACCCACCTTACCATGACTCACGTCATTGGACGGTGGGAGGATCAATCCAGCCTTATTCCCGCCCACCCTATCCCGGCAAACACCATAGGGCGATAAAGAGATCAGTCAATCCTGATCCACGCCCACATTGCCGGTTAAGGTTAGTGCGGCGAAAAAGGGCTGTGTAATTGATTAGAGACGCCCCTTTTTTTTGGAGGATAATGATTTCCCCTCACGATCGGCGCCAGGACACATAGGGAGAGGGAAACATCCATTAAAGCTCAGCTCAGTCTCAGAATAGGGTGCTGTAAGCAATCCAAAACTGTGACAAAAACTGAGATGAGATGTCATAAATCTCATTGTGTCAAAATAGCTTCATATTAGTTGTGATTATAGAATATCCCTCTTTACAACAGTACAAGGTCCAGACATATTAAAAATCATGTCCTATATGGACAAATATGGGATCAAAGACCGAGCTGTGTGCAGAAGTTGAATATATAAGTCAACACCATAATACAAAAGGAGATATCTTCGATCCCATCAGATCCCAAGTGAACGACTGTGATGAGGATAATAACAAAGTATTTAAACCCATCACATCACGTATGGATCAACAGAGGACCCGTTTTGAACCATGAAGTGGCTAGAGGAGGTGATAATTATAATCTAACGATGGCAATAAGGACTAGCCCTCAAATCAGGTCAGAAGCGATAGAATGTGGTGCAATATATGCAAAAAGTGAAAAATAAAAATAAAAAAACTTTATTTACAAATGTATACAGATAGCTATTAAAATAAGGTAAGGTAAGTATAGAGAATAGAGTAGCTCCATTTTCTGTAGATGGAAAAACCTATATGTCTATAGAAATGACGTAAACGAAAAACCTTCGTTTAGTCCCTGAGGTGAAAGAGTTTTTAACTTATAAATCCAGTAGGATTCTCTCTGTTTGAGCTTACGATCCCAGTCCCCTTTCCGTTGGGTCTGGGGTATACGTTCTATGCCCATAAATCGTATCCTGCTGGATGAGTTGGCGTGGTGTGTTTTGAGGTGTCTTGAGATGGGGGTTTCTAATTTCCTCCTAACTGAATTGACATGTTCCCTTATACGGAACTTAAAAGGGCGAAAAGTCTTCCCTACATATTTAGTACCACAGGAGCATGTCAAAAGGTAAATTACCCCCTCTGTGTGGCAATTGAAAAAGGACTGTACTGAGTGAGACTCCTGATTGGAGCTATCAGAGAAAGTTTTAGATTCCCTGGCTATATATTGGCAGGCACTACAATGGCCACATCCATATGTGCCTTTGGGTAAGTATGATTTAGGGGGACCATTATGAGGGCCAAAATGGCTAGATGTCAATAGGTCCTTGAAGTTCTTTCCTCTGCGAGCTGTAACAGAGGGAAATGGTGAAATCACGGACTTAATGTGAGTATCTGATGTAAGGATTGGCCAGTATCTGCCGAGAATTGACAGCATAGTTTGCCAGCCTGCATCATATGTCCCAATGCATCGAATCTGATAATTTAAGGAAGGAGTTTTATCCTGAAGCAGGTTCGTTCTATCTGAGTTAATTGCTCTGGAATAAGCTCTTTTCAACACCCTATTAGGGTATCCCTTGTCTTTAAAGGACTTCCTTAAGCTGACAGCTTTTATTTTAAAGTCTTCAAGACTAGAGCAATTTCTGCGCAATCGCAGATATTGCCCAATTGGGATGCCAGCTTTGGAAGGGTAAGGATGGTAACTATGCCAGTTGAGAAAGCTATTCGTAGCTGTCTTCTTACGATACAGAGTGGTGGCTATTTGATCATCATGTAATGACAAGGTGATATCCAAAAAGTTTAGGCATTTACCCCCCACTTCGCTTGTAAAGTGCAAATTAAGTTCATTCAGATTTAACAAGCGTACAAACTCGTTGAACTCATCTGTTGAACCTAACCATACCACGAGTACATCATCGATGTAGCGTTTCCAGCAGTATATTTGCGTCAAATATTGAGCCAGACGCTCATCGGTTTGAAGATTACTTTCCCATGTGCCTAGGTATAGGTTGGCATATGAGGGGGCACACGAAGTGCCCATAGCCGTACCCATGATTTGATGATAGATGGTACCGTTAAAAAGGAAGACATTTTTAGTAAGCACAAAACTCAAGATTTAATCGGCTTTTGAGTGACACCAAGACATACCAAACTTTACAAACCGATCCCACTAATGACTACCTTTGTGAGGTTAAAAAACTATTGTCTCAAGCATTGGAAAATAAACTCATTACCAAAGATGAGTTTGGATTTATGCTCACTAGGCACCCTATGACATCGACATTTTATAGCCTCCCAAAAATCCATAAGTCCATGACTGATCCTGCCGGACGCCCGATAGTTTCCGGTACAGGTAACCTAACTCAAAATATGAGTATATACCTTGACAAGGTCATGAGCCCATTTGTATCAGCACTCCCTTCCTTTGTGAGGGACACAAAACAAATGCTTCAACTCATGGAGAGCCTCACTACACCCAAAGAGGCAATTTTGTGTAGTCTTGATGTGGAGGCTCTCTATAGTTCCATCCCACACAATTTAGGGATTGAAAACTTGAGATCTATTTTGCAACAACAGTCCTCATTTTCTTCTGAGTATGTGGACTTCGTTTGTAAAATCTTGAGTTTTGTGCTTACTAAAAATGTCTTCCTTTTTAACGGTACCATCTATCATCAAATCATGGGTACGGCTATGGGCACTTCGTGTGCCCCCTCATATGCCAACCTATACCTAGGCACATGGGAAAGTAATCTTCAAACCGATGAGCGTCTGACTCAATATTTGACGCAAATATACTGCTGGAAACGCTACATCGATGATGTACTCGTGGTATGGTTAGGTTCAACAGATGAGTTCAACGAGTTTGTACGCTTGTTAAATCTGAATGAACTTAATTTGCACTTTACAAGCGAAGTGGGGGGTAAATGCCTAAACTTTTTGGATATCACCTTGTCATTACATGATGATCAAATAGCCACCACTCTGTATCGTAAGAAGACAGCTACGAATAGCTTTCTCAACTGGCATAGTTACCATCCTTACCCTTCCAAAGCTGGCATCCCAATTGGGCAATATCTGCGATTGCGCAGAAATTGCTCTAGTCTTGAAGACTTTAAAATAAAAGCTGTCAGCTTAAGGAAGTCCTTTAAAGACAAGGGATACCCTAATAGGGTGTTGAAAAGAGCTTATTCCAGAGCAATTAACTCAGATAGAACGAACCTGCTTCAGGATAAAACTCCTTCCTTAAATTATCAGATTCGATGCATTGGGACATATGATGCAGGCTGGCAAACTATGCTGTCAATTCTCGGCAGATACTGGCCAATCCTTACATCAGATACTCACATTAAGTCCGTGATTTCACCATTTCCCTCTGTTACAGCTCGCAGAGGAAAGAACTTCAAGGACCTATTGACATCTAGCCATTTTGGCCCTCATAATGGTCCCCCTAAATCATACTTACCCAAAGGCACATATGGATGTGGCCATTGTAGTGCCTGCCAATATATAGCCAGGGAATCTAAAACTTTCTCTGATAGCTCCAATCAGGAGTCTCACTCAGTACAGTCCTTTTTCAATTGCCACACAGAGGGGGTAATTTACCTTTTGACATGCTCCTGTGGTACTAAATATGTAGGGAAGACTTTTCGCCCTTTTAAGTTCCGTATAAGGGAACATGTCAATTCAGTTAGGAGGAAATTAGAAACCCCCATCTCAAGACACCTCAAAACACACCACGCCAACTCATCCAGCAGGATACGATTTATGGGCATAGAACGTATACCCCAGACCCAACGGAAAGGGGACTGGGATCGTAAGCTCAAACAGAGAGAATCCTACTGGATTTATAAGTTAAAAACTCTTTCACCTCAGGGACTAAACGAAGGTTTTTCGTTTACGTCATTTCTATAGACATATAGGTTTTTCCATCTACAGAAAATGGAGCTACTCTATTCTCTATACTTACCTTACCTTATTTTAATAGCTATCTGTATACATTTGTAAATAAAGTTTTTTTATTTTTATTTTTCACTTTTTGCATATATTGCACCACATTCTATCGCTTCTGACCTGATTTGAGGGCTAGTCCTTATTGCCATCGTTAGATTATAATTATCACCTCCTCTAGCCACTTCATGGTTCAAAACGGGTCCTCTGTTGATCCATACGTGATGTGATGGGTTTAAATACTTTGTTATTATCCTCATCACAGTCGTTCACTTGGGATCTGATGGGATCGAAGATATCTCCTTTTGTGTTATGGTGTTGACTTATATATTCAACTTCTACACACAGCTCGGTCTTTGATCCCATATTTGTCCATATAGGACATGATTTTTAATATGTCTGGACCTTGTACTGTTGTAAAGAGGGATATTCTATAATCACAACTAATATGAAGCTATTTTGACACAATGAGATTTATGACATCTCATCTCAGTTTTTGTCACAGTTTTGGATTGCTTACAGCACCCTATTCTGAGACTGAGCTGAGCTTTAATGGATGTTTCCCTCTCCCTATGTGTCCTGGCGCCGATCGTGAGGGGAAATCATTATCCTCCAAAAAAAAGGGGCGTCTCTAATCAATTACACAGCCCTTTTTCGCCGCACTAACCTTAACCGGCAATGTGGGCGTGGATCAGGATTGACTGATCTCTTTATCGCCCTATGGTGTTTGCCGGGATAGGGTGGGCGGGAATAAGGCTGGATTGATCCTCCCACCGTCCAATGACGTGAGTCATGGTAAGGTGGGTGTGGACTATGCTTGATTGATCCCCCCTCTACCCAATGGCATTCTTCTTGTGGTTGAGTGAAGGCTGGAGGGACGCACTGTTCCTACGCTGTTCATCCACGCCCCCTCTACACGCCGGATCACCTGAAGGACTTTCCCCCTGATTAATACAGGTATTTAACCGATGGAACTGCTCTAACATGTGAACTTGCTCCTGACGACGGCGTGTATTCACGCCGAAACGCGCGTCGAGCGTTTTTCTTTTTATTTATTTATTTTCACTTTTTTGGGTAGCACATAGGTAGTTAGTATGATTCTATGAGTTAGTTAGTATTTTAGTTATTTTGGTTTTTCAGGCAGGCCCTTTTCAGCTCCTTTTTTGGGCTTTATATGTAAGGGTTTTCATTAGGACCCTACTGCCCACAAGATTTGAGCCTGCTTGTGAGAGAAGGGGGGGGATTTTATTTTTTTCTCTCTCTTTGGATTGGTTAGTCTCAAGTATTGCCTGCTTTTGCAAGCTGTGGGTGGTTTAGGGTGGAGTAGGGGTTACCTTGTCTCTGATTTTGTTTCTCTACCCCTTTCATCCCTTTTGCCCATTATTATATGGCATCCTTCCTTTCCTTTCTCCCTCTCTTTTATTATTCCATTTACTTCTAAATACTAATTTCCCTTTTTTTCTGTACCAGAGCTACTTCTCTTGGGATCCCCCTGTTTCAGGGGTCTCCCTTACTCTAATTCATTTCATTTTGGGTTACCCCCTATTCTGTAGCTCTGAAGTAGGCTATCAGGATAGACCACACAGCCTTGCAATCACTTGCAACACTGTGGTGGGATCCTGTATTTCTCACTCTCTTTATATAATTTTGTTATTTAGGTGTTTTTTGCACCATTCAGCCTAGTATTTATTTACCTAGTCTATACCTTGTACCTTCTTGGTCCCTGAATATCCACAATGGCAGGTTTTTTATCTAATAAAATGGATGCTCAGCAGTGGTGCCTGGACGCTGACATTGTCTTCTCTAACAGCACTTCCTTACCATCTTCATTCTCTCCCAATATACACACAAGTTTCAATAAGTTGACTAGAACCTTCAAAAAGCAAATTAAGACAAGCTGGGAAATCTCCACACTTAATACGTATATTGACAAAAAAATTATCCCAAGGGGTCTAAGGGTCTTTGTACCCCCCTCTAGGAACATTGAAATTGAGGGGTTTAATAAAGAATGGGAGGAGGCAGCTTCTAAATGCTCAGTTACATTCATGTCTATTTTGTGTAAATATGAGAATTTACAACTCATCAAGATCCAGCAGGAACTAGACACTGAGATAGAGACAGTACAAAAATTTAATGCAGATCCTCTATTTCAGAGTCTGGAAGTCAAGCTTAAGAATAATCTTGATAAATTCTCATATCAAATTAAGACCAAGAAACACCAGAAATTTCTAAGAGACTATACTGATTTTGAGACCGGTCGGGTATACCGTCACTTTAAGAAAAGGGTAAGGACGGATTCTGACCGATTCAGCACTTCAGAATATGAGTCCACTGACAATGAGGAACATGATCTCACTACTCCTCCCACCCAAACCCCTCAATTAGTACCCCCAAAAAGTATATTACGTAAAGGGGTGGATTTTTTAGGCCTAAGACAGGCCGAGGAATTGAAAGGTCCAAACACCAGACAGTCCCAAAAGAGCAGGGGTCAACGGAGGTACCGAAATTAGATACGGATGATTTAAAAATTGTGAATATCTCAGCATCTACTTTGTCAGATATAGAGATTTCAGTCCTTAAGAAGGGCCTTACTTTCGTACCTATTCCTCCATTTGACAAGTTCATCTGGACTAAAGATTTACATCTTTTTGCCCGAAAATTGGCCTTATTTAAATATCACATTATCAGAAAAGAACAGAAAGCACAAAATTTGGGGTTGACTGTTAAAGATTTAGAGTGTCTGGACATGCTGGTTGAGCTATTACAGAATAATGAAGACATGGCTTTAGCTCATGTACCTTCAACCAACCTAAAGCCTAAAAGTACCTTTACTCCTCACCTTAAAGATTATAAGTGTGTGGAGGTTTTCCTTGAAATGGTATGTAGAGACATTGAACAAATAAAATCCAACGATCTGGACTTTAAGTCTAATGGAAATTTAACCAATGCTGAAATGAAAGCACCTAAATCTCTACGTTCCAATAAGAATTTAATCATCAAACCCTCCGATAAGGGGGGAAATATAGTCGTGATGGATCGTTCTCATTATATAGTTATGGTTAATCGGCTTTTGAGTGACACCAAGACATACCAAACTTTACAAACCGATCCCACTAATGACTACCTTTGTGAGGTTAAAAAACTATTGTCTCAAGCATTGGAAAATAAACTCATTACCAAAGATGAGTTTGGATTTATGCTCACTAGGCACCCTATGACATCGACATTTTATAGCCTCCCAAAAATCCATAAGTCCATGACTGATCCTGCCGGACGCCCGATAGTTTCCGGTACAGGTAACCTAACTCAAAATATGAGTATATACCTTGACAAGGTCATGAGCCCATTTGTATCAGCACTCCCTTCCTTTGTGAGGGACACAAAACAAATGCTTCAACTCATGGAGAGCCTCACTACACCCAAAGAGGCAATTTTGTGTAGTCTTGATGTGGAGGCTCTCTATAGTTCCATCCCACACAATTTAGGGATTGAAAACTTGAGATCTATTTTGCAACAACAGTCCTCATTTTCTTCTGAGTATGTGGACTTCGTTTGTAAAATCTTGAGTTTTGTGCTTACTAAAAATGTCTTCCTTTTTAACGGTACCATCTATCATCAAATCATGGGTACGGCTATGGGCACTTCGTGTGCCCCCTCATATGCCAACCTATACCTAGGCACATGGGAAAGTAATCTTCAAACCGATGAGCGTCTGGCTCAATATTTGACGCAAATATACTGCTGGAAACGCTACATCGATGATGTACTCGTGGTATGGTTAGGTTCAACAGATGAGTTCAACGAGTTTGTACGCTTGTTAAATCTGAATGAACTTAATTTGCACTTTACAAGCGAAGTGGGGGGTAAATGCCTAAACTTTTTGGATATCACCTTGTCATTACATGATGATCAAATAGCCACCACTCTGTATCGTAAGAAGACAGCTACGAATAGCTTTCTCAACTGGCATAGTTACCATCCTTACCCTTCCAAAGCTGGCATCCCAATTGGGCAATATCTGCGATTGCGCAGAAATTGCTCTAGTCTTGAAGACTTTAAAATAAAAGCTGTCAGCTTAAGGAAGTCCTTTAAAGACAAGGGATACCCTAATAGGGTGTTGAAAAGAGCTTATTCCAGAGCAATTAACTCAGATAGAACGAACCTGCTTCAGGATAAAACTCCTTCCTTAAATTATCAGATTCGATGCATTGGGACATATGATGCAGGCTGGCAAACTATGCTGTCAATTCTCGGCAGATACTGGCCAATCCTTACATCAGATACTCACATTAAGTCCGTGATTTCACCATTTCCCTCTGTTACAGCTCGCAGAGGAAAGAACTTCAAGGACCTATTGACATCTAGCCATTTTGGCCCTCATAATGGTCCCCCTAAATCATACTTACCCAAAGGCACATATGGATGTGGCCATTGTAGTGCCTGCCAATATATAGCCAGGGAATCTAAAACTTTCTCTGATAGCTCCAATCAGGAGTCTCACTCAGTACAGTCCTTTTTCAATTGCCACACAGAGGGGGTAATTTACCTTTTGACATGCTCCTGTGGTACTAAATATGTAGGGAAGACTTTTCGCCCTTTTAAGTTCCGTATAAGGGAACATGTCAATTCAGTTAGGAGGAAATTAGAAACCCCCATCTCAAGACACCTCAAAACACACCACGCCAACTCATCCAGCAGGATACGATTTATGGGCATAGAACGTATACCCCAGACCCAACGGAAAGGGGACTGGGATCGTAAGCTCAAACAGAGAGAATCCTACTGGATTTATAAGTTAAAAACTCTTTCACCTCAGGGACTAAACGAAGGTTTTTCGTTTACGTCATTTCTATAGACATATAGGTTTTTCCATCTACAGAAAATGGAGCTACTCTATTCTCTATACTTACCTTACCTTATTTTAATAGCTATCTGTATACATTTGTAAATAAAGTTTTTTTATTTTTATTTTTCACTTTTTGCATATATTGCACCACATTCTATCGCTTCTGACCTGATTTGAGGGCTAGTCCTTATTGCCATCGTTAGATTATAATTATCACCTCCTCTAGCCACTTCATGGTTCAAAACGGGTCCTCTGTTGATCCATACGTGATGTGATGGGTTTAAATACTTTGTTATTATCCTCATCACAGTCGTTCACTTGGGATCTGATGGGATCGAAGATATCTCCTTTTGTATTATGGTGTTGACTTATATATTCAACTTCTGCACACAGCTCGGTCTTTGATCCCATATTTGTCCATATAGGACATGATTTTTAATATGTCTGGACCTTGTACTGTTGTAAAGAGGGATATTCTATAATCACAACTAATATGAAGCTATTTTGACACAATGAGATTTATGACATCTCATCTCAGTTTTTGTCACAGTTTTGGATTGCTTACAGCACCCTATTCTGAGACTGAGCTGAGCTTTAATGGATGTTTCCCTCTCCCTATGTGTCCTGGCGCCGATCGTGAGGGGAAATCATTATCCTCCAAAAAAAAGGGGCGTCTCTAATCAATTACACAGCCCTTTTTCGCCGCACTAACCTTAACCGGCAATGTGGGCGTGGATCAGGATTGACTGATCTCTTTATCGCCCTATGGTGTTTGCCGGGATAGGGTGGGCGGGAATAAGGCTGGATTGATCCTCCCACCGTCCAATGACGTGAGTCATGGTAAGGTGGGTGTGGACTATGCTTGATTGATCCCCCCTCTACCCAATGGCATTCTTCTTGTGGTTGAGTGAAGGCTGGAGGGACGCACTGTTCCTACGCTGTTCATCCACGCCCCCTCTACACGCCGGATCACCTGAAGGACTTTCCCCCTGATTAATACAGGTATTTAACCGATGGAACTGCTCTAACATGTGAACTTGCTCCTGACGACGGCGTGTATTCACGCCGAAACGCGCGTCGAGCGTTTTTCTTTTTATTTATTTATTTTCACTTTTTTGGGTAGCACATAGGTAGTTAGTATGATTCTATGAGTTAGTTAGTATTTTAGTTATTTTGGTTTTTCAGGCAGGCCCTTTTCAGCTCCTTTTTTGGGCTTTATATGTAAGGGTTTTCATTAGGACCCTACTGCCCACAAGATTTGAGCCTGCTTGTGAGAGAAGGGGGGGGATTTTATTTTTTTCTCTCTCTTTGGATTGGTTAGTCTCAAGTATTGCCTGCTTTTGCAAGCTGTGGGTGGTTTAGGGTGGAATAGGGGTTACCTTGTCTCTGATTTTGTTTCTCTACCCCTTTCATCCCTTTTGCCCATTATTATATGGCATCCTTCCTTTCCTTTCTCCCTCTCTTTTATTATTCCATTTACTTCTAAATACTAATTTCCCTTTTTTTCTGTACCAGAGCTACTTCTCTTGGGATCCCCCTGTTTCAGGGGTCTCCCTTACTCTAATTCATTTCATTTTGGGTTACCCCCTATTCTGTAGCTCTGAAGTAGGCTATCAGGATAGACCACACAGCCTTGCAATCACTTGCAACACTGTGGTGGGATCCTGTATTTCTCACTCTCTTTATATAACTACAGCATATCGGTGAACATCCCACAAGACTTGCTATTTTGGAGATGCTTTAACCCAGTTGTCTAGTCATCACTATATGGCCCTTGTCAGAGTCCCTCAGATCTTTTTGCTTGCCAATTCTTCCTGCTTCCAACACATGAAATTCAAGAACTAACTGTTCACTTGCTGCCTAATATATCCCACCCCTAACAGGTGCCATTTTAACCATATAATGAATGCCATCCACTGGTTTTAATGATGTGACTGATCAGTGTATAATATTTATGAAATACTAATAGTGACTGGTTAGGAATTTCATTAAAATTCCAATGCAAACCATCAATACCAAAAGGCAAATAGTGACTAGTTTGTCTTACGAACAAGCCTGAGGCTGACAAAAGCTGACAGAAGGCATAGTTCCACCATCAACTTTTGTTCAATCCCAGCTATCATTACAAATCACAGCTGAGAGATTCAACAATTGTCTCTCTCATTGCGAGATGTGATCTATGGATTCTCCTGTAGACTTGCAGGATCCACCATAGAGTATAGCACGAGAGCGGTCACTAATAGATGAAGTGCCAAGAGCTGAAGAGGGTCCACAGGATGGAGATGTCGGTGGCTGCAAGAGAAAGTTTCAGGTAAGTAAGCCTACCTGTCAGTATTACAGTATGATCCAGCACGTAGAATTGTGTAACACAGAGGACTAATAGGTAACGTATACTGGACCTTAGAATGGCTAGACTAACGTACCAAAGAATAGTCAGGAATAGCCGAGGTCAAGGGATACAGAAAGAGACACAGCGATAAGAAAAAAGCCAGGGGTCAGGGATGCCAGAAAACAGGGAAGTCAAAAACAATGCCACAATCAAATAACCAGAATTACCAAAATCAATAATGCACTCTCAGGCAACCACAAGGGAAACCACGACAGGGTACTGAGCAAGAGGAGAACTGGGCCTAAATACCCCGCCTGTGGATCTGATTGGTTGTAACCGGCCTTTGACCCCAAAGGCAGCTACCAGGATCTTATTTGCATGATTGCTGCTCAGCACAAACCCTCCTGTGGATTGATTGCTGCTTGGCACAACTTTTCCTGTCTAAACAGTAAATTCCATTAATCACATTTTTATAAGTGGATGAATACGTGAGACTACCTTTGACTGAACATCACAGTTAATCGACCCTAAATAGAGCTGTCCCCTTGGGCAAAATGAAAGATCTGATTTTGTTAGCAATTGGTTTTCTTAATTTTCTGTTTAAATTATATTGTTTAACATACTGTGTTTAGTATTAACCACAGCATAGTTACATAAGCTGAAAAGAGACATGTTTACATCAAAAAGAAGGCCAAAATTACCCAGTTTGTAGCACTTCCAATTTTGAAAAATAATATCCTTAAATATTTTGTTTTTGCAAGTATGCATCTAGTTGATGTTTAAACATCTGTATAGATTCTGATAAAACCACTTCTTCGGGTAGAGAATTCCATATCCTTAAGGTTCTTAGGGTAAAAAAAAAAAACATTTATTTTGCGTTAGACTAAATCTTCTTTCTTCCAGTCTAAACGCATGACCTTGTGTCCTATGTGTCCTATGACAGACGGAACTTTCCACTAATAGGCTCACTGACAGACAATCTCACTGACACACACAGACAAACATATTGGTATACACACAAATGTAGCACAGACAAACGTCTACAATCACAAGCTTACTACAGACAAGCTCACTGTCACACACACACAAACATGCTCACTGACACACAAGCTCACTACAGCCATGCTCACTAACACACAAATGCTCACTACAGACATGCTCACTGACACACACACACAAGCTCACTCACTAGCAGGCACACATACACACACATCCTCCCTCACTAGCAGACGCACACACACAAGTTCACTCACTAGCAGACACATACACACACACAAGCTCCCTCACTAGCAGGTGCACACACAAGCTCACTCACTAGCAGGCACACACACACTAGCCCACTCACTAGCAGTTGCACACACACACAAGCTCACTCACTAGCAGGCACACATACACACACACCCTCCCTCACTAGAAGACGCACACACACAAGCTCACTCACTAGCAGACACACACACACACAAGCTCACTCACTAGCAGGCACACACACACTAGCCCACTCACTAGCAGGTGCACACAAGCTTGTGTGCAGAGGCGGGCAAGTGGCTGAAATTGCTGTAAATTGTGCTAGGGGACTGACAGGTCTCCCTCCGTCCGTCAGCAGCCTAAGTGCGGCCGCACCTACCCCCAGCTCCTCCCTCTTCACTCCACTCAGACTGACACAGGCTGGCACATTCTAGGTGGAAAATATTTAAATGACATGAGTCTGATGATCAGGGCTGACAGCCTGGCCCCAGGTGCCGCGGCCCACCGGGAAATTTCCCGGTTTCTAGGTGGGCAAGTCCATGCCTGGCCATGCATATATTTGTATAATGTTATCATATCCCGTTTGAGGCAATGTTTTTCTAAGCTAAAGGGGTTAAAATTTGTTAACCTTTCTTCATAGTTAAAATGTTCCATTCCTTTTATTAATTTTGTAGCACACCTCTGCACTCTTTCTAGTGCCATAACATCCTTCTTTAGAACAAGTGCCCAAAATTGCACAGCATATTCAAGATTTGGTCTTACCATTGATTTATAAAGAGGCAAAATGATATTTTTATCCCGAGAATGAATGCCTTTTTCATGCATGGCAATATCTTACTGGCTTTAGCCATTGCTGATTGACATTGCACATTGTTGCATAGATTGTTGCCTATAACAATTCCCAAGTCCTTCTTGTGCATTGTTATCATTGCATAATACTAGTGCACAGAATAAATCGATACTTGAAGTGTTAAAAGGCATGTTTTTATTTTCACAGTTAAACTGCATATCAAATGCAGATCACTTATTAACAAAATGATTCTGGATTATGTTATGTCAATCAAAATAAATTAAATGGAGCTCGGTCAGAGAGTCCAGTTAGTATCTCAGGGGGGTGTGGCTACGCAACCGAGTTAAATGGCTGCACATCTATAAGACTCCTCCAACACCATACAGCCCGAAGCTCAAAATAATCGGTCTACTGAGCACTACTAACCAGCTACAGACACATCATGTCCCAGATGCACAAGCCCAAGTTGGCACAAGTGGACCGGGCATCCTTCTTCTTGGCTAAACCGTCCACAAGCAAAATGCAGGCAGGCCTCAGCATAGGCCAAGATGGCGACGACTACCGATCCCGCGAGGCATCGCTCTTCCCTCCAGCCTCCCTTAGCTCCCTCCAGGAGGAGAGCCCTCTCACCATTCTACAACTCTCTTCAACCATGAGGGAACTGATGGCTGAATTGCTGCAGACACTGGCTAATAATGGGCAAATTTGCAGAAGCCCACAACAGCTTAGCAGATAAACTTCAGGAGTTGGATGATATCCTGGAGGAGCAAAAATTAAAGCTGGTTGACATTGAGTACCAGTCTAGAAGGAATAATCTCCGCATATGTGGAGTCCCTGAATCGGTCTCTAATGGTGGTCTACAATCCTACCTTCTGGACCTGTTCCAGGTATTAATGCTTGAAATAGACCCAGACCAGCTCCTGGTAGACAGAGCGCACCGACTCTGCAGGCCCAAACACCTTCCACCATCAGCGGCTAGAGATATCATGACGAGAGAGCAATTCTTCCATGCAAAGGAAAGGATCGTTAAAGTCATTAGAAAATCAGTACTGACTTAACCATATACCACCATCAAAATATTTGCGGACTTGTCTGCCTCAACCCTGCAATTTCGTAGTGAAATGGCACCGATCACCTCTACACTAAGAACGAACAACCTGAAGTCCAGATGGGGATATCCCTCAAAGCTTCTAGTCCACCATCAGGGGCCAATGGACTCCATCGTGTCACCGGAGAAAGGTCTTGGCAAATTGCCACTTCCTCACCTCCCTCAAGGGGTTCTGGCCAAGGTCCCTCGTATGTCACCAGAATGATCTTTCAGGAATTGGTATCGTATCACACAATATATGTTTCTTGTGTTCTGCCTCTCCCTATTGCCTCTGTAATAATCTCAATGTTTGATAGCCAGGACTCTTAGACAACATTGTTTCCACCACTTTACAATACCTTAGCACTCACACTCTGTAGGTACGTATCTGGTTAGATTTCGACTCTGCCCAATTCACTTTAGTAAAGGCTTTAGTACTATTCTGGGTACGAACATTTCAGGTTGACACTCTACTACTGGTTATATACATATTTTAGATAAACTATGACTACTAAAAAGGAAAAGAAAAATACACAAAACCAGAAAAAAAACCTATAAAAATTAGAGCCCTATCCCGATACCCTGAGCATTGTCGCCGACAGGGTGTCTTACACACACGTTTGACATATGTCACACAGTTCAATGAGCTCTGAGCTTGACTTCTGCACGTGGTATTGTTATCTCTCGACAGACGGAACTTTCCACCGCTATCCCCTAAGACTGTAACTATAAAAGTTATGCCTTGTGTTTGCTCACAAATTGTGAGCTGTTGTATTTCTATGTTTTTTGTTGTGTTTCTGTTTCCCGTCCTTTCCTTTCCTTACCAGTACTATTCGTTGACCAGTGCTACGCACATCTCAAGATATCCCACACTACAAACGAACAACTCATTGTTAGCATTCTAACATATCTCTTACTTTACGAAACTACTTACCAATAATGTGAAAGGATTAAATAGCCCTGGTAAAAGGAGACTACTTCTCCAAACTCTTATACAATAGAAAATAGACATTGTATGTGTGCAGGAGACACATTTTATCAAGAAATTCATGCCGGTAATTTTTACCAAAACATTCCCTTCCCAATTTCATGTACTCTCTGATAACAAAAGTAAGGGCACATCTATTCTTATACACAGAGAAGTGGCCTTCACCCTCCTAAAACAATATACAGATGCCCAAAGAAGATTCATTGTAGGTTTATTTAACGACCTCCAATACACTCTTGTCTCTGCATATTTTCTAAATGTGGAATCGGAGTCCTTCCTCCGTACCTTGTTAAGTATAGTTGATGAATGTCTCCAGGGGGTACTTATCCTATGTGGGGATTTTAATTGTATTCAGTGACAATGGATATGTCTGCTACTCCCTTAGGAAACAGGAGACGGTGACTAGTGTAAAAAACTAAATTAATTACTCTCTAATTATGGTCTCTACGATGGCTGGAGAGTTCTCCACCTGTTGGAACGGGACTATATCTTTCATTCAAGAGCACACTGTCATGATTACTATGTGACCTGTAACAAACCACCTCTTTTACAGGTAGGATATTGTCACAGATCTCACCGTAACCAGAGCCTTCTAGGGTATATAAAGTTCAGGACACATTCAGTTCAGTTTTCCTTTTTATTTGATAGGAAAAACAGGTGCTTTAAATAATAATAAACAAAACAAAATTCCTTGCTCTTACTTGAGCTCGTACTAGACAGAAATCACTATCTGTAATTGGGTGGCTTTCTCACTTACCGATTTTCCCCAAAAACTAAATAGATTAACAATAAACACAATTGTTGTTCTCTCCCCTTCAGCTCTCCCAGCTGGCTTTTTCTCCCTCACTCTGCAGCAGGCTGATCTCTTCTTTTAAAGGCCTGCCTGCTAATTGACCAGCTACAGGTGAGTGCCAATTAGTTAACGCTTAAGTTAAATCCAAATTCTTGTCTGTTACACAGCAGCTAGTGCTGTTGGAGCATTGGCCCACCCTGCTCTCCAAATGCTCCGCCCCAGGTACCCATAACGTGTTTTGCAAAGCATAAGCAATGTATATTGCAAACTTAACATCTCTCCCTGGAGGATTTAACTGAAAATTCTCTGGCTTCTGTTTAGCAAATCAGGCCTGATGTATATTCCATCAACCACTATTCCACTTTTTCGCTTACAGACCCAACAAGCAAAACTATGTAATACACAATAAACAAGGATAACGTATACCGGGACTTAGAATGGCCAGACTTAACGTAAATAAAGAATTGACAAAATACAAGCCGAGGTCAGGGACACAGAAAGAGACACAACGAGGAAACAAGCCAAAAGTCAAGGATACCAGAAATACGGGAAAGCTATATTGTTTTGTGGGACCACAGTGGCCAACATTCATTAGAGCGCCGCACCAGTCGGGGATCACTCCACGAGGGTGCTGAATGGCAAGCTGACTTGCCTTAGGTAAGTTTTTTATTATTTTAACAGGGTGACCGCAGCGATCGGATGCAGCCATGCTGTATGGAGGTGAGAGGGACATGACAATACCCCCCACTTGAAGACCGCCCACCGGGCAAGCAGAACCAGGCTTGAGAGGATACCGGGCATGGGAAGAACAGATAAGGCAACCAGCATTCACTTCAGTAGCAGGAACCCAGCAATGGTCAGCAGGTCCATAACCCTTCCAGTCAACCAAATACTGTAAAGAACCCAGAGAAAACCTGGATTCAACGATAGAGCAAACCTTGTATTCCTCGTGTCCAGCAACAACCAAAGGAGGAGGAGGATTAGAGGGAGTGCTATATCTATTACAGATAAGAGGTTTAAGCAAAGATACATGAAGGGTATTAGGTATATGTAGAGTGGCAGGAAGAGCAAGAGAATAAGATACAGGATTAATCCTCTGAATAACACAAAAGGGACCAATAAACCTGGGAGCAAACTTCATGGTTGGAACCTTAAGCTTGATATGACGTGTGAAAAGCCATACCTTGTCACCTACTTGGTAAATAGGGTTGGCACCACGCCACTTATCAGCCTGAAATTTGAAACGAGCAGCCGCTGTCTCCAACGCTGTATGGACCTCCGTCCAAGTATCCCGTATAAAAAGTGAGATGATCATCAAATGCAGGAATAGTGCTACCAGAGAATACAGCAGGGTGAATAGTGAGATGACGACCATTGTTGACAAAGTACGGACTAAGACCAGAGGAATCATGGGTAGCATTATTCCTAGCGAATTCAGCCCATGGCAGTAGATCTGACTAGTTCTCCTGTGTGCTATTTATAAAGCACCGTAAATACTGTTCCAAAGATTGGTTAGCCCTTTCAGCTGCACCATTGGTTTGAGGATGATAAGAAGATGAAAATTAT
The DNA here is from genome assembly GCA_933207985.1 of Pelobates cultripes. Classification (NCBI taxonomy): domain Eukaryota; kingdom Metazoa; phylum Chordata; class Amphibia; order Anura; family Pelobatidae; genus Pelobates; species Pelobates cultripes. The sequence goes on along the minus strand of OW240916.1, from coordinate 98,741,016 downwards.
AATTTAATACCGAACTGCTTATTGAATGCTCTCCAAAACCGTGACACAAACTGAGAGCCCCTGTCAGAAACCATATTCTGCGGAATACCATGCAACCTGAATATTTTGTGTATGAATATATGAACTAGTTCTTGGGAGGAAGGTAACTTCTTGAGCGGAACAAAATGTGGCATTTTAGAAAAACGATCAACAACCATTAGAATGGTGTCAATTCTAATTGGCAGTTCCACAATAAAGTCCATCGCTGAATGGGATCATGGAATATTGGGTATAGGAAGCGGTTGCAATAACCCACATTGCTGTTTATGAGTTACCTTAGAAACCACACAAATAGTACATGCTTCCACATATTTTCTAATGTCTTTCTTAAGAGATGACCACCAAAATGATCTGGTGACAACGGACACAGTTTTATTTTTACCAGGATAACCAGCTGTCACATTATTGTGAAACACTCTTAGTATCTCTTTTCTTTCTGGGGAAAGTATAAACATCCTATCATGAGGTTTTTCACTAGGTGCCTGAGCCTGAGCTGCCATTATAGCACAGAGTAGAGGAGAAGATAGAGAACGGACTGTAGAAGCAATAATACATTCAGGAGGTATGATGGGAGAGATTTCCTGCTCTTGTTCCTCTCCTATATCAAATTGTCTTGATAGAGCATCAGCCTTAATGTTTCTTGGACCTGGTCTGTAGGTAATAATGAAATTAAAAGTGACTGGAATAGCGACCATCTAGCTTGTCTAGAAGACAGCCTTTTAGCATCTCCCATGTATGCCAAGTTTTTGTGATCCGTAATAATCAGAAGTGGATCTTTAGAACCCTCCAAAAGATGTTGCCATTCTTTCAAAGCTAGGATAATGGTGGTTAGCAATTCTCTGTTACCTATATCGTTGTTACGCTCTGCAGGTGACAATTTTTTAGAGAAACACCCACAAGGATGCAAAGGTGGGTTTCCTGATTCTCTCTGGGAAAGGACTAGGGATCGACCAATTATCGGCCGATATTCTGTATTTTCGGCAATATCGGTATCGGCCTATAGAGATAACGATATTGCCGATAATACATACCAGGACCGCCGGGCCCATGACAAGCCTGGCTGTCCTGCGAGGCCCGCAGAAAGCTCTTACTTACCTCCCTAGCAGCTCCCTTCAGCTCCCCTATGTAAATCTCACGAGTCTCGCGGGCCATCAGAGCGTTGCCACGGGTTACCATGGCAACGCTCCGTGTGACACACTGGCTGCGAGATTTAGACAGGGGAGCTGAAGGGAGCTGCTGGGAAGGTAAGTAACAGCTTGCTGCGGGCCCCACTGCACAGTCCAGGCCACCGGACCACCAGGGAATTCCATATCCCCCCTCCCTCGCCAAGTAAGAAGCAGAGGGGGTGGGACTAAAAAAAAATATATATTTTGAAATATTCGAAAAAATAAAAATAAATGCCCCCTCCCCGCGTTTTACACAAATTACAGAACTACAGAAGCACACACACACTCTGCATTATATACACACACTACACAAAAACACTGCATTCACTATACAAACACTACACAAACACACACTCTGCATTACATAGTTACAGAGACTTGCGTCCATTAAATTCAGCCTTCCTCACATTTGTTTTTTGCTGTTGATCCAAAAGAAGTAAAAAAAAAACAAAAAACAGTTTGAAGCACTTCCAATTTTGCAACCAGCTAGGAAAAAAAATCCTTCTAGACCCCAGAATGGCAGTCAGATGTATCCTTGGATAAAGCAGTTATTACCCTACATTGAAAAATTATATCCTTGAATATTCTGTTTTTGCAAGTATGCATCTAGTAGCTGTTTGAACATCTGTATGGACTCTGATAAAACCACTTCTTCAGGCAGAGAATTCCACATCCTTATTGTTCTTACAGTAAAAAATAAAAAAAAAAATATTTATTTGCCTTAGACCAGTGGTTCCCAAAACAGTCCTCATGGAACCCTAACCAGTCCTGGATTTAGGGATAAACCAGTTGTGTCTAAGGTGTTTTTATTTAAAAAAAAAAAAAAAAAAAACCATTAGGCAAAACTCTTTAATCACTAAATCCAGGACTGGTTGTGGTTCCATGAGGACTGGGTTGAGAACCACTGCCTTAGACGAAATCTTCTTTCTTCCAGTCTAAATGCATGACCTCGTGTCCTATGTAAAGTCCGGTTTGTGAATAGATTTCCACACAATGGTTGTTTGTATTGGCCCCAAATATATTTATATAATGGTTTCATATCCCCTCTCAGGCGGTTTTTCTAAACTAAAGAGGTTTAAATTTGTTAACCTTTCTTCATAGCTGATATGTTCCATTCCTTTTATTAATTTTGTAGCCCGTCTCTGTACTTTTTATAGTGCCATAATATCCTTCTTTAGAACAGGTGCCCAAAATTGCACAGCATATTCAACATGTGGTCTTACCAGTGATTTATAAAGAGGCAAAATGATATTCTCATCCCAAGAATAAATGCCCTTTTTCATGCATGACAATACCTTACTGTCCTTAGCCACTGCTGATTGACATTGCACATTGTTGCATAGTTTGTTGCCAATTCCTTTTCGTGTGTTGTTATCACTAATTCGCTTCTATTAAGGTTATACGTTGCTTGTGCATTCTTTACAACGAAGTGCATAACTTTGCATTTTTCAACATTACATTTCATCTGCCATTTGAGTGCCCAGTCCCCCAGTCTATCTAAATCCCTCTGCAGCAAAGTAATATCTTGCTCACATTGTATTACTTTACAGAGTTTTGTGTCATCTGCAAACACTGAAACATGACTTTCAATAGAAGGGGTCCCAGAACAGAACCCTGAGGGACACCACTTGCCACTTCTGTCCAGCTTGAAAATTTACCATTAATGACAACTCTTTGTACTTTGTTTTTAAGCCAATGTTCTACCGAAGAACAAGCATTTTCATCTAGATCGATTTCTTTGAGTTTGAACACTAACGATATCCGTCACTCAGGGGAAACCCTTAACGACGAGTGACGGACTCGTCACGTCACGCGGTAAAACTAACCCCAGATCGCGGCTTTCGCGGGGTTAATGGTGCTCCGGTCTGCCTCTGTATTAGAGCATGTCAGAGGGAGCACATGTGCTTAGTATACTCACGTTCCGCCTCCCTGCACTTCCTGTTTCTGTGTAAAGTGCAGGGAGACGGATCAGTGATGATCCTGCCTCCTGTTAAAAAAAATAAAGTTTATTTAAAATCCCACCCCCCTTTACCCATTCTAATAAAAAAATTAACTCCTTCGCTGCCAATTGATCACTGACTACAGTGATCAATTGGCAGGGATTACATTTTACTGTCATCTGATTTTTTTTTTTTAACCCCTGAGGGTTAATTCTTCTTTTTTTTTAACCCTCAGGGGTTAAATTTATTTAATTAATTAATTTAAATATTTTAAAATTATATGTTTAGCTAGCTGGGGTGGGTGGAAATTAGTGGGGAATTTGGGTATTTGGTGTTAGGCTAACTTGGGGTTAACATTAAAAATGTTTTAAAATAAACTTTAAAAAGTTAAAAATTGGGGCGTGGCCGGACATCGAGAGAGATGGACGCACACTAAGTGAGCTCCGCTGCTACGGGCTCCACAAAGCGGCACAAAACAGCCTTAACGGGCGATTCCCCAGACCCACACCGCAGGCACGATGTCACAGCACCGGGCGAAAAAAAACACGGAGGCAAAAGACAAGTCAGCCTTCTTTGCAGCTCGCACGCCGCAGCCTAGAGCTGCCGACACACAAATCCAAGATGGCGCCGACCCGGACTGTGAACCGGAGCACGACCCCACAGTGAGTAACACAGTAGATTGCCCCCTGACTCAGAGCCTCCTGCAATCCATGCTAGATGGAGCAGTTACTAAAATGCAAGCCACTGTCACAGCAGCCCTCAGTGACATAAGGAAAGGTTTCCAAGAATTGGAGACACGGACCTCCCACCTTGAGGATACTGTGGAAGGCCTCATGGGAGCCCAAAATAAATCTGACACACGCCTCAGCAAAATTGAGGAACAGCTATATAATCAGGAGACCAAACTAGCTGATGCAGAAGACAGGTCACGCCACAATAATATTCGACTAAGGGGGGTACCTGAGGAAATTGCGCCACACAACTTAACAGCCTTCGCTGTGGAGTTCTTCCATGTTTTACTTCCCGATATCCCCGCAGAAATGTTCCTGCTGGACCGCATCCATAGGCTTCCTAAGCCACAACACCTGCCACCAACCTCTCCAAGAGACGTCCTCATGAGACTCCACTACTATCATATCAAGGACCAAATACTACGGGCACACCGTACCAAAAAGGACTTACCCACTCAATTCAAAGATGTCCTCATGTTCATGGACCTCTCAGCAGAGACACTACGCCGCAGACGTTCATTTAGAGCCGTAACAGATACGCTGAGACACCACCACGTGCCATATCGCTGGGGATACCCGGCTAAACTGCTCATATCGAAGGGCGGGAAGCTCATCTCAGCAACCACACCAGCAGAAGGCCTGAACCTCTTGCAGCAATGGGATATGTCCCCGAATATACAGCCAAACCCCAGAAACCCCAACAGACCGCCACCTGAAAACGGACGGCCTCAGAAGACGAGACGCACATCACCAAGAGACGACTGAACATGCACATCGGGAAACAGCAAGTTCTTATCACGTTTATACTGTTATTCACCTGTTATGCATTAGATTATGGTGTAATGATAACGCAATGTTCAAATTTTACTAGCACCCTTATGATAAGCCTTTGAGACCCTCCCATTGGGGATGGGAGCGGCATTAAACACGTCAAGCACACTGGGCCTAATCTAACAACCCTTCCTGGCTCACTTGAGGTACACCCTATCAGCTACCGACCCCTACGGTCACAGCCTCTACTACTCCAGCATAGGCTCTTTACTGCCCATACCGGTGCTGGACGCGCCAACTGATACATGTTAACCACATAACTGGGCGAGGCGCACCCGACCCACGTTGGGCCCGTAGCGACCTCCGCTCGCCTCGAACCGACCACAACACCCCCCACCTAGGAAGTGCCATAGTTACGGCACATACCCCTAAAAGTTACTACTCTACGATACTTTCTTTGATTATTGCATAACTGTTTATTGTCTTATTTTATTTTATTGTGTTCTGCAAAGTTTATTATATACCTAGTGGTAAACGGCACCTGTCACACCACGGAAGCCAGTTACTGACCCACACGGACATCCACACCGGACTCTTTGACAGACGCCTCGCTCCGCCGAGGCATAGCCCACCCCCCCCCTAACACTACGACACACACACACACCATACGACTCACAACTACTAATAACACACGCTATCCACAGAAAATGAAAATCCTTACACATAACGTACGAGGACTGAACTCACCCAACAAAAGACATACCCTCCTCAAAGGACTCACTAACACACATGCAGACATTGTCTGCCTGCAGGAGACTCACTTCAAACAAGACTCCAACCCCACTTTGGGACTCAAAACCTTCCCACACCAGTATCATGCGACCTCTCCTAACAAAAGCAAAGGTGTGTCGATACTGATAAGCTACTCTAGCCTTTGACCTAATCTCAGTCGAATATGATCCAAAGGGCCGATATATCATTTTAATATGCACCTTGAACAACTCAACGTATACGCTGGTGAGCTCTTACTCCCCAAATGACAACCAGGCGACTTACTTGGCCTCCCTTCTAGAAAAAGTGGAAAAACTCCAAACAGGCACCACGGTCATCTGCGGCGACTACAACCACATACTAGACCCTAACGCAGACTCCACAGCTAGACACTCAACAAAACGCAAAAAACTACTACACAAATGCTGCAACTCTATACACAAGCTTTTGTCAGCACATGGACTCTATGATGTCTGGAGAACCCTACACCCTAATGATAAGGAATATACCCATTACTCCCAAGTTCACAATACCTACTCCCGTATAGATGGGTTCCTCCTGCGAAACACGCACCTATACCAAATAAGGACATGCGACATAGAAACGTCCACGATCTCAGACCACAACCCGGTGTCACTAGTACTCGCAGACTCATACCAATTCAAACACCGAAGCCCATGGCGGCTAAACGAACACCTCCTCAACGAACCCTCTTTCCTGGAAAAAGTAAAAACCGAACTAACTCTATACTTTACGCTCAACAGCCCTACTGACACGACCCCCGCCACTCTCTGGCTAGCCCACAAAGCAGTCATCCGCGGTATCTTGATAGGCAGAGCGGCATATCTTAAAGAAATCAACCACACTTCGCTGCTCTCACTCCTCAAGAAAGTTCAAGACCTACATAGGCTAAATCAAACAAACCCCACGAAGACACTCCAACAGCAAATACAAAGCACACAAAACGAAATCAATGACATACATCTCCGCAAGGCAACGACAGCGTTGAAAAAACTAAAAGCTACATCCTACTCGATGGGAAACAAAGTGACGAAGCTACTGGCACAAAGACTTAGAGACAAACAAGCCCAAACCAGAATACAATTCCTGAACACACACAACGGACAAAAAATAATTCAGCCCGCTCAGATCTGTAACGAATTTGCCCACTACTATAGCTCTCTTTACAATCTGAAAGACGACCAAAACTCTCCTCGACCTACAACGACGTCCATAAGGACCTACCTCACCAGCCTAGCACTTCCCACTATCAACGCACACCAAGCAGCTCAACTCAGTGCCCCAATCACTACAGAAGAAGTTCTTCACCACATAGAGGCAATGCCCAGAGGTAAAGCACCAGGACCAGACGGGTACACCAACACATACTACAAAACATTTAAACACGTACTAGCCCCCCCTCTTACCAAATTCTTTAATGCAGCGACCAACCAGAGTTCCTTCCCCACTGAGTTCTTGTCAGCCCACGTAATCACAATACCCAAACCAGGAAAGCCTCCAACTATATGCCAGAATTTCAGACCAATCTCGCTGCTTAATGCAGACGCTAAACTATACGCAAAAATTCACGCTGACCGCCTGAAGACAATATTACCCTCCCTTATCCACACAGACCAAGTAGGCTTCGTGGCGGGAAGACAGGGCCCAGATAACACCAGAAAGGTCCTTGATATACACCACCTCCTAAAACGGACTAACTTAGAGAGCATCATGCTCTCGTTAGACGCCGAAAAGGCGTTTGATCGCCTAAACTGGCATTTCCTTCACGAAGCCCTGACCCTATACGGCTTTCCACCGCCCTTCTTGGCAGTCATACATGCCCTATACAGCAACCCCACAGCGACGGTACTGACTTCGGGGTTCTGCTCTCAACCCTTCCCGATAACCAATGGCACCCGCCAAGGTTGCCCACTGTCTCCCCTCCTATACGTCCTAGCCCTAGAGCCCCTGGCTATAGCCATCCGCAAAAATGATAGCATACATGGGGTAACACTTGGCCAACAGGAGTATAAACTCATCTATTCGCAGATGACATACTACTCACACTCACCCAATCAGTCATCTCTCTCCCTTCATTACACAAAGAAATACACACATACAGCCAACAATCCTACTATAAACTCAACATCGCCAAAACACAAGCGATATGCATCAATGTACCCAGAAACACTGAAAACAACCTAAAATTAACCCACGAATACGACTGGAGAGTTGATTTCCTAACGTTCTTAGGCATCAGGATAACTAACAAGATCACTGACCTCTTCACAGCAAACTACACAAAACTGTTTCGGGAAATTGAAAGACAGCTACACAGTTGGAAAAATTTATTCCTGTCATGGGTCGGAAAGATAGCGGCTATCAAAATGACAATACTTCCTAAATGCCTGTATCTCTTCTGGTCCTTGCAAATCAAGATGCAAGCAGTCCTCCTCCGTTTCTGCTGGAGCGGTAAACACCCCAGGGTACCTAAAGCCCTGCTCTTCAAACACATAAAACAAGGAGGTATGGGATTCCCAAACCTCAAAACATACTACTACGCAGCCCTACTCTCAAATGTAATCAACGCACATACGACGCACCAGCCTCCACAATGGGTAGCGTTGGAAAGCCAGCTCTGCATCAACAATGACCTTTCATCCACGCTGTGGACTCCCAAATACGCAAGGCCAAGTTCCAAGGACTTATTGCCCACCACCAAACTCCTGCTTTCCACATGGGACACCTGCAGGAAAAAACTATGTTCGGCTCACCCGTGGGAACTAGCCGCCCCAATCAAAACTCTACATCACTGTAATGGCACGTTCCCACACCACAAATGGGAAAAAAGGGGCATCACACATATATTCCACCTCTACTCGGCTGAAGGCCTGAAACAGTTCCCAGACCTTCAAACCGAGTATACACTCCCACCCAACTTCGCATTCTCGTTTCTACAATTAAAAGCTCTACTGCTAGATAACTCGATCGCTAACAGAAGTCAGACGTTAAAGGCCACGGCAGCGAAGTTCGAAAGACAATGTATGTCAGCAGCACCTCCGAAAAAAGCGTTGTCCACCTGTTATGACGGCCTAGAAAACCCCAAAACAGAAGACACATGGAAATTCATGAATGACTGGCAGGAAGACCTCCAAGAACAGCTCTCCCCAAGAGAATGGGAGGAAATCTTCACAGCACACGAAGGTTTGTCCTCATGCGCGGCACACTTCGAAACGAAACGTCACGCAAACTGCTCTATAGATGGTACATGGTACCCTCACGGCTACATATCATGTACCCTGACACGTCGGACATATGTTGGCGCTGCAACTCACACAGAGGCACAATGTTACCCGTGTGGTGGACCTGCCACACTGTAAACGAACTTTGGAATACGACGGAACGTAAGATTCAAGACGTTACAGGATGTACCCTGTCCCACGAGCCCAAAACAATTCTCCTAAAATTACTCCCTGATACCATCCCCAAACCAGCAAAAAAAATGATATACATCATATTGAGCACAGTCTCCACCCTAATAGCTAGAAATTGGAAGACCTCTACCCTACCCTCAACACAGCAAATTACAACTCTGTTGTCAACAACAGTGGATTATGAACTCCAAATGTGGAATCAACTCAAAATAGGGAAGCTGAGCCCCTCCATGGCCGAGATGTGGCGAACCTACCTGTCAACACAGCAGCCACTTCCAAAACCCCCATAGCCTAATGCGAAAAGAGGCTAACATGAGTCAAGACACTTTATACCACTGCCACTGCGAGTAGCAAAACCTGCTAGCTACTCAAACGAAGTTCCACCGCACCACACGACTGAACAGGACTAAAGACACGACTCCCTGCCCTAAGATGTCCCCGTCAGTGACGAACCTCACTAAGGTCATACCCACTACCCTAGCTATGATCCCTACCCCCTGCATCCCTTCCCCCCCCCCCCAGTCTCGAACCTTAACTACGAGCCTTGTAGGGAAACACGACGCCACATACCTGACCCTTACAAAATATCACAAATGAAAGATGCGAGATGGCTACCATATACAAATATAGCCCATGGTTCAGGTCCTTAGGAAACGAAACCACTTGATCTCCCCTACACTAGAGGCGAAAGAAAACATCGGGCACCTAGAACAGACGTACCACAACCAAGAAGACATAGTGAACAACCAACTCACCAACACATAATGGGAGCACACACTAGTCTAACAGTATACCTTTAAAAGTAACGCGCTATAAGCCGAAACCCACTTTTGAGGCTCGGACGTCCTCGTTCGACGCAAAAAAAATTTTTTTTTAAAAAATGAACGAACACAACAAGTTATAATGTGTACTGTGTCAATCCTATGTATGTTACATATGCAATATATAACGCTGTAAAGTGTGCCGAAAAGTACTAAACCTTTTTGTCCCCTCCTCCCGCTTTCCTTCTGTATCCCTCTAATATTGGAAAATAATAAAGAATACGTTATAAAAAAAAAAAAAGTTAAAAATTAACCTAAAAAAAAAGTTGTAATAACGTTTAAGTAAAAAATAAAAAAACACCCCCCTTTACCCAGTCCAAATAAAAATTAACCCCTTCCCTGCCAGTCGATCGCTGCCTACAGTGATCAAAATACAGATCTAATTATACTGTGATATACTGTGATATACTGTAATTATACTGTGATCTAATTTTTTTTATCGCCTGAGGATTAACTTTTATTTATTTTTTAACCCTCAGGGGTTCAATTTATTTAATTAATTAATTTAAATATTTTAAAATTCTATATATCTCCCTAGCTGGGGTGGGTGGGAGCTTAGAAAAATGTTAAATCTGTAAAAAAAGTTTAAGAAAGTTTAGTAAAGTTTAAAAAAAATTAATAAGCAAAACAAAAGTTAAAAAACTAGTTTTTAAAAGTAAAAAAAGTAAAAAAAAAAATACGGTCATTACCACTACACCTGGAACAAACTAGAGGAAAAATGATCCCACGCTAAGGTTCAAAACATGCCTTTTGAATTACCCCACGGTGTATTCTTTAATAATAGTATGTGTTTGTGGGGAAGTTTCAATAACCAACCGTCTAAACTACTCCAAAGTGGAACATGGACACAGCGTAAAACTTCAAAGTTAGAAAAAAAACTGAATGGCTGTGTCTCAAATGCGCCCTTTCAACATCCACATATACCTGGCAAAGCTATTGCTGTACTCAGACGACATAGCTGAGCAACATATGAAGTATTATACAGTCGTAGCACACATAAGGTTTGCAAAATATACTGTGCAAACTCACTTTATATGTCAAAAAGGCAGAAAAAACACTTATTACCACTACACTTAGTACAAGCAAGCGGAAAAATTATCCCATGCTAAGGTTCAAAATATGCCTTTTGAAATACCCTGGGATGTCTTCTTTAAGAAATGGTATGGCTTTATGGGGTATTTTGATTATATAGCCTGGTAAAATACTCTATAATGGCACATGGGCACAGCGTAAAAATGTAAAGTTTGAAAAAAACTGGAATGGCTTTGTCCCAAATGTGCCCCTCCGATGTCCACATATACCTGACAAAGGTACATACGGTGGTATTGCTGCACTCAGCCGACATAGCTGAGCAACATATGAAGTATTATACACTGGTAGCACACATAAGGTTTGCAAAATATACTGTGCAAATTCACTTTGTGTGTCAAAAAGGCAGAAAAAACACTTATTACCTCTACACTTGGTACAAGCTAGCGGAAAAATGATCCCACGCTAAGGTTCAAAATATACCTTTGGAAATACCCTGGGGTGTCTACTTTAAGAAATGGTAGGCCTTTGTGGGGTAGTTTGAATTTAAACCCTGCTAAGATGCTTGGAAATTGCACATAGGCCCAGCATCAAAATTCAAAGTTCGGTAAAAACTGATATGGCTTGGCCTTCTATATGGCACTGTGGCTTCACGAAATAGTGCCAAAGACATTCATTGGGGGTGTCTTTTTACTCAGAAGACTTAGCCGAGCATAATTTGGGGGATTTAAACTTAGTGGCACATGTGAAATATACAAAATGCCCAGCAAAAATAAAATCCATATCTAAAAAACGCACAAAATTATTTTTTATCACATACTTTAGCATATATTGGTGAAAAAATGGGGGCATGTTAAGGCACAATATCCACCTTATGAGATACCCTGGAGTGTCTACTTTTACAAATGGTAGGCCTTTGTGGTTTTTTTTTTTGGTATAATACCCAAATGGAAGCATAGGCTCATTAAATCCATCTCTCAAAATTCTACTGTGAATACTGAAAAGGACAGGTCTCCTATATGGCACTGTAGCATCATGAAATAGTGCCAAAGACATACAATGGGGGTGTCATTTTACTCATCAGATGTAACTGAACACAAAATAAAACTTTGTACAGGAAGAGCACACACCAACTTTACGAAATACAATGAGAATTTCTTTGTTATAAGTTTGTGTGCCAAAAACCAAATAAAACACATTTTTACTCCAATATTTAGCAGAGGTTGTGAAATGGCTACGTAGAAAGTGTCAAAACAACCCTAGGTAAATAGCCTGTGATGTCTACTTTATATAGTGGAAAATTTATTCATACTTACCGTAATTTTCTTTTCCTGGCTATTATTCATGGCAGCATATACACATGGGGTTAGCTCCTCCCCTTACAGCCGATAGGACAGGGAAACCACCAAGGTTTTAAAAGGAGGCTCCATCCCTAAGGTCCTCAGTCAGTTTACAAGCTCTACAGTACATAAATAGAGACATTAATGGGTGGGAAGTATATGCTGCCATGAATAATAGCCGGGAAAATAAAATTACGGTAAGTATGAATACATTTTCCACTTTCCTGGCTAATCATGGCAGCATATACACATGGGGAATACCCAAGCTTACAAAGGGAGGGACAGAATAGCCCATCAAATAATCAGAATAATTCAACATAGATAGAAGAATGAACTGAGTTAAGTACTTGAGTACCAAATTGTGCATCATAGACTGTTTTAACGAACAGTATGAAATGCCAGACAAACGTGTCTAAAGAGGTTCAAATGCTAGCTTACAAAAAGTGTCATCAGAAACCATTGCCATGGAAACCCACGATGCTGCAACAGCATGAGAGGAGAGTGCCCTGATACCCTCCAGCACAGGTAGAGAACGGACGTGACGTCCAAATTGTGCCTCATTAATTGCTTCAATATCCAATATGTAATGCAGGACAAACTAGTTCAAAGAGGTCCAAATGCCAACTTTACAAAGTTTCAGCAGAGACCATCGCCATGGAAGCACACGAGACGCTGCAACAGCACTAGTGGAGAATGCCCCAAATCCTTTGGTACAGGTAGAGAATGGCATTGAAAGGCTCTCACTTTAGGCAGGATCTCTAGTGCTAAATGCAAGACATCCATATCCTGTTGAAATTCAGTGAATGGGGTAAACAGGTTCAAGCCTGGAGTTCACACATTCACCCTGCTGAGGTACCAGCCACCAGCAACATCAACGTCTGTGCTAACATCATGGAAGCTCCTGCTAGAGGTTCAAATGATGGTTTAGTCAGAGCCCGTGAGACCAGTGGTATGTCACATATTGGTTTCAACAACCTCAGCGGAGGCTTGAGTTCAATTGTTGCTTACATGAAGCAAAGCACCAGGGCATCAACGGTCAATGGGTACCCTTCAGTACAGGTAGAGAATGACATAGATAAGCATTCACCATAGGCAGGATCTTCAGGTGCCAAATGCAAGACGACCATCTCTGTTGAAAAGTAGTGAAAGGGGGTTCACAGGATCAGGCCTGGAGTTCACCCATTTTCCTTGCTGGGGTACCAGCCAACAGCACTTTCTGTGCTACCACCATGGAAGCTCCTTCTAGAGGTTCGAATAATGGTTTACTCAGGGCACCTGAGACCAGTGGTACGTCACATATTGGCTTCACCACACTCAGTGGAGGCATGATTTCAATCAATGCCTATATGAAGCAAAGTGCAGCTAAGTGCTCCTCTAGAGTGCTATAACACAGAACCTTTCAAGGCCTGAACGAGGAGTAATTCCAACAGACAAAGCATGTCTAGCTTTGTAAAGCCTGTATAGGAGAGAATCTCAATGAACGTCCCAGGGATGCCTATACTAATATGGACTCCCGCATCAACACCAGAACTTGAGGATCCTGGTGTGTCAAGGGGCCTTGTAATAGGTCTGGACGTACTGGAATTTCCCTTGGAGGTTCCAGAATCATCTTATTCCTCATAGGAATTATCAACACCAGAACTTGAGGATCCTGGTGTGTCAAGGGGCCTTGTAATAGGTCTGGACGTACTGGAATTTCCCTTGGAGGTTCCAGAATCATCTTATTCCTCATAGGAATTAGTCGACACGGTCTTCCACTGTCACCTTTTGCATTACCTTTTTAGAAAAGTCAAAAACTGGAAAATATGAATAAAATTCTAAATTTGAGTCAGTGTATCCTGAACCTGAGCATTCTAGTCCTAGCATGTAGAAAATACTTCTGGACCTGGTAGTTCCAAGAAATAGCCATCAGATCTATGTAGGGTATCAGACAAATCTGCGTCAACCCCAAGGATACCTCGTGACATGGTTGCCAATCCACCTTGTCCACAGTTATTCGGGCTCAAGCAAACAGCCATTGTATTCTGTGCCCTGATCATTATGGGCTGGAATTCCATCAATACGTATCTGTGAGACCCATCTTGATAGATATAGGATACAGTTGCATTGATATTTGAGCAAATTTGGACCCACTTGTTCTTCAGCAAGCCTCTGTAGTGAAGAGCCTTGAAAACGATTTGAGCTAATAATTGACCAATGAGGTTCTGTTCACTGGAAACTCAGATCTAATCCCTCTTTTCAGCTACCAGGTAAGGTGTAACTCCACTGATGGGGACATAGTCAGTGGTTGGCTACAATAATCTTTCTCTCGTTAAACCAAGATAGGAAGGATCTGTGCCATTGGGCCCATCTGACAAGTCTGCTGGTGGAAGCCAGGATTCCTAGTAGTTGCATCTATTTTCTTGCGGTTACCAAGCAGAAATTAAGAAACTGGGAGAGGAAACCTTCACAATCTGTGGAACTGTTCCTGAGATAGGGAAAAGCAGAGCATAGAATTTTCCACTAGGGAATGTCAACCACTGAGCTGGTGTGAAACTGCTTTTCTTGATATTCATCAAGCAGCCAAACTTTAGGAGTTATGAAAGAACTATATACCTCTGTGTGCCTGCCTTTTGAGGGTCTAAAGCTATCAGAAGTAGATCCTCCAGATAATGGAACCAGGTGGAGTTCTGGACTCTCAATAACATTATAAGCACATACGAAGATTCTTGGGGCTGCATTGAGGCCAAATGGTAGGACACTAACTTGGAAGTTCTCTTCTAAACTAATGCCTAAGATCTCTGCAGATTGGACTGAAAGTAAGCATCCTTGAGATGTATAGAGGTAAGGAAATTATCCTTCCAGATTGCTTGAGATATGGATCTGATTGACTCCATCCCGAAGACTCTGACATTCAGCCTCTTGTTGGCCCCTCATAGGTCCAGTGTAGGCTTCCATGTGCTTTTCCTCTTAGCACCAGAAGAGAGGCGAAACTTGTCCAGAATGCTTCTTCTTTCAGTGCTTTACCTTTTGATTCATTGGTCTTAATACTCCTGTTGGTATGGAGACTCATGTGCCTGAAGAAAAAACTCCAGTCTATATCAATCTGGACTATGGCTACCACTCAAGCCTCCAGAGTATGACGAGCCCAGGTATGTGTGATCAGAAAAATTAGGCTCCTAGTACTTGAGGAGACATGTTCATTGTTGAAGAGCAAAACGACTGCTTAATAGCTCCATTAGAACCTTGAAAGGCAGGTTTACCAACTGCCATGAGTTACCTCTGGAGTATACCCTTCAGGGTCAGTAACTCCATGTATCTCAGAAATACTGGTCACTGGAGGTTCTACGGTCAGACTATGAGGAGCTGGGATCCTTGGAACTTCCGTCCTGAGGTACAAATATCTTGCAGCCCTCATTTGCCTTTTCAATGGAATTATCCAAAGTTTTCCCAAACAGCACCACCCCTTCAAATAGAATGGTGTAGAGGGCAGACTTGGAGGATGAGTCATCATCCCAGAAACAGAACCATAATGCTTTCTTAGCTGCTATAGATAAAGCCATTTGATCCAGAGAATATCCTAGTTAAATCTAGGGAAGTTAATGTGAAGAAGTCAGTTGTAACCTGAAGACTTCAGACAGCCTTTTCAATCTTGGCTTTTAATATCTCTCTCCATAGTAGCCTTTAGATCTTTAATCACATATTTCATGTTTGTAGAAACAGCAGCGGAAGTCACAGTTGGCATGCCTCCTGCAATGGTAGGCGTACAATTCTGGACAGCTCTGCGTCCACCTATGATGCATAAGTTTGCAACTGAGGTGGTGTAGTTCTGGGGTTGGAAATAACTTCCTCCACAGGGTAAAGCCTGGCCTCTTTTCTTACCCCTAAGGAAAGACAAGCTTCTGAAGCTCTGTCCTTAAGGGGTTAAGTACTCGTGGATGAATACGGTCAGGCCTTGGAGCTTTGTTTATATTAACTCTCTTTAGCTGCTGCAGCACCTTGTCTTGAGTTAACCAATTACAATTATTCTTCAAGTTTTTTGCAGCAATCATTTGCACATCTATTGCCATGGGTTCTTCCTTAATATATACGGAGAAGAAATAGTTATTTAAAATTCCTGCCTTTTCCTGGTCTTCACTAACTAACACCCCCATTTCAGTTTTTAGTGTACCTTTCATTTTTTTATTTTGAATTTATGTACTTAAATATGCTTTGGGGTTGGTTTTGCTCTCTTTGGCTATCATTTTTTTTAATTTTGAAGTTTAGCATTCATTATATACACACACTACACAAACACACTGCATTCACTTTACACACACCACATACTACATTCACTATACACACACTACACAAACACACACTCTGCATTCATTATATACACACTACATAAACACACACTGCATTCACTATACACACTACACAAACACACTCTGCATTCATTATATACACACTACACAAATACACACCGCATGCACTACACACACACTACACAAACAGCTGCCCTGTCTAAACACACTGCATCCACTACATGTGGCATGTATATTTTGTGCATTTACCTTTAGAAATAGTTTATTTTTTCAAAATGGTAAATGTACAGAATATCAGTAAATCATCGGCTATCGGCCTGAAAGTTCACAGATTATCAGTATCAGTATCTGTATCGGCTCTAAAAAATCAGTATCGGCCGATCCCTAATAGTGACCGCTTCTTGTGTTAAATTCAGTTCTCCATTCATGACCATCCTTAATCCTTACCAAATTGTAAGAACTCCTAAGGTCGAGTTTGGAAAACATCTTAGCGTCCTGGAGTCTGTCAAACAATTCTAATGTAAGGGGAATGGGATTAGCATTTTTGATGGTGATCTTGTTCAATGCCCTATAATCAATACATGGCCGTAACTCTCCATCTTTCTTGGATACAAAAAAGAACCCCGCACCTGCAGGTTAAGGAGATTTATGTATCTGACCTTTTTGTAGAGACTCTTTAATGTAATCCTCCATAATCCTACTTTCCTGTGGTGATAAGGCACAAACTGCCCCCTTACGGGGCAATCATAACATCTGTGAGGAGGCAGCGTATCGCTGTGACGTTTACTAAACACTTCTTTAACCTCCAAGTACTGCACATCAATTTCGTAGGCTGAGGCGTAGGAGTAGGTAGAGCAACAATGCCCACTCTTTTAGTAATGGGTAACATACATCCCTCACTACATTGTTTATCCCATTCCAGTATTTCCCCCTTTGCCCAGTCAATATGAGGATGCTTAACAAGCCATGGGAATCCTAGTATAATAGGACAAGAAGGGGAAGCAATTATATGATATGTAATGATTTCTTTAGGTAACAGTAATAGGCATAGTTTCGTGGGTAATTAGAGGTTGAGAGAGAGGTCTCCCATCAAGGCCTTGACGGCCAAGGGTGATGATCTCTTCTTGATGGGTAGGAGGTGTTTACTGAAAAATTGTATGTCAATAAAGTTTCCTGCAGCACCTCAGGGCTTTACATGAAAAACTTTTCTTGTTGCATAGAGCTGTAATATTAAGGAGACATCTACTTTGGATAGTATCAGGGGACATATTCATCACACCTAAGACCGGTCCCCTAAGGGTTCTTAGGTGTGCAAGTTTTCTGGATGTATAGGACAAGCATTTCTTATGTGTTCTTTCTTGCCACAGTATAAGCTAAGGCCCTCTTTTCTCCTAAACTTTATTTCTGCCTCTGACAGTCTCATAACCCCTAACTGCATAGGTTCAGTTTTAGACTGCACAGGAGGGCCAGAAACAACAGGACTAGAGAAGCGAGGAGCTAATGACATATTCATATGTCTGGTTTTATTTCTAGTTATCTCCCTGTTCCTAAGTCGATCATCTATATGCATCACGTAAGTGATGTATTCATTTACTCTCCATGGTAGTTCTTTGGCTGCAATCTCATCAAGGATAGCTTTGGATAATCCCTCTGAGAATGCGGTGAGTAATCCATTATTGATCCAGTCTACCTCAGAAGCCAGGGTGTGGATTTCTATGGCATACTCTGAGACAGACCAGTTCCCTTGCTTGATACACATTAGGGCAGTGGAGGCATTGCTCTCCCTTCCCAATGGTTCAAACGTTAATTATGGGAAACAGTCTTATTACTGTCCCATAATGGATTGGCCCATGCTAAGGCTTTACCTTGTAGTTGGTTCATTAGGTACCCAATTTTAGCTCTATCCGTGGGGAAAGACCAAGGTGAGGCTTCAAAATGATAATCAATATGATTAAGGAATCCCCGACATTCATGAATATTACCTTCAAAATGCGGGGGTGAAGATAGGGTGAGGTAGGTGCTCTGTATATGATAGGTGTAGGTACAGTAGGTGGGGGTGTACAGGGCCGGTGCAAGGATTTTTGCCGCCCTAGGCAAAAGTAAAGTTTGCCGCCCCCCCCATATGACATCACAATGCCCCATGTTAACTAACGCAAGTGCTGCAGTGCCGCCATGTTTACATTAAAAGGCCTGCAGGGACAGGCTATAAACACCAGAACCACTACATTAAGCTGCAGTGGTTCTGGGGACTAAAGTGTCCCTTTAATGTGAGGTAAATTAGAGATTAGTGCCACGAATAATATACTAGATTGCCTACTTACAATCAGATGAGGATGGTGATGGGCTCTAGCTGCAGTCTGGCTCCACTCGTCTGGTGTAGAACAGGCTCTCTGGAGGCTGTTTGTGTTCTGGGAGAACGGGAAGCAGCTCCATTTTTTGGGGGCACTTTACACAGCTCAAGGTCTGGGGCCCCAGGGCCCACCTTCATGTTCCACCAATTAGTTTGTTCACAGGAGTAGGGGATGTCCTGATATGTGTGTAAGGAATGCATTGTGTGAATCTGTGTTTGTATGTGTAAGGGCTGCAATGTGTGTTTCTATGTATGTACGGGATGCAGTGTGTGCGTCTGTAAGGGGTGCATTGAGTGTGTGTAAGGGGTGCATTGAGTGTGTGTAAGGAATGCATTGTGTGTTTCTGTGTGTGTAAGGGATGCATTGTGTGTAAGGGTTGAATTGCTGTGTGTGTGTGTGTGTGTCTGTGTGTGTAATGCATTGTGTGTTTTTCTGTGTGCAAGGGGTGCATTGTGTGTGTGTGATGGATGTCAATCTCTCCCCCCTCCCTTGTCACTCTCTTCTCCCCCTCTCCCTCCCTCGTCACTCTCTTCTCTCCCCCCCTTGTCTCTCTCTTCTCCCCCCCTTGTCCCTCTCTTCTCCCCCCTCTTGTCCCTCTCTTCTCCCCCCTCCCTTGTCACTCTCTTCTCCCCTGCGTGTCCCTCTCTTCTCCCCCCTCCCTTGTCACTCTCGTCTCCCCCGTTGTAACTCTCTTCTCCCCTCCCCACTCTCATTCCCCCTCCTAACCCCGTCAATTCCCCTCCCTGTCAATTTCTCCCCCCACCTTGTCCCCCCAATTTATTCCCCCACCCTGCCTGTCCATTTATCCCCCCTCCCTGTCCATTTATTATTCCCCTCCTGTCATTTTGTTCCCCCCACCTGTCCATTTATTCCCCCCTGCCTGTCCATTTATTCCCCCACCCTGCCTGCCTGTCCATTATTCCATTTTATTCCCCCTCCTGTCATGTATTTCCCCCCCCTCCTGTCCATTTATGTATGGCCCCTCCTTCCATTTTATTCCCCCCTCCTGTCATTTCTTCCCCCACTCCTGTTCGTTTATTTCCCCTCCTGTCATTTATTTCCCCCCTTCCTGTCCTCCCCTGTCCATTTATTTCCCCCCTCCTGTCCATTTATTTCCCCCCCACCCTGCCTGTCCAATTTATTTCCCTTTCATTGTCCCATCTGTGTGAATTTAGTCCATTTCCCCCCTCCCTGTCCATTTTATTTCCCCCCTCCTGTTCATTTATTTCCCCCCTTCCTGTCCATTCTCTCCCCTCCCCTCCTCCCTGTCCGTTTGTCTCCCCCCTCCCTTCCATTTATTCCTCCCCCCGTCCATTTATTCCCCCCACCCTCCCTACCTCTATTGTAGCATGGCCGAGCCCTGTATGATCCGCGGGTACAGGTTGCTTTTGTTTCCTGTACCCGGCTGGGTACAGGAGACAGCTGCTCCCTGTACCCGCGGACTATACAGGGCTCGGCCACGCTACAACAGAGGGAGTGACAGGAGGGAGCGCTGAGTGTTTCCCTCCTGTCAGCCCCTCTCCACATGCTGCGCCCGGGCGGTGCGGTCCGCCCTCATGGACGCACCGCCCGGGCAAAGCTGCAGCCGTCTGAGGCTCTCTACAGAGCGCTCGGGCGGCTGCAGCATGGGGGGGCCGGCGCTCCTGGCGGCGCCCCTTCCCAAGGGGCGCCCTAGGCGGCTGCTTAGTCCGCCTTACAGGTAGCGCCGGCCCTGGGGGTGTACCTGCCGAAGGGACCTCAGGCTGCAAATGAGCGTATTGAAAGCTTGGGCAAATTTATCCACACGGTGATCATCCTCCTCTAGCTTTCTCTCACAAGCTACTATGTGCTGACACATATCTGCAGGATCTATGGCCCTGTCGTAATGTCAGGATTATATTGATCCAGCACGCAGAATAGTATCATACCCTAGAACTAAGGGTAACGTCTTACCAGGCCTTAGAGCCAGACTTAACGTAGCCAAGAATAGTCAGAAAACTAGCCGAAGTCAGGGACACAGAACGAGACACAGCGATAAGGAGAAGCCAAAAGTCAAGGGTACCAGAAATCAGGGAAGTCAAAAAGAAGCCAAAGTCAAAAACCAGAAAAACACGATCTGGAACACACTCTCGGATAACCATCTAAGGGAAACCACGACAGGGCAATGAGCTAAGGAATTAGTGATTCTAAGTAACCCTCTTGCAGATCCGATTGGCTGTACCTAGCCCTTGACCCCAAAACTTGCGAATATACACAGGCTACTTTATATATACACAAACACACACACACTGCTGAATACACATACACACAGACTGCTGAATACATGCATACACCGACTGCTAAATACACGCACATGCTGACTGCTGAGTACACACAGACAGACTGCTGAGTACACATACACAGAGCTAAGTACACACAGACAGACTGCTGGATGGACACAGGCTGCTGAACACACACACATACACACAGAGTGCATACACACAGTACACTGAATACACACATACACACACAAGCACACACACACAGAGACTGCTAAATACACACAGAATGCTGAATGCACACAGGGCTGCTGAATACACACAGATTGCTAAATACACACACACACAGACTGCTGAATACACACATTGCTGAACACACAGAGAGACTGTTGAATACACACAGACTACTTTTTTACACACACAAATACACAAGCTTTCTCATTAGCAGGCGCAGACACACACACACACACACGTATATAAAGCCTACCTGGCACTGGAGGCTGTTGCTGGGAGGTCAGGTAAACATTTTTTGCAGCAAGGTCTCCTGCTTAATGTGGGGGCGGAGCTTGAATATGGGAGGTGGATCTTACATGTGTGGGTGGAGCTTACAGTGTGGGGGCGGAGCCTGCAGCTGCAAGGCAGAGCAGGAACCTGTTTGCCTGGGAAGCTGCTGGAAAATCGGAAGGGAGACTCTCAGTGCTCCGTCTGGCCCAGCAGCCTCAATGCAGCCTCCAGCTCCTCTCTCCAGTCCCCAGCATCTCTGTCCTGATAAAGTCCGAGGGAACATAATAAAAGCACATAGCCCACCAAGGTGCCGGGACTGTCCAGGGAGAGTAAATTGCCCAGGACAGACTCCAGCTTGTCGGGGCTGTCCCGGCAAAAATGGAACAGTTGGCAACTATGCGCTGATTCAACCTTGGTTAACCCCTGCAGTGCTGTTTCTACAGACTGAAGTGAGTTGATTACTCTCACCTGTGGAATTCCCCTGAATCAACTCTTGTCTATCTGAAACCTACCTTCAACCATGATTAACTCCTGCAACACTGATTCACCTTGGTTAACCCCTGCAGTGTTGTTTTTACTTTGGTTAACCCCTGCAACGCTGTTCCAGCTTTGAACTATCTCCTGCAATTAAACTACAGCTTCAATCAAGTCTTTCTTCATTTGCCAAGTGTGGAACTCTGGTAAAATACTTTATTTTTCTTAAAGACGTTTTTTTCTTACGAAGGAATTGCTTTATTTACCATTTATACTTGTATTGAGACTTTTCCATTATATTTATTTGTTTTCAAAATAACAACCTTTTGATTCAGTGACTGTGTCTATATAAAATCTCTGCATACTGAGCCCATTCACCCCAAACCCGTGACATAAAAAATGAGCCAGTCATGGAGCTCGCAGAGATTGCAGAAGCTTTGAACAACCTGATCCTTCAAGTAAACTCCCTGGGTCAAACTGTTCAAGATCTGCAAACTGGACAAATGCAATTACAGTCACAGCTGATGGCACCACCCTCCTATCCTGCACACCTGACTCCACTTCCTGACGATGAACCACTTGCTCCTGAACCACAAGTCCCTCTACCGGAAAAAACAGCAACCAGACAAGGAAACCTCATCCTGGCTTCTTTAAGCTCTTCTGTACCCAAGTCTTGTTTGGAAAAGTACATACAGAAACACTATGCTTTGATTTGGCTCCCTCTCTTTTGTCTCCTGTGATCCTTGGATTACCCTGGCTTTGCCTCCTTTACCCTGTAATCAAGTGGGGGTCTGCTACTGTGTCCTAATCATCTGATCATTGCCGGAATTTTTTTTTTTCTTACCAATAGAGACTCCTTAAATTTCTTTGATGCAATTCCCGAAATCTACATGCAACAGGATATGGAAATGATCCTAATGAAAGTTTCTGAAATATGCAAAGATTTGTCTAATAAAGAAATTATAGTGGGACTTCTAAAATGTATCTATGATAGCCCAATAGATTTATTCCCTAATGCAGCTGTTCCCAACAGCCCAGAAAAAACGCTCAGGTGTACCTACTGCAAAAGTACACACCCCTGCTCTGGTGAGAACTTCCCATGAATTTTCAAGTCCAACCTTTGGGTGCATCCTGAGTCTGCTGCACCTTAAAGGGGGATTATGTCTTGGCACACTGGGAGAGGCTGGTGCGCTGTGCTCACTCACCAGACGCCACATGGATTTTGGGGTCCTGGGAGTGGGGGACGCGCCAAGCCCTCCTTCCAGCCACCTGTTTATACCACAGCACTTCAGCAACATGCCATGAGAGCAAGGTGCACCGCACTCTATCCTCGCCCACTGGCCCCTGCAGCCATTCCATGTGTGTTGCAACATGCAGGGGAAGACAGGCATACCGAGCCGTTTCACCCCAAAACCATGTCATTTATTTGCAATGAATTACCCTCTGACCTGGAAGGCTTGCCAACAATTACTGAATAAATGGTGCCCACTGTTCTTCTCGTGAACAGAAAGGATCAAGGCTTTCAAACGTCCGTACTTCCTAAGATGCAATATCTGTTTCGCACGCTCCTGATCCCAATCCCCTCCTCCTTTTTTAAAAGTATCCAATGAGATTTATATAAATTCATTTGGGCAGGAAAGAAACCCAGAGTCCTGAGGGCTCTCATACGAGCACCTAAGAACAGAGGTGGCCTGGTGGTCCTCAACATCCAAACCTATTATCACACTACTATATTGGCGTCGGTAGCACCTCACTTTATTAACATAAACCACCCTAATGGGTTCGAATGCAAAGAAATAGGATAGAGCCTTATGCCCTGGCTTCCCCGTGGGCTCAGACCATGTGTCCTGAACATACCCCTGCAAATACAGCTGATATGTCAGGTGTGGGATAGAGGCAAACCTTCCTTCAATAGCATACCAGATCTTTCACTTGCTACACCACTTAGGGCTTTACCCTATTGTATCCCTACATTTCACGCCGTCCCATAGAATGTGGTGGGGATTACACATCTGTACCATATTTTTCCAAATAATACTCTCCTCGATTTTGACCACCTGTCAGAAAAACACTGTCTTCCACTTACCTCCCACTACTCATACTTACAACTCAAATCTATTTGTCTGCGTGACAAATTACCACAAACGTCTATTTCAATATGTAAACAAATTTGCATAAATGGAAAATTACACCCGCACTGTAAGTGAATCTCCATGTGGTACAGTCTATAACATACGCTCCATACCATACCTCCAGGATTGCCTCCCAGTGGGAATCCAACCTCCATTGTGGTTTCATTAGATCCTCGATGCACATGAACAGCACATGAAAATGTTGTAGAGATGGTATATAGTGCCATCCAGACTGCACAGAATATACCCCCAAACATACTCCACTTGTTGGAGGTGTAATATAACAGAGGGTAAATTTCTCCATGCGTGGTTGCACAGTGCGACCTTGCTGCTCTTCTGGCAAACTGTCCACGACATTATCTATGGGCTGTTCTATCCCTTTTACTCCACAAACTTATCTTCTGCTGCTGGACCAAACGGGTGGCCCATAAACTAATTTACCAAATTGTGTTGACAGCTCGTCAGTTGATAGCTAGAGCCTGGAAATCCTCTTCAGCTCCGAGAGTCCACACCTTGACTGCTGAACTAGATAAACATTGTCTATATGAAACCAAATTTACTTCTATATTCCCTCCTTCAGACTGTTCCAGGGATGTGTGGTCGCTGTGGCACACATGGAAATCTTAATTTGTAAAGCTGAACTCTAAGTATAATTATGTGATTTTCATAGGCCTGTGTTGCAGGCTTTGGGGAACAACTACTACACATTCTGCTATTCATATTCTGCTACACAGCCTTTTGCGTGATGTTCTATAATTTTCTTGCATGACTGGTAGATGACTGTCCCAATATTGCTTTTACTGGCTTGTATGATATACTGCCTTAGAATCTATTTTTTTTATCCTTTGCATAGTTGTAATACCTGTGTCAGATATGTGCTATGTACTGGTAACTTTACACCCCTCTCCCTCCTCTTCCCTTCTGTATCCATCCCTTATTTTGAAAAAAGTAATAACATTTTCAAAATGGAAAGAAAAAAAAATGTCCTTCAACTAACTGCAACTCTTTTTTTTTTTATTCCTTTTAGGTTATTTTCATTTTAATATTGTCGTTTCTTGAAAAACGCAAACACAGGAGTAAAATAGATGACAACGTAAAATGTCTTCATAAACGATTTGCATTTGTTGTGTACGTATAGCTGCATAATATTTGACATTGTGTTTGAACACACCATTACAGTCTAGAAGAATTTTTGTAGATCATATGTTTGGTAATTTTTCTAACAGTATTGAATCATTTAGAAAGAGTAGTAAATGAAGGACATTTTAACCCCTTGAGCCCAGCTGGATGATGACTCTGAGGGTGAGGGTCCCCCAAGGATTATATAGTGTCAGGAAAACTAGTTTGTTTTCCTGACACTATAGTGATCCTTTAAGGGGTTAAAGTGTATAGGATTTTTAAAAAAATAATTTGGAAACTTTTTCTAACAATTTTGAATTATTAATAAAGCTTATAAAATTGAGGCTTTAATTTGTTTAATCAGCTGCCTTAATTTAATATTTTTGGATAAGCTTTTCAAACCATCATAAACTTTTCACATGATTTATCTACAATAGACGTTAATGTTGATGTCTGCAGATAAATCATTTGAAATGTTTCATTAACAGATTGTGATAATTAAGCAGCTTATCCAAAAATATTAAATGAAGGACATGGTCAGAATCACCAAGATCACAGCAGTCATAGTTTTAGTCAAAGTAAAGATTAAAAAGCACTACATGACACACTCAACTGGCCAAGATTGAAAACTCAGAAAATCAGGAAGATACTTTTGTGAGATACGTGACTCAGAGCTATGTGTACAGCAAAATTGAATGAAATCCTGTAAAACGATTCAAGATATTTAGGCCAATTGTCTGTAAAATACATATAACATGTATATACATATGTTAATCATGCTAATCAGGGGATACGTCTGCTAACAGCATACTTATAAATTTGTAAAGGATATGTTTATGTGTGTGTGTGTGTGTGTGTGTGTGTATATATATATATATATATATAGAAACTATACAATTTCTGGCACTCTTCCCAAATAATAATACATACCAGGTGCTTCTCTGTGCAAAATACTATAAACAAAGCAAAAAATGAGAGCACTCCATGGATTTGGTAAATCAAATTACTGTATTCAAATAGCACAAAAAAAAATCGACGTTTCGACCGTCTAGCGGTCTTTATCAAGATCATGA
This sequence comes from Pelobates cultripes, assembly GCA_933207985.1. Taxonomy (NCBI): domain Eukaryota; kingdom Metazoa; phylum Chordata; class Amphibia; order Anura; family Pelobatidae; genus Pelobates; species Pelobates cultripes. The sequence continues at coordinate 98,714,798 of OW240916.1, read as the reverse complement.
GTGCTCTCATTTTTTGCTTTGTTTATATATATATATATATATATATATATATATATATATATGTAGGTGTATATGTAACTCTTTTTTTTCCCTGCTCCTGGCAACAAGCCGTAGCTAGCAGCAGTTACACCACCTTCTGTCGCTGACAGGGATCCTGAGCCTCTGCTGTAGTTGGGAGATCAGGACATCTTGTTCTGACGCAGTGCCTCCACTCAGTGTAACTTCTTTTTATGGGGAACCCACCCCACTGAGAAGATGAGTACTCTCCACTTAATAATACCTCAGAAACATGAAATAACTACAGACTGTATTGTGGTTAAAGAGATACACATTCCTGGCTAATGCTGAGTGATGATAAAGTCCCTGATGTAGGAATGATACAGTCTTTACTTCCCAAATAACATCAATAACTAAATCTCAACAATCTTAGAAAAAGAATGGTGTACCTCAATATCCCATATGAATAAATACGTCCACAGTCTAAATTTGTTAGAATGCCATTTTAAATTGATATTTAAATGGTACTACACTCCGTCCAGATTATCAAAGATGTTTCCTCACTTGCAGGATACTTGTTGGAGATGTGGTACATCTGTAGGTACATACATACGTATTTGGTGGCTTTGTCTGGTAGTGAAACCATTTAGCTCATGGGTCTTCAATATTCTTTTTAAATTAACTAATAATAAATTTAAAAAAAATCCTGCCACAGCCCTTTTGCATTTAAATTTGAAATTTAATTCATTAAAAATAAATTAAATTGCATCGCATTGTTTTGTGGCTGCTAAAATTATAATTGTGAGAAGGTGGAAACTATCCACCCCTTTCCAAAAGTGCCACCTCATTAATCAAATCAAATTCCAATTGTCTATGGAACACAATCTTCTAAATAACACAGTTAGTTCACTGCATAAGAAATGTATATACAAAATTTGGTTGAATTTTTTTTTTTTTTACTATTATATGGCTGTGAATGAGTGGAAGATAGGGGTGCTTGTTAATTAGGACGTAGAAAGAGGACGGAGTTTGTCTAGGAGACACATGGGATAGGATTACACTCAATTGTACGTATTAAAGTGTATCCTGACATATCTTACCGTAGGATTTATTTCTTCCCACTCTGAAAGTGTGAATGTTAGTATATAATATTTACATACGGTATACAGGTGCAAGAAAAAGTATGTGAACCCTTTGGATTGATATTGATTTCTGCACAAATTGGTCTGATCAACATCTAAGTCACAACAATAGACAATCACAGTCTGCTTAAACTAATAACACACAAAGAATGAAATGTTGCCATGTTTTTATTGAACACACCATGTAAACATTCACAGTGCAGGTGGGAAAAGTATGTGAACCCCTAGACTAATGACATCTCCAAGAGCTAATTGGAGTGAGATGTCAGCCAACTGGAGTCCAATCAATGAGATGAGATTGGAGGTGTTGGTTACAGCTGCCCTGCCCTATAAAAAAAACACACACCAGTTCTGGGTTTGCTTTTCACAAGAAGCATTGCCTGATGTGAATGATGCCTCGCACAAAAGAGCTCTCAGAAGACCTACGATTAAGAATTGTTGACTTGCATAAAGCTGGAAAGGGTTATAAAAGTATCTCCAAAAGCCTTGCTGTTCATCAGTCCACGGTAAGACAAATTGTCTATAAATGGAGAAAGTTCAGCACTGCTGCTACTCTCCCTAGGAGTGGCCGTCCTGTAAAGATGATGCAAGAGCACAGCGCAGACTGCTCAATGAGGTGAAGAAGAATCCTAGAGTGTCAGCTAAAGACTTGCAAAAGTCACTGGCAAATGCTATCATCCCTGTTAGTGAATCTACAATACATAAAACACTAAACAAGAATGGATTTCATGGGAGGATACCACAGAGGAAGCTGTCCAAACAAAACATTGCTGCACGTTTACAGTTTGCACAAGAGCACCTGGATGTTCCACAGCAGTGCTGGCAAAATATTCTGTGGACAGATGAAACCAAAGTTGAGTTGTTTGGAAGAAACACACAACACTATGTGTGGCGAAAAAAAGGCACAGCACACCAACATCAAAACCTCATCCCAACTGTGAAGTATGGTGGTGGGGGCATCATGGTTTGGGGCTGCTTTGCTGCGTCAGGGCCTGGACGGATTGCTATCATCGAAGGAAAAATGAATACCCAAGTTTATCAAGACATTTTGCAGGAGAACTTAAGGCCATCTGTCTACCAGCTGAAGCTCAACAGAAGATGGGTGTTGCAACAGGACAATGACCCAAAGCATAGAAGTAAATCAACAACAGAATGGCTTAAACAGAAGAAAATACGCCTTCTGAAGTGGCCCAGTCAGAGTCCTGACCTCAACCCGATTGAGATGCTGTGGCATGACCTCAAGAAAGTGATTCACACCAGACATCCCAAGAATATTGCTGAACTGAAACAGTTCTATAAAGAGGAATGGTCAAGAATTACTCCTGACCGTTGTGCACGTCTGATCTGCAACTACAGGAAACGTTTGGTTGAAGTTATTGCTGCCAAAGGAGGTTCAACCAGTTATTAAATCCAAGGGTTCACATACTTTTTCCACCTGCACTGTGAATGTTTACATGGTGTGTTCAATAAAAACATGGCAACATTTCATTCTTTGTGTGTTTTTAGTTTAAGCAGACTGTGATTGTCTATTGTTGTGAGTTAGATGATGATCAGATCACATTTTATGACCAATTTGTGCAGAAATCCATATCATTCCAAAGGGTTCACATACTTTTTCTTGCAACTGTATATGGTGCTTTGTTTTGTTACTATGTATTTGTTATCTTTATGCATATCATGCTAATCTGATGTATTACTTTATATACAAATTCATTGTTAATTAGATTGGATGTTCTATACATGTTTATTAAGACAATTGCACGATATTTGCATGATATGTGTACTAAAATAAAAATTTTCAATAAAGATATATATATATATATATATATATAAAACTACATCTCAACAGTTAAACTCATAGGTACCTGCTGGTAAATTATGTGCACAAAGTTGGGGCCCATAGGTGTAGGTAGCGCTACACAGATACAGTTATAAGGGAGAATCCTGAATCAATCTCTGGAGACAGTACCTTAGTAATTGCAGATATTTCCAGAGTAGAGGTGAGCAGACACCTGGATGTTCGGGTCCGGCAGGTTCGGCCGAACTTTGAAAAAAAGTCCGGGTTTGGGCTCGAGCTTGACCCCGAACCCTATTGAAGTCAATGGGGACCCGAACTTTTGGGCACAAAAATGCCTCTAAAAAACTCCTGGAGAGGGCTAGAGAGTTGCAAAAGGAAGTAAAATGGGGGTAAGAGCAGGACAAGTGTCCTGCAAACAAATGTGGATAGGGAAATCACTTAAAATAACATAAAAATTTAAAATATAGCTGAGCCATAAAATAGCATTAGATGGAATCTTTGATTTTAGCTGTGGAAGAACATAAATCAAAATCTAAAGCATGGCTGTCAGGAGGATCAACAGAATTATCAATTTTAGAGAGGGCTGGAGTGCAGGGTATTCTCTTTCATTGTTCAAACTGAGCTCAACTCCTGATGCATGGAGAAAAGGCCTTCACAAGCCTCTGCTATTGTGTACATAGTTTATACTAAGTGACCCATAGGTTGAGGAGGCGGTGAACGTGGTGGTGTAGGTGGAAGCGGCGGTGGAGGAGGATGAGGTAGCCAACACTGTTTTTTATTTGTTTTTTGTTTTTGTTTTTTTTGTTTGTTTGTTTGTTTTTGTTTTTTTTAATTGGGGTAGGCCCCAAAATATTGAGACATATAAAAAAAAGAAACATTTGCGGCCTGCGTTGCATTTCTTGCAGTCCTGATGCATGAAGAATGCTCAACTCCTGATGCATGAAGAAAAGTCCTTCACAAGCCTCTGCTATTGTGTACATAGTTTATACTAAGTGACCCATAGGTTGAGGAGGCTGTGACCGTGGCAGTGTAGGTGGAAGCGGCGGTGGAGGAGGAGGATGAGGTGGCCAACATTGTTTATATATATCTATTTTTTATTTTAATTGTGGTAACCCCCAAAATATTGGGACATAGAGAAAAAGAAACATTTGCGGCCTGCTGTGCATTTCTTGCAGTCCTGATGCATGGAGAAATGCTCAACTCCTGATGCATGGAGAAAAGGCCTTCACAAGCCTCTGATATTGTGTACATAGTTTATACTAAGTGACCAATAGGTTGAGAAGGCGGTGACCAGGGCGGTGTAGGTGGAAGCGATGGTGGAGGAGGAGGATGAGGTAGCCAACACTGTTTTTTATTTGTTTTTAATAGGGGTAGCCCCCAAAATATTGGGGGATATAAAAAAAGAAATAATTGTGGCCTGCAGTGCATTTCTTGCAGTCCTGATGCATGGAGAAATTCTCAACTCCTGATGCATGGAGAAAAGGCCTTCACAAGCCTCTGCTATTGTGTACATAGTTTATACTAAGTGACCCATAGGTTGAGGAGGCGGTGACCACGGCGGTGTAGGTGGAAGCGGCGGTGGAGGAGGAGGATGAGGTAGCCAACATTGTTTATATATATCTATTTTTTATTTTAATTGTGGTAACCCCCAAAATATTGGGACATAGAAAAAAAGAAACATTTGCGGCCTGCGGTGCATTTCTTGCACACGTGATGCATGGAGAAATGCTCAACTCCTGATGCATGGAGAAAAGGCCTTCACAAGCCTCTGCTATTGTGTACATAGTTTATAATAAGTGACCCATAGGTTGAGGAGGCGGTGACCACGGCGGTGTAGGTGGAAGCGGCGGTGGAGGAGGAGGATGAGGTAGCCAACATTGTTTATATATATCTATTTTTTATTTTAATTGTGGTAACCCCCAAAATATTGGGACATAGAAAAAAAGAAACATTTGCGGCCTGCGGTGCATTTCTTGCACACGTGATGCATGGAGAAATGCTCAACTCCTGATGCATGGAGAAAAGGCCTTCACAAGCCTCTGCTATTGTGTACATAGTTTATAATAAGTGACCCATAGGTTGAGGAGGCGGTGACCATGGCGGTGTAGGTCGAAGCGGCGGTGGAGGATGAGGTAGCTAACATTGTTTATGTATATATATATTTTTTTTATTTTAATTGGGGTAGCCACCAAAATATTGGGACATACAAAAAAATAAACATTTGCGGCCTGCGGTGCATTTCTTGCAGTCCTGATGCATGGAGAAATGCTCAACTCCTGATGCACGGAGAAAAGGCCTTCACAATTCTCTGCTATTGTGTACATAGTTTTTACTAAGTGGCCCATAGGTTGAGGAGGCGGTGACCGTGGCGGTGTAGGTGGAAGCAGCGGTGGAGGAGGTAGCCAACACTGTTTTTCTTTTTTATATATGTATATAAATATATATATTTTTTTAAATGCTAATCCATTCTACACGCTGCCCAGACAGTGTCTGGGTCCTGGTCACCGAACTGCCCACCTGACTGTGAAACTACGAATGAATCGTTAAATCTGGTACGAACTCGAACTTTGCAGTTCGGGTTCGCTCAACTCTATCATGGATCCTGTTATCGCTACATGTATTACTTGGATAACTGGTAATTCCCGAGCTAATACATGCCGACGAGTGCTAGGGGACGGCACACATGTTTGTGCCCATTGTTTCCCTGTCATTTGTAAGTAGCTATTGTTATTAAAACTTAAATTGTTGTGGGTGAGTTTGAATTCTATAAGCTTGGCAATAATTGCCCATCATATTTGTGTGTTGATTTATAGGACAAGAGAAATATAGTTTGCGACAATATAAAACAAAGACAAAACAAATAACTATAATAAATATTTATACAAACACATTACCTTTCCAATTTTATAAGTGTGCTGTTAGCTAATGTATATCTTATTAACATATGTAAGGTGTGTAGACCATATTAAATTCAGAGTAACTGCTGATCTTACATTTCTTGTAAAGCACAAATGATACATTGTTTTGTCTATACAACATTTTGTCTAGATTTAGAACATCACTCTGGTACTGTGTCCTGTGTATGAATGCCATAAAATAGTTTTTTGCTGTATGTCACAGTCATGGCCTGCCTATATTGTGTTTGTTGAGGATGAAGTCTGAAGTCTGTACATTTACATTTAATACAACCTTGGCACCAAATACCTCAACCTAGGCATACAGTATATAAAAAGCAGTAAATGTAAGCTAGTGTAATACTGTATATAAATTGTGCATTTGTTGTAACACACATGCACAAACCTCATCAAAAGCTGCATTGTGTGTTTTGTCTAAAATACTACCTGTTTCTTAGTCCTTTAGATCTAATTGGGGCATTCAACGACCGATGGACCTACGGCTTTGCAATTGGAGCTATAGCTAATACAATTATTTTGCTGTTTGACCAGCAATTTTTGCCAGCTGGAGTCCCTAGCTGGGCAAAAGGTATGTTTATTGTTTTGATATTATGTAATTTCTTTCTTTCCATCTATTTTGTCTATTTCTTTTTTCCCTAATATAATTAAATGCTTTTCTTTGTGTAAACCAGGGATGGTTTTGCACCCCTGTTTGTCACAAGTGCCTCATTACAGGCACTTTATCAACCTTGAACTGTAAATTCCCCAATATAATGGATGTCCCAGGTAACTGGATATTTCTCATAAGTGAAGTTGTTTTTATAGAGTAGAATATGGGGTATTGTTGTGGCAGGCATGTGAAATATATGCAAAAATAGTAAAAGAATGGGAGTATATGTGGATAGAACTGAGAGAAAAAGGATTACTAATAGTGTAGTATTTAGTATACTTGTTTATTGACTAACAACATGGTGCTTAAATGCCCACTCACATTTTTGGGGACTTATGTACAAGCTCCAGTAATATCAAAATATAGCGGTTTTACCCCCACTATTGGATATAGGTAAAGGCAGAGTCAGTCTTGTAAACCCCAGTAAAGTAAAATCCAGTAGTGCAATATTATAACTACAGGGTACGTAAAGTGACAAAGAATATAAAATGTTCACTCACAAGTGTAGACATTTGTATTAAAGCTCACTTTTTCAGATAACACCCACCAAGGGTTATAGTTGGTTAATTTGGCCTATACCAGTGTTCAAACATATCTGAAAAAGGAGACGGAATATAGTGCTCACTGTGTAACATTATATATGGAGAGAAAGTAAAATATACTCACAATTTTTTGAGCAATAGATTTGCTCAGTATCTGCAGCATGGATGGAACAATCCACCCCAAGGAGTTGAAAGTAGTTGTCCAGAAAGTTTTGTTTCAGGTAATGCCATGAAAATCAATAGAGTGAAAATACCAATAAAAATAACAATAAAGGCTAGCATATTCAAAAATAAAGGAACCTTAGTGCTTTATTGATAATAACAATAGAAAATAAAGAATACAATAATCCAACAACCCGTTTTACCAATAAAGCTTTTACAAGTAGAAGGAAGGGTTCATGGCATGCACGTATATAAAGAGGAAGCACAAATTAAGAAAATGGAGATTTGACAATGTTATGGTCATGTGATCGCAACTCTTTAAAAAAAAAAAAAATTTTTATAAAATAATTTTTTTATTAATTTAATATATATATATATATATACACATTGCTGGCACCCGGCAAGGGAGGGAGAGAGGACCAGGGAAGTCAGCCTGCAGCTCCACTGGGTCCCTCTCATGGTTAACACAGCAATGCTTCTGAATCTCGCGAGAGTGACTTCTAGCCGCAGAATCTGCATAGCAACATAGAAACATAGAATGTGATGGCAGATAAGAACCATTCGGCCCATCTAGTCTGCCCAATTTTCTAAATACTTTCATTAGTACCTGGCCTTATGCCTATCCCACGCATGCTTAAACTCCTTTACTGTGTTAACTTCTACCACTTTAGCTGGAAGGCTATTCCATGCATCCACTACCCTCTCAGTAAAGTAATACTTCCTGATATTATTTTTAAAACTTTGTCCCTCTAATTTAAGACTATGTCCTCTTGTTGTGGTAGTGTTTCTTCTTTTAAATATAGTCTCCTCCTTTACTGTGTTGACTCCCTTTATGTATTTAAATGTTTCTATCATATCCCCCCGTCTCATCTTTTCTCCAAGCTATACAGGTTAAGATTAGAGATGTCGCGAACCGTCCGCGAACTTCTCGCGAACGGTTCGCCACGGTTCGCCGCGAGCTGTTTCAACATGGATGCTGTCCAGGAAGTAGGAGGATCTGGGAGGGAGGGTCTGCTGGAGATTGGCCGGGACGTGTCAGCTGACTGGAGTTCGCTGCGAACAGCTTGTGGCGAACCACGGCGAACCGTTCGCGAGAAGTTCGCGGACGGTTTGCGACATCTCTAGTTAAGATCATTTAGCCTTTCCTTGTAAGTTTTATCCTGCAATCCATGAACCGGTTTAGTAGCCCTTCTGTGAACTCTCTCTAAAGTATCTATGGGTATCATATATTACAGAATAAATTTCTTGCCTTGCAATCTTTCTGACTGGTTCAGAAAAATTATCCAATAAAGCCAAGACTCTATTTTAAAATACAGAGTAGGTGAAATTAAAGGGGAATTCTTTGCACTATAACCATTGTAGCGGATGGCACTGGACTGTCCTCAAGGGTTTTGTTAAAAAGATCATTTGTTTGTTTATTTCCCTGTATAAGTAAAATTTTATGTAGGATTCCTATGTTTGTTCGGTAGTTTTCATCCGTATCCCATATGAATGAAAACTACCGAACCAGTAGACCACCCCAGGGAGAAGTGTGTACCTTATTAGGCTTTCACACTTCTCTAACCGCAAGTCAATCGGTACTTTATTGCTGTATCTGGGTGGCCGCCATTCGGTAAACGAACACGTGGCGGCGGCCATCTTACGCATGAAACCGCAGCGGTGTTTGGTTGTCGAGTGTCTGGAACTCAAATCGGACACTCGATTACCCGAACACCGCTGAGTCCTCCAGAGCTCCGTAACTCCCAGACCAACTAGCCCCTCGTTCGGTGAATTCAACATACCGAACAAGGGGATTCATACGAACACCTTTTTAATAGTGGATGGCAAAGATTTAGGTATATTTTATCTCCCGAACGGAGACCGACCGCAGGGCCAAAATACATGGAACCCTTTTCGGCTACCACCTCATGTGCGGTCGGTCAAATTGTTTCTCCCACATAACTCCCGAACCCCTGGTCCGATCTGGGTGAATTTTGAATATGTTAGCCACCCAGATCAGGGCTACTGGGGGGTACCACTTAGACCATTGCACCCCACAGTTTTAGGGTACATCCAGAAACCGGGTAAAACTGTAACAGAGATAAGTGTCACACTGAGGGGAGGAGATGTATGGGAGGTAACTAATGTACTATTGGCTACTGTCCAAATTATTGTAAATCCCTCCCTTGCATGGGAGAAGCCTTTATAAGGAATCTGTGTGATTTAAAAGTTCAGTTCTGCTCTTGATGCTGTGTGTCGTCCAGTCATTGGGATTGAGGTTGGGATATTGCTGGAGTGTTTCGCCTGCTGGAAATATTGCCTTCTGTTTTTATAATACTTGTTCCTGAGCCTTCCTGGGATCAAAAGTGGAGATATTCTGTGTAAGAGCAGCTCTCCGCTACAACCATTTCATCTAATTATAGTTTCCTTGCACTGTGCCTCTATTGAGTGATAAACTGCTCTCAATTGTTTCATTCTGAGCCTGACCCCCACTGGAAAAATCACTAAGGCAATCTTCCTTAGCCATATAATTTAATATCAGTAACCGGTGGCTGTGGTAGGCTGACACTTTCAACCAATCACCTCCACCCATTGCTGCAGGGCATCTTTTAGAATTAAATCATGAAATTAGGACAAAATATAAATGTTTACTCCAAACAAAGCACTGCCATCAGGGGGCTCCAGGCACATAACCCCTTAAGGACACATGACGTGTGACATGTCATGATTCCCTTTTATTCCAGAAGTCTGGTCCTTAAGGGGTTAAACCAGTTCAATTAGATAATGTGGTTGCAGAGTGTCTCTTTAAAAATCTTAATAAACGGTTGGTCTTTGGTGTTAGTAAGAAATCAGCTGATAGTAAGAAAATTTGGTTTTGATTAGGACATTACTTATGATGCCAGTTTTAATGTGTAAATATTTTTAGTTTAGTTATGGCGCTAGAGTGCAGAAAGGAGTTAACAATCTTTGGGATGAGAAATGACATGCGGCTCTGGTCAGGGAAAGAGTAACAGAGGGTGATAAAGACAGTAAGAGGAGTAAGAAGTTACAGATTAAACACCCTTACATTAACGCACAAACATTCCACAAAACTATACACATACTGACACCACATATTATTGTTAGTGACATTTATATAGCGCCAACTTTTCTGCAGCACTTCACAATTTTATAAAGGATGTAATTTAACAACAAATTTACGTGGACCCTTCCAATCTAGAACCGGACTATGCACAATAATCTAAATTGTATTAAAGACAGGAGGCTTCATATTTGCTTTATCTTCTTTACTGAAAACCTCCAGCAGCAAAGAAACAGTTAACATAACTTTTTCAAACAACCAATCAGAACAAAACAGCAGCAGTATAAAACTACTTAGGCAGACCCTCCCACTTCCTTTTTCTTTGATAAGGTCGAGCAGGAGAGCATGAAGACCAAATAATTCCAAATGTAACAGGCACACTTAGATGAGAAACCACCATTACCAGAATAAATCCAGATTACACTGCAAGGAAAAAGAAACATTGTGAAAGTAAACTGCCAAAGCAGAAGGTCACACCATACACATTAGTACATCAGCGAATTACAATATGAGAAAAAACTGCACATGGACAACCAAAACCATAGCACATAAAAATGTATTAATCAAACAAAATGTTTCTATTATATTCCTCTCGTCTCGTCTTTCCTCCAAGCTATACATGTTAAGTTCCTTTAACCTTTCCTTGTAAGTTTTATCCTGCAATCCATGAACCAGTTCATTAGCCCTTCTCTGAACTCTCTCTAAAGTATCAATATCCTTCTGGAGATATGGTCTCCAGTACTGCGTACAATACTCCCAAGTGAGGTCTCACCAGTGTTCTGTACAATGGCATGAGCATGTCCCTCTTTCTACTGCTAATACCTCTCTCTATACAACCAAGCATTCTGCTAGCATTTCCTGCTACTCTATAACATTGTCTGCCTACCTTTAAGTCATCAGAAGTAATTCCCCTAAATCCCTTTCCTCAAATGGACTCTATCAAATATTCTGTACTCTGCCTTTGGGTTTTTACGTCCAAGATGCATTATCTTGCACTTATCCACATTAAATGTCAGTTGCCACAACTCTAACCATTGTTCTAGTTTACCTAAATCATTTGCTATTTGGCTTATCACTCCTAGAATATCAACCCTATTACATATCTTAAATATGCCATTGTGTTATAATAAGTCACTGTATGTTGCCTGCTATGATTTGACTGTAATTTTATTGAGTTTTCACAGAAATGTTAATGTAATGACCATATGGGCTAGTCCCAAGTAATATAAAGTTTTAGACAGACTACTTCACCCTCAATTTGGAGTCCTGCCTCTTATTGGGGGAATCTGCTACAAGGGATTGCTATGCTCTGCATATTCCCTTGCTTTAATCACTCCTAAAATCTTGTAAGAGCTTGTTCCTGCTTCGCTTTGAAGAAAGAGAGGTTCGACCTGCGGTGGTTGTGGTGTCGGCTAGAGTGCTTGGGGTCCTCAAGAAGCGCTAGGAACATCCTTCAATGGAGGTACCCAGTTGGTGTGCCAGGTGATCCATTACACACTTACTATCTTCAATTCAGACATATCGCACCCACCTATATCTAGATTAAGATCCTAACCATTTGGGGTCAATACTGGGCTTGGCTGAACTGATATGTTAGAGGTTCATCTGCAATCTAAGACATTTGACAGTCTCGTTCTATATTCTCTGGTTATGTCCAGACCTGAACCAATAATTATTTCCCGATACCACTGATGGGACCATGTGGGAGGTTTAATGTACGTAACAGACATCTGAGTCCTATTTCAGATTCGAAAGAGCTGAGGAATCAATAATGAGTCTCTTTTTATTATTAAACTTTCTGGTAGCTATTCCTAAGGGATTAGTTCTCCAACAGGTAAAGAGTGGGGGATTGTGAAAAGCCCTATCATGAAACCATTGTTAAACTCTTTATCCAGGAGTGCTAGTGTATTATTTGGGTCTGTGATTGCTGATATTAAGTTGGGGCATTCTAGTACACCTGTGGGGAGTAAAATAAAGCCAGTGTGAAACCCAGAAGAGAAACCGGAGATTAGAAATTCAACAAGATGGGAGGAAGCATGATCATTCAAGTTACAATACAAAATGTGTACCTTTATTGGTGTTACTGATTTTTTTGCACATAGACTTAGCATGAGACTAGTGTTTTTAAATAGAAAACCCGCGCCACAGTAACGTGCATACATCAATAGCATAGAATTGTTAAAGTTTAGGGTTTTTATTGTGTTTTTTTTAAAAGTGTTTAGACAATGTATGGTTTATAAAACCTTTTAAAATGTTTCTACAGTGCTCTGCTATCGTAATCTTAAGACTTCTAGTAGTCATACCCATGAATTGAAGGCCACATGGGCACTCCAATACATAAATAATATTCTTAGCATTGCACGTAGCTAAATTTGGAATTTTTATCCTTTATTAGTGACATTAGATTTAAAATTACTTGCAGTGTTAAAATAATTATCTGTGTTTCTGCAGGCAGAGCAAACACTACATTTAAAAAACCCTTGTTTGTCTAAAAATGTGGTTTTGTGCTAGGTAAACTTTTTAGTATAATTTTGTGTTAAAATGGTTGTGAGCCCCTCTAAAAACAATATTAGGTTTAGATTTTAAAATTCCCTTTAATATCTCATCTTCTTTGAGTGTTTAAATGTTTCTTAATTATTATTTTCACTTGATGACTTGTATTGCTATATAGAACATTATAGGAAGAGTAATATCTTGTTTTAGTTTAGTGATTTCAACGGGTAATTAGGATCCAGATTATACTGACTTTGAGACAAGGTGTTGAAAACTTGTACTGGGCATCATTTGGAAAATGTTGGATAGCAGGGAATTTCAACTGGTGGACCTGCCTATTTTGTTTTAGTATGAGAAATTGATAGTATATAATTGTCGCTTTTTCTAAAAAATTTCTGCTTAAGGCATTTTTGAAGGTCGGATGTTTTTTTTCGACAGTAAAGTCTGGGTCTCAGAAATCCATAGAATGCTAACTAAGCAGCTGCTTTAATAATAATGTTAGTAAGATTATCAAAATTATTTTTATCCAGTAGTTCTGAGATTTCCTGAATGTTACTGTATATAAGGAGTGTTTTAGGAATTATCAAAATGATTTTCATCCAGTAGTTCTGAGATTTCCTGAATATGTTACTGTCTATAAGGAGTCTTTTAGGAATTTTCCTGTCTAAATCCCCAATTTCTTTGATTAAAATATCCAGAGTGGTAGCGTCATATTTCTTTTCCACTAATTTGTCTTTCAAAATCTTAGCTTGAGTATTGAAAACAGTGTGGTCTGTAAAGTTTCTTTTTAGTCTTAACAATTGGCTTTTTGGAACACTTTTTAGCCAGGGAGTGTAGTGGCAGCTAGTAAGGTCGATAAAGGTATTACTATTAGTATGAACCTTCTTTAAAAAAGTGCTTCTTTCAACATAAATTCCAGGTCCAAAAAGTTAATAGAAGTCTTGCTATAATTAGTACTTAACTGTATTCCTCTGTTGTTGGAGTTTAAAACATTTTAAAATGATGTTAAAATACTTTCCATAGGCGGGCATCTTTCTACCCAGGTGTGCAAGCTGTATTGAAGCAGCACTCTGACTCACTAGAGAGGACTGGATCACAAGGGAGCCATTTCTAAAGTTTGCACCTACCAAAGGTGCCAACATCATGGTGTTCCCCCGGAACTGTCCTCCCCAGGCAGCCCAGGCACTTGAACTCAGTGGGGCTAAAAGTAAAAAAAAAAGCAAACGTTTCCATCCTGCATCCTGAAACTGCATGTCCCAGGCATCAGGCGATATGAATTCAACATGCCTAGCCATAAGGGAACATAAGGGCAATTTTGCTCTTCTGTTACTAGGGAAGTAATGTCTAAATGCACATGTTGTATGTCACTATCCCAGCAGAAATCAGAGTGTGCATGAGGATGCCACAAAATATTGGACACTGGTGTCACCTGAGACATGACAGTGCTGCAGAGGTTAGTGTATTTAATACTTACGTCCTTCTGCACTCCTCACCCCTATTTGTGCTTCAATAGAATTTACTGGGGCGATGGAATGAGGACTTGTCCCTTTCTCTTAAATATGTATAATATATTATGTTTAAAATATTATTCACAGGTAGTTTTTTGTTTTTTGTTTCTTTTTTTACAGGACTTGGCCTTTTAGCTGGGGCTCTAGAAGTTGGACTGTCCTATTTCCCTATTTTTGCCTGTCTTAACGCAGATAATAAAGTAATTGGACCTCTTATAGGATTTTTCTATACCTTCTTTTGGTAAGTGATTATCTATTCCTTTGGACAAACCTGAGCATTGTATTGACATATTCGAGAGCCAACTTCGCGTTCCTGATGCGTTACTGATATATGAACCTTCAGTTAAAATAATTTTCTATCAATGAGTACTTCCTCCTTGAGGCCAGTATTTCTTCTGTGTTTTTATGTTTTATATGTTGACAATTCATCAGATAGTTACACAGATTACCAGTTGTTAAGTTGTATGGTTACCTTTTCAATTACACCAGGTATGGAGGCATGTGCGACTTATCAGAGTAAGCCTTAAAAAGGAAACTGCCTCTGGAATTTACTGGTGTTAACCTTTTTTCATTAGATGCCTAATTTTTTGGTCAATCCTTTGAGACATCAAGAGTTATGGTACAGAAAAAAGAAATGCAGTTATAACAAATGATCAAAGAACAACATTGCAGTAAAATGCACAATGAAATAATTTCCTGAGCGAATCACAACCACCACAAACACGTCTAAACATCAGTGCTATTGGGCGTATAGGGAAGGCTATACATGTAGATAAGTAACATGGTTAATGTGAATTTTACTAGGATAACAGAACTGCATATCCAACAAGCTTAAAGTATACATGAAGGGCATCGTGCCAAATAAGAATCTCATGATAGTGTCATCAGAATGATAATAATACCACCGGTGCCAATCACTAAAGAAAAAAAAAACTGAGATATAAGATATAATATTAAAAACCTATACTTGGTTGAGAGTAGCACTGGGTTAAATTTAGCTTTGCCTTGCATGGGCCTAGGAGTCTAAACAAGATGAGAGACCATAAGTCAAAAAGGGCATCTAGATTATGTCCAATGACCAGTGTAGCCCACCCAGAGGTTGGTGAAGCCCCCAGTTCTCTGCACATCCTCCACACCAGCCCCAGGCTCTGCAAAAGTCCAGCACCTGGTTCCCACCGGTTGCCTTCCATGGTTCGGGCTGTGATTCGGGATGTCTTCCCAACAGATTGTGCTTGTCCCTGAGGAAATTTATCCCCAGAGTGTTGGCTGTGCTTGGGGTGATAACCTCTAGTGGACTAAGGCCCAGGTAAGTGTTGGTTGGCTGCAGGGTAGATGCCTGGTTGTTGAACTGTCCTCCATTACTTCACTCTCCACCTCTGTGTCTCCTGGACAGCTGTATAACGTATTGGCTGAGGTCCTGATCATTTAGGTACGTTTAGAAGTAGGCTCTCGGGTCTTGATTTTGCTGCTCGTTAATGCACTATTGCTGCAAGTGATGTCAAAGTAGTGTATCACAAAGCTAAGACACTAGCATTGTGTTTCGCCCAGAAGTAGTGGGAAAGGAGCTTTTAGTTGAGCTTGAGCCCCCCAGAATTGCGACCAGAATCGCTCAAAGGTCTGGTTAATTCGATCCGCATGATAGATCTGGTTCGCAGGTGCATGACTAACTATAGGCCTCATTGCAGTAGCCATCTTGGGGGCTAGGCCTCGACGGAGAGACCCGCGGATTATCAGAGTCTCTTAGCAGGAATCGGTGCTGCTTTCCAGTGGGAACCAGGATACCACCACTGGTCCAGAGGGAGGGGGTAATGGGCCAGCCGGTTCAAATGTCAGCAGCGTTAGCAGGTCCATGCCAGGAGATCGGCTGTTTTTCGCTTCCAAGGATCACTGCAGGCTTGTAGGCCTCGCTATATATTTGAGGCAAGTTGTCAGATTAGGCTCCAGACAGGCGTAAGGAAGCTCCACCACATGCAAGAGCAGTTACTTAGTCTCTTGGATATCGTCTGAAGATATATTGCCCCTATTAAAGCTAGTTTTGCAAGAGTTTCTTGAGGAGCACATACTCTGCACGTCTGGCTGCCATGCTAGTCAGGTCCCGCTATCTGCTTCATTTTTTAAACATATATTTATTTATTTAGTACTGGCATTTTTAAAGCTCCAATATATTGTGCAGTGCTGTACAATTAGGTAAGACCAATACACAGACAAATACAAACGGTAAAGAGGGCTCTGCCCGTGTTATTATATATTCAACAGAAGGCACAAAAAGCAGGCAATGATTTACAGGGAGCTAAAATGGAGAGTGCTATAATCCATGGGATTTAAAGATCTCGTATCCCCCTCCCTCCCCTGACTGCCATAGCATGCCAAGGCATGCCATCTGAACCATGTGGGACCTCCTCAAAGATTTCAAGGTGGGAAAAGCCTTTATAAAGGTCTTCCAAAGCTTTGAAATCTCAGTCAGAGTGCTCTGATTGGTTGGCTTGTAAGTCAGCCAGTTAGAGCAATCTTAAAGGCAAGCTGCACGTCTCATGAGACTTGCCTCAGAATATGGCCATGGGCAGGGAAAACAAAGTACCTTATCAGCACAAAAAGTGTGTGTGTATCTCACTCCCTGTACACTGTTTCATTTTTTTTCTTTCCATGTTTTTTCTTTTATACATAAATTGGATGAAGTAAAGTCATGCATTTTATTCATATGATTAAGTTCAGACTCTGCATCATTGCATCATTGAACATTATAAAATAATTACATTTATCTGAGATACTTATCTTAAATCTTCATTATCACGTTAAGCTTTCATTATGTTTACACAGTAAATTAAATTAAATCAGTACAGTAGATTAGGAAATGGTAAACAACTGAAGCTCTGATTTTAATTAAAAGACACTGATTGCCGATTGGTGCAGATTTGCAAATATGGATTTAGAATTGCCACTGCGGTCATAATTTGGCAATTTTCACCAATTTTTTAAAATAAATTTTGATAAAATACAGTGATGAATGCATTTGTAAATCAAGACTATTGATTATTATACTGATTGCTAAAACTAAGTATGTTTTGTAAGTAGGAAGGGCTCTGTCTATTTCCCAGTCATCCACCAATTAATTCCAGTGTCCTTGTAGACCAGATGACTGGTCACTTATAACACAGCACAATTTTGTGTTGTATAACACAAGTAAATGTATTAATGCTAAGATTTTTTTCAGGTTAGCAGTCACACTGGCAGACATTGTCATTTGCCCTCACGAAACTGTAAGTATTGTAATATTTTAGCAATATTTTTTAGAAGCATTACATGGTTGTGCTGTGTGTTGTGCAGTTTGCTTTGCCTCTCTATATTCACATGCCATCATCCCATCTTCTTGTACATTGTGTAAGGGAAGATATGTAGTTATCCCTCTCGAACTGTCATCTATCTTCTAGTCGTTGCTTCTAATAATTAATTGAGTCAATATTTTCCTATCTAAAGAGCTTGTTCCTGATACAGTCTTCAGCTGCTCTAATGAACACACTTAATTTGAGAAAAAGTCAGCAGCTACAGGAATTGAAAGACTTAAACTGTTGATAAATGGAGCTTTTACGATAAAGACCCAGTCAGTGTACCAAACTCAAAATATTATTTTGTTTTTCTGGGGTGTTTTAGCTTTGCTATGTATGTGCTTGATGTGTTTAAAGGAACACTCTAAGCTGTGACATGGCTGAAGTAGTCGGCTACAGCAGTGCCTGCAGGTAGACTGCCCGAAATGTCAGCCAGTACCCATAATGCCTATAAAAATGTTTTTTTTAAAGTTTAGTAATAAAACAAGTACTTAGATCATATATGTATATGACAGAGTAGTGGGGGGGGGGGACTCGCCAGACCAGTAAAGGTAAGGGAGAGAATATTGACAGCCCTTAAAGGGCCGCTTGGTTTTCCTGCCACTATAGTACCCCGAGGGTGTCCCCACCCTCAGGGTCCCCCTCCCACAGCACTGAAGGGGTTAAAAGCCCTTCAGCTACTCACCCTTTTCCCCCGCCGGGCTCCCTTACCTCTCCTCCCTCGCCGACTTCAGCATCCTTGTCTGACGTCACCTGCGCCTAATGCGCATGCGCGGCACTGCCGTGCACGCATTCAAAGTGTCCGTAGGAAAGCATTTTTCAATGCTTTCCTATGGGTGCTCTGCGTGATTGAGGCCTCAATCATTGCCGATGGGTGTAGAAACTGATATGTTTACATCAGGCAGGGTTAACCCTAGAGTGAGCTGAAGTGGTCTGGGTGACTATAGTGTCCCTTTAAAAGGGGACCCAGGCCCCTCCCACAACTACAGGCCTTTAATTTTTGTTCGAGGCAATATTGCCGTAATGAATGAAGTTAAAATATGAATAGTTTTAATACAATAGTCAATAGCACTAGGGTTGTGGTGTGCCAGAACCAACAATGCAGTAGGCCTGCAATAAAAAGGGGAAAAAGAAAAAGTAACATACAAATACATTTATTAATTCTACGATACAACATAATTATTGCTTAGACAAATCAAGAAATGCTTGACACATCTCTTGTATTAGTTCAGGTATGTATACAGAAAAAGTGGAGGATTTCCTGAATCCAAGTGCTTTGATTATATATACTGGAATATTATTACTGGATGGAGATGATTCTGCCCCTACATGAAATGAGTGGCCTGAGGCCAAGTCTCTTCAATAACGTATGAACATAGAGCATAAACTTTGTAGTGGTGAATATGGAACCATGTTATACCAATAACAATTGGTGTGATTATTTTTGGGTTGTGATAAAATATTTACTGGGAGTACCACTTGTTATGTGTAGGGTAGTAAGGTATGTCAACCATGTGTCTCATCTGGCTAGTTTTAGAGTGAGGAAGTGAAAGAATATAGTGATCTTGTGATTGTGGATATTGAACTTTTAAAGGTATTCCGTGGTGGTAAGGTTCATGGAGGTGAACTCTCTTGGCCGTAGGAATCCGTAGAAGGCCAGATATATAGATGTTTTAATGACCATATTGGTGAGAGGTTCAAAAGGTGACTTGTCTATTAAGTCGGATAGTGACTGAAACAATTTACTGTGGTTGGGTAGTCGTCTTGATTTTATTATGGCGTTGGATTTCTGGATTACTTTAAGTAAGGTTTTAATCTGATGGGACGATAAGAATCCTATTTTATTTGAATGTTGGTTCAGCATATGATGTTGAGTTTAATGGTGTTGTATGATAATTTCAAATTGTGGTGACAAACATATTAAAGACCCCATAGCAAACTTATTCAGAATTTGATAATCTGCTATGAATGTGTTGAAAATGTGAAATGCCCAGTCATATGATTTTTTTAGTGTTAGCAGAGAATGCAAGTTGGGTGAGATTCTGTGCGTATGACAACACAATGTTTAATCCATTATCATGTCTTGGAATGGAGAGGCAGGAGAAGCTGGACGGGAGGCGGTAGGTAGAGTCTTGTGAAATGCCTAAAACGGAAATGAGACAGATGATCAGCAGACACATTATTAACCCCAGGGACATGGATACAAGTGAGGAAAAATTGATTAAAAGCTACTGCCCAAGTAAGTCTCCTTAAGAACCGCATAATGATCAATGAGGATGACCGACCTTTGTTGATAATGTGGCAGGTAGCTTGGTTATCAGAAAAGCATCTGACTGACCTGCCAAGCAAGGACTCCAAGCAATTGCTGCTGCCACTATCGGGTACAATTCAAATAGGGTTGATGTCTTGAAGAACACTGATATGAAACTGACCTATGTAGGCCAAAAACCCCAGAGCCACTGATTGACACAGATGGCTGCAAAACCAGTATCAGCAGCTGCATCTGTCCAGATGGTAGGGGAATTGTCGGATATTGGTGGGGTAAACATGGTCTTCCCATTCCATGTACTAAGAAATTTGCGCCACATTAGTAAGTCAGATGTATTGTGGGGGTCTAGGGTGGTGCGACTATTGTCTTAAGGAAGGTTTGGAAACAAACTGAGAAGTCCGGAAATAAAATATCTACCTTGTGGGATTATCCTTATGGCAAAATTTAGAGAACCAAGCAGAGACTGTACCTCTTTGCGATTGCAAGAACCCAACCGCAAGTACAAGTCAATACTTGTCAGTATGTGCTCAATCTTGTCATGAGGAAGACAAGACTGCATAGCAAAAGAATCTAATTGAATACGCAGAAAGTGGATAATAGTGTCCGGTCCTTCTGTCTTTTTTGGGGAGAACAGGATACCCAGGGATTCAAAAAGGTTGATTATCACTGTGAGGCTCTGCGTGGGTGAGAGTTGTCTTCAATTGTGAGGAAATCGTCTAGGTAATGAATTACAGTCGGCATCTATACTCATTAATTTGCAACCAGCATAGTGTTTCAGCAAAAATATCAATAATATTTGGGCTGCTTTTGGACCTGAACATGAGCCAGGAAAAAAAATAATATAAACCTCGTTACTTAATGCCATGCAGAAGCTAAAGTGAATGAGGAGCAGTTTAAATGCATTTACGATATCTGTTTTACTAAGCCAAGCTCCTTTCCCAGCTGTAAGAAAAGACCAGATGGCATTATGTATGGTAGAAACATAATGGCGGGGACATAAAAGCCCCTAATACAAATCATCGCTCTAGTTCAATCGTGAGTAAATTGTCAAGCGCCTCTGGATTTTCTAACGCTGTTTGCAAGTTGTTGCATTCCACCATGTGTATAATACCTGTGTGATATCCATGTGATAACCCATCAATGACAAAATTTACCAAGTGTGGTGATGGGTGATGACACCACAGTTCAGCCAAACATAAATACATGTGAGGTAAGGTTTAGGGAACATTTTATTTGGGCACATGGACTTGCATGTGCCCTGAAGCAATAGGAGCAGACATGTAACAATATGCATGAGCTAAAAGCATACATGCCAGCATTGAAATTATTACATTCTTGCCCAGAAATACTATGTCCTGTCCTAGCTTGTCCTTAATTACTTTATCAGGTTTGGCAGCAGGGTATGATACCAAATGGTTGTAAGATACTTCAGCTGTGCTAGGGCATAAATTGGTAGACTGTGAAGTAGACAAGCGGACTGCACAAGCCAGTGTCCTGAGGCCTGCAAAGTGTCTGCAGAATAACTTTGTGTCCAGTTTGCTTTAATCGATTCTTATGTTGAACTGAGTCAGAGCTGCAGACACCTTTGCAGAAAAAGACCGATGATAATTGTAGAAATCCGTTCTAAGATTAGCACAAGCTGGTGCAAATACACGTCACGTTTCTCCCTTCTATCAGGGTAAACTGAGCACAAGACATCCCTATAAATGCCGAAGGCTAATACAAACTCTGGTATAGACAATTCTGTCAATTTTGTCTCTCGCCTTTAGAACCACTAAAATATCCCAGTACGCATAGGTTCTATTCTCAATGACATCCTGGGAGGCAAATAGGAGTGAGATTAACTTCCTTGCCGTCCAGGAAGTCCATTATGATATTAGCTGATATGCGATGGATTGATCATCGCAGGAATACTCAGTGGAACTAAAGAATTACCCAGTAGTGTGAGTGAAGTTGGAGATAGAACAAAATTAGGCAGGTCCAGCAGGTAACAGGGTGGTGCCACCAGACTCCAATTTCTCAAGAATATAATTGATTTGACCAATAGAGGACAACAATGAAGTCATCATAGAATGTACATCTGATAATTGGGATCCACTGGACCCTTCCCGCGCATCAGAGTTGTCAGTGTTGGTATTCAAAAGCCTGTACAACTTTGCTTTCCTGGCTGTAGCTGGGAACGGGATATTTCTTTTGCTTGGCAGTAATGCGTGGAATAGTCCATGAACTAAGGGAAGTTGGACTAGCCGTGTCTACTCTGCCTGAAGGAGAGCTAGTGGGGTGCTGGGAAGAGACAGTTTCTCTGCTACTACTGGAATTGAGACATACTATAATTTAAAATAACAATTAGTATGAACCTAAATGAGTACTGGCAGGTTAACTATTGCTAAGCGGCAAAGAAATTCCACTAAAAAGGTGGCAGATGAGGCCCTGCTAGTTGCCAAGTGGCATGATAAGCTCTATCTATGCATTGGCTGAAGGAGATTTTGTGGCAACCGAACGTTCTGGCAGGGTGTCAACCTCCCGGTGACAATTAAAGCATAAGATAGTATGGAAATGACAGGGGCAACCACGCAACCATGTAACCATGTGAGGCAATAACTATGCGTTGGAGCGATGGGCGTATACCTTGGAGTATGAGGATGGGTGTTGGCCTCATTGGACCACTACCCAATGGCATAGAGGCCATAAAAATTACACCTTATTGGACGCCTAGATCCCTACGAGCCAGTAACATCACCCTGAGGGAGTACCTAAGTTGCATATGAGCAAAACATAGTTAATTGACATACCTTAGACTGTGTAAGTCAGAGAAATGGTCAGTTCACTGTAGGTAGTATGTATTGGAGTTGTAAGGTTCTGGAACTTAACCACGAGACAACGTATGGCTGTGTTAAGAGTATCTAAGATTTGTGTGGGCTAGATTGTGGACCCAGATAACTTGAGGTAGACCTACCGAAGTTGCCAAGTACGAAGTATAATGGGCAAATGCTGCCCCACAATGCTGAGCACCTATTAACCTGAAATGTAAAGCATAATAATGGTTAGCGATCCACATTCGAGTAGAAACCTGACTCAAGTGACAGAGTATATCACCTTGATGTAACAAAATCTGAAACCTCCCAAATGGCAAAAAATTGAAACAGTGTACAAATCCTCGAATAAACCTTAGGAGATAAGTAATAAACATAACTATTGAACAGCTTGATGACTTTGCCCATAATGATAGCAAAACATGATTTATAAAATGAAAATCCATTGATAAAAGCAAGTTCCAGGAACACAGTAGATTCAACTTTGAAACTAGAAGAATGTAATACCTACCTTTAACCTGTAGGGTGACTCACACCCCCATACTTCCTAAATCAAGTATAGTAACAATATATAGTGTAATTTACCTAAATTTGCATAATTACGTTTAATGTACAGTGAAATAAACTGCTCTGTGTTACATAGTTACATAGTTACATAGCTGAGAAGAGACTTGCGTCCATCAAGTTCAGCCTTCCTCACATTTGTTTTTTGCTGTTGATCCAAAAGAATGCAAAAAACCCAGTCTGAAGCACTTCCAATTCTGCAACAAACTAGGAAAACAATTCCTTCTTTACCCCAGAATGGCAGTCAGATTTATCATTGGATCAAGAAGCCATTATCCTACATTAAAAAATTATATCCTTGAATTTTCTGTTTTTGCAAGTCTGCATCTAGTTGCTGTTTGAACATCTGTATGGACTCTGATAAAACCACTTCTTCAGGCAGAGAATTCCACATCTTTATTGTTCTTACAGTTAAAAAACCTTTCCTTTGCGTTAGACGAAATCTTCTTTCTTCCAGTCTAAACGCATGAGCTCGTGTCCCATGTAAAGTCCGGTTTGTGAATAGATTTCCACACAATGGTTTGTATTGGCCCTGAATATATTTGTATAATGTTATCATATCCCCTCTCACACAACGTTTTTCTAAACTAAAGAGGTTTAAATTTATTAACCTTTCT
This sequence comes from Pelobates cultripes, assembly GCA_933207985.1. Classification (NCBI taxonomy): domain Eukaryota; kingdom Metazoa; phylum Chordata; class Amphibia; order Anura; family Pelobatidae; genus Pelobates; species Pelobates cultripes. The sequence goes on along the minus strand of OW240916.1, from coordinate 98,690,945 downwards.
TCATAGCTGATATGATAAATTCCTTTTTTTAATTTTGTAGCCCACCTCTGCATTTTTTCTAGTGCCATAATATCCTTCTTTAAAACATGTGCCCAAAATTGCACAGCATATTCAATATGTTGGCTTACCAGTGATTTAAAAAGAGGCAAAATGATATTCTCATCCCGAGAATGAATGCTCTTTTTAATGCATGACAATACCGTATTGGCCTTAGCCACTGCTGATTGACATTGCACATTGTTGCATAGTTTGTGGTCTTTAACAATTCCCAAGTCCTTTTCGTGTGTTGTTATCACTAATTCGCTTCCATTAAGGGATTCTTTACGCTGAAGTGCATAACTTTGCATTTTTCAACATTAAATTTCATCTGCCATTTGAGTGCCCAGTCCCCCAGTCTATCTAAATTCCTCTGCAGCAAAGTAATATCTTGCTCACATTTTATTATTTTACAGAGTTTTGTGTCATCTACAAACACTGAAACATGACTTTCAATGCTGTCTTCAAGATCATTTATAAACATGTTAAATAGAAGGGGTCCCAGAACAGAACCCTGAGGGACACTACTTTCCACCTCTGTCCAGCTTGAAAATTTACCATTAATGACAACTCTTTGTACTCTATTTTAAAGCCAATGTTCTACCCAAGAACAAGAATTTTCATCTAGACCGATTTCTTTCAGTTTGAACACTAATCTATTGTGTGGAACTGTATTAAATGCCTTGGCAAAATCGAAATAGATCACATCCACTGCAACACCCTAATTTAACATGACATGTTTGACATGACCTGTGCTTCATAAAACCATGCTGATTTTTGCTGATAACCATGTTCTTCTCAAGGAATTCTTGAATATTATCCTTTAATAACCTTTCAAATACTTTTCCAGCCACAGAAGTTAAGCTCACAGGTTTATAATTTTCAGGCAAGGATTTTGAACTTTTTTTGAATATAGGAACCACATCTGCCTTCCTCCAATCCTCCGGAACACTTCCTGAAAGAAAAGAATCTTGAAAGATTTAAAACAGAGGTTCACTTATTTCAACACTTAGTTCCTTAAGTGTGTGTTCAAGAGTAACCACACAAACGCTGTATACGACAAAAGAGCGTTCGTGTATTACCAACTCTACAAGATTATGGAGCTGTTCGCATGAAAAAAGGGAACAAATGCTCAGTGAATCAAACTATATAAGTGCCTAATACGTGGGAAGGGAGCCGAATCTGGAAAACCGTTCGTTTCGGTGAAAGTCCCGAAAGCTCCCCTGTAGTAAGTATGCGAATAAACATTTGTGCCTAAGTAGGTACAAAATCAGCCGAATTCAATCAAAGAAAATGAACTGGTAAGTAATCAAATAGACCCAAACCGAGATAAAGTTGTGGGATGCGACTGAGGCGCCACTGCTGGGCCTACGGTTCAGCGGGCACTTCCGGGTCAGTCTCTGTTGAGCTGAAGGAGGAAGCGGCTGGAACAGTCGGAAAGAAGTCTGATAAGCTGGAACTACATCTGCCCAACAAACAGGAAAACAGGACCATGAGGAGACAGGTAAGCTCTGTAAGATGGCGACTTGTGAGTGACTGGAAGTAGTCACACTCAACTCGCCAGACCAGTTTCAGTAAGGGAGAGCGGATTTGTACATATGTAATGGTGATTGTGTGTGAATCTTTGTATAGATGTGCATGCACATAATAATATGTATGTGTATGTATTTGTGTATATGTGTGTATATATATATATATATATATATGTATCATGTATACATGTATGAATGTATGTATATATATATATATGTGTTAAGGCTTTGCCTGGAGTTGTGGGAGGGGCTTGTATGACCTATAAAGGGACTCCTGCCTTTCCTACACTACCGTCAATGGTCTGGTGATCTGCTGCTACTTCCAGTGCATGCGGACCGAAATCTCGCTACTTACTGGTCAGGGGAATGCTTCTGTATCCTGCTTTCAGTGTCCAGAATCAGCTTGGCATTGCTGGTTCATCCCGTCAGGATTCCACTTCAGCACACACAGGTCCAGTCGCTGCAGTCAGCCCCTCCGGTGTTTCTCCCGTATGGCCCACTGACCTGTAAGCTCCTGCTGTCCTCCGACCTACTTTGCTACTATTCTATTTGCATAAACGTATACTTTGCATTCGTATATACTTTGTTGTTTGTTTGCTTTTGTGATTTCAGCCATTCAAACACATTGTTCGTCTCTTTCTATACGAACGGGGTATTGGCTCAAGCGTGAAAGCGGTCGCATGTTTTCAATCGGTTAAGTGGGCACGAATGCCCTATGGCAGTATAGGGCTTTCATGTCCCCATTGTCATTTGTATACTTTCATTCATTGTAGAACGAATCCCCGCAAAAGCTGAATCTGTCCATATTCACTCTGTTCGCACTTTTGTTCTCACGAAAACGCTTGCTGTAGAACTCTTTTCACAATACTAAATCCTTTGGTTCGTGCATACACCTTAGATGGATCTTCGTCTTGTGGTCCTCTAGGGTTCATTTCTAGGTACTATATCTGTTATCATACAGCATTGTCATCGTACAGACAGATTATGGCTTGGGGCCCTCGAGCGTTCAAACCTTAGTATTACATCTGTGATAAATATGGTCTTACTGTTTAAATATATAAATGTTAAAACTCACGTTTGGTACTAATTATTACATTTGCAGGTGTGTATTATACTGATATTTTAATTGTTTTAGGACTGTTGGTTCTTATACATTATTTTAGATCTGTGTTAGTATTTTCTTCTTTGTGTTTTATATTATTGTGCTGTCCTTGGTATCAACTGTTCAACTACAAGGATCAACTGCTCACCTGCTCTGTTAGGAGAGGTTATTCATTCAAAAGCAGCATGGGTGTAAGGATTTACCTTAATATGATTGCATGGTTGGACCCCATGGGGCCAGTACAAGGGGGATACTGTAGTACTCACACTGTTTTGCTAACATCCATTTTCTCATGTCTTATCAATCATATTCTATTACAGGTTATCAATTTGATATGGTGTAGATGCATCACATGCATCACTCTAATGCTCAATGACTATTACCACATTATGTGTCCTTATAAACAAATGGACATGTGATCTCTCTCATATTTTTTTAAGTATATTGTCACCGATAAAACTGTCCTCTAGGCGGTGAATACATGAGAGACTGGGAATACTAGAAACACGTTGTCTAGTTATGCCGTTAACAGGACCCTTGCAGGGTCCTCCATACGCATACGATCTTTACAAAATGTAATATTAAGCCCATGCGCCTGTTCGTTCAAGATATCAACGGAATATAGATTTTCTGTTATGCTGCCTGAATTTCTGTCTAAAGTTTTACTCCAATAGGTAAATTAGGATATAGATAAGTTGTGATGCTACACCTATCAGACTGATTTAATCGGGTTCTACTAACAGTATGGTTGTTCTTTCAGCGCAAATTTCACTACTAACATCTTCAGCGTTTCATTAATACGTAGCTTCTCAGCAAGACTCTCTCTTCAGCTTCCGATATTAGGCCCCTTACTGGCACCTATTGACTTCTATTATATGACTTGGCCCTATCCATGGCTGAGCGTCGCGATTAACTGTAGTAATCATGTCAGGCCCCACTTACGCCTACTATATAAAGTTCACGAATATAAATTAGCGTGTATATACATTCACCGTCAGGGGCGTACCTAGAGCATTTGGCACCCGGGGCGGATCCTGTGCTTGGCACCCCGCCCCCCCCGCGCCAAGCGTGTATATACATTCACCGTGTGCTTGGCACCCCCATCCAAAAACCTGTAAAAATGTTAAAGGTTTTCTTTTTTTTTTTTTTTTGTAAACTTTGCAAAATCGCTGTCAGCCCCTCCTACAAAACACTTGTCCTGCCCCGCCCCTCCTACAAAACCTCTGTCCTGCCCCTTCTACAAATCCTGTACTGCCCCGTCTACAAAACCCCCGCAACCCCCTTCCACAAATCCCTTGCTTATCCCCCCTTATAAAGACTCCTGTCCCAATACAAACCCCCCGCCCCCTTCTACAAAATCCCTGCAGCCCCACACACACATTTACAGGCAGACAGTCACACACTCAGTTACAGACAGACAGTCACACACTGTTACAGCAGACAGTAACACAGTCACAGGCAGACAGTCACACATACACATTTCCTCTGTGCAGCCAGTTTATCAGCTGTTTGCTTGTGTGAGCTGTACTGGCCCGCCCTTCTTTCCTTAGGTTGCTGTCACGGCCACCCAGCTCCCACTAAACCCCAGCTTCAGGAGCCCGTGCAAGGATTTTTGCCCTAAGGCAAAGAAAGTAAAAGTTTGCCACGCCCTGTGACATCACAATGCCCCAACCATATGGTTGCCATGTTAACTAATGCCGGGTACTGCAGATTACGCGTGTTTACATTAAAAGGCCTGCAGGGACGGGCTATAGACACCAGAACCACTACATTAAGCTGAAGTGGTTCTGGGGACTATAGTGTTTCTTTAATGTGAGGTAAATTAGAGCTTAGTGCCACGAATAATATACTAGATTGCCTACTTACAACCAGATGAGGATGATGATGGGCTCCAGCTGCAGTCTGGCTCCACTGGTCTGGTGTAGAACAGGCTCTCTGGGGGCGGTTTGTAACTATGGTCACAAAAATCAATGTTCTGGGAGAACGGGAAGCAGCTCCATTTTTGGGGGGCCCTTTACACAGCTCAAGGTCTGGGTCCCAGGGTCCACCTTCATGTTCCACCAATGAGTTTGTTCACGGGGGGTGGAGTGTGTAGGGGATGTCCTGATATGTGTGTAAGGAATGCATTGTGTGAAATTGTGTTTGTATGTGTAAGGACTGCAAGGTGTGTTTCTGTGTATGTATAGGATGCATTGAATGTGTGTAAGGGGTGCATTGAGTGTGTGTAATGAATGCATTGTGTGTTTCTGTGTGTGTAAGGGATGCATTGTGTGTAACGGTTGCATTGCTTGTGTATGTGTGTCTGTGTGTGTAATGCATTGTGTGTTTTTTTGTGTCCAAGGGGTGCATTGTGTGTATGTGATGAATGTCAATCTCTCCTCCCGCTCCAATTTCCTTCTCCTCCTCCCAATTTCTCTTTCTC
>OW240916.1:98666087-98685507 GCA_933207985.1 Pelobates cultripes | reverse complement strand
GCTGCGCCCGGGCGGTGCGGTCCGCCCTCATGGACGCACCGCCCGGGCAAAGCTGCAGCCACCTGAGGCTCTCTACAGAGCGCTCGGGCGGCTGCAGCATGGGGGGGGGCGGCGGGGCTGGTCATGGCACCCCCCATCCTGGTGGCACCCGGGGTGGACCGCCCCCTCCTGCCCCCCCCCTTAGTACGCCACTGTTCACTGTTCTTACAGTAACACAGCCCTTATGAGACTCATCTGCTCACAAGGGTTTCCCTTGGTTTAGTTATACTGATTAGGGGTTGTTGGTTTGCTTCTCATAGACTTGTTAGCTTAATTTGTCCTCCATTATGTTCCATGTATAAGCTTTTCATTGCATATTCTTGTTCATATTGACACTAGTTTCTTATGCTAATTTCTGGTTTTCTTCAGTATTTACATTTTTCCAGTTCTCAACCCTTTCTACTCTGTTATTTCCCCTATATCAACTTGGCCTTCGCTATATTAAACACATATCTATGTTCATCATTTATCTGTCTTCGGGCTATCCCATTAATTTCAAGCAAGAGGGGCTTTTACATGTGAAAGGTTCACAGTTTCATCTGGAAACTACAGGCCTAGAGAGAGAGAGAGAGAGAGAGATGAAGGAATTCATGCATGCATAATTAATTTTTTTTAATCCCCCCATCAAGCACCATCTTTTGCACTGTTTGGTTGTTTGTTTGTTTTCTGTCTCTCCCCCTCTCCCCCCATTCCTTGATCTTTTCATGAGATATTCACAACTCTCTTTCATACCTATGCCTTATCTGCACTCATATAAAAACTAAAAAACAAAAACAAGTAGAAAGGCTCTGATATAATGGTGGGTATAATTGTGCAAAAAGAATGTTAAATTATTATAAGAATATTAATACAAGCTGCACCTATAAAGTGTGATAACATATAAATGAATACTCTTAGAATATATAACAAAAAACAAAGTATAGTACATCTATTTTGTTATATTATGTTTCTGTAACCACTGTAACCATCACAACTTCGAATTATATGTGTTGTTTTTGCTCAGAAAAGCTTGTGGCCCAGGAGGAGATTGAACCATTAATCCTTATCTTTTGCACTTTCTAGTTTAAGAACTTTAAAGGTAGTAGAAGCTTTTTCCAGCAGATGGCACAGTGACATTATGGAATCTATAGATTCCAATTTTTATTTGATAACCAACCCAGCCTGACAAAACAAAGACCAAAGAATAAGGGTCAACATATTGTTAAGAAGGAGCACCAAAAAGTAAAAAACAATTGTTGTCATACAAGTATGCAAATGTCAGAGCACATGAAATGCTACATATAATTTAATATATAACAACATATACAGCATATGTACAGACTACATGGCTCTAAAAAGTCTGGCTAATTTTTCAGTAAAAAATAAAAAAATTCAAACATTAATATGAAAAACTATTTTATTTTGCCAAATCAGCATATATAGTAATGGGAGAAACAGTTAAAAATATGGAATTCATAAAAAATGTAAAAGAAAGGATATGTAAGACAGACAAAGGAATAAATCCATAATTACAATTACGATTATTTATATAGCACTAACTTATGCTCTATATAATAGGTAAAAATGAAAAAGATTCTATTCTAACACACATTTAACATACAGATAAACTAGATAAGGAGGGTCCTGCCTGAGCAAGCTTACAATCTACTTCCAACCCACACTCTTTTATATTAGAACAGTTCCAACATATTTAAATTATATCATCTTAGTTGGCATTAAATTTGTATAGTCCTAGATGCCAGTTTGCTGTTGCTTGTACCAAGTATATGAATATGTTTAGGTCTAGGGTGGATAAAATAGAAGATTTAAAAAATAAATCACATTTTTTTTTCATACTTGAAATCTGAATTTTTGAATTTAAATTGTATTTATTTTAATAAAATGCTTGTGGATGAAATATCAGTCTAGGATACATCAATATACTAGCATAGAATGGTACCACACAAAAGCAAGAGGTCTCGAGAGATATGAATTAAATCAGTTGGTTTTGTATAATCAGATAATATGCTGCACATTGTGTATAAAATCTAGATATCGAGTAACTGCACATTCAAAAGTTATAAAAGGACAGCTAATGCGTGCAACAGTAGCGGTGGTGAAAATCACAATTTATGCCAGTGAGGCCTAGTAATAGGCAGGCAAAAGAACATCAAAAAACTGAAAAAATATATGAAAATGATCAGGTGGCAGCTTTAACAAGAGTTCTATCTTCTTCCCATGGTAGCAATGCCAGAACGACTGGGGTGGGGCGCTTCCTGGGTCTCCTCGGTCGCTGGTGAAGTGGCTGAGTAGTAGCTGTGGCTGAAGGGGATCTGCAGTCTTGGGGCAAGTTCTTTGCTTTAGCCACTTGAGCCCAGGTTACAACCTGGACAAAGTAACTCTCCAGGTTCCCCAATAACACATCCAACACTCCCACCTCTCTGTATCCACAGCCAATCAGCCATAGAAATGGCAAAGTGTCCTCTGCCAGCAACAGCAGTCTTGGGGTTTGAGCAAGTGCAGGACACCTCGCAACAAATGAGGCTTAACAATGGTCAACAATGGCCCGGTGTCCCGCAGTCCTTCTGCAGGGATGCCATTTACCAGCACTTGATGCTGGTGGCTTAGATCATCTCAGGGCCACTGCACGGTCATTACCAACATCACACCTAGGGACCAGGCGGGCCAGTCTGAACAGTTCTTTTACTGGTTTTACTTCCTCTGCTGCCCCAACAGATTCCTAAGGCTCCCACTATCTGGACAGATGGAGCAGAGGGATTAGTACCATGGGGCAGAGCGGGACAGGCTCTCACAAAATGTCTTGGATGCTGGCACCCATGGCAAACAGGCTGGTACCTAGCCCTGGTACTCTATGTGGGCCCAGTGGCTCCATTGCTCCCATTATGGGATGCTGAGCTATCTTGATACAAACAGCAACTGAGCTTTATTTTCTTTTCGCTTTTCATTTTTGCTTTTTAGATTTCTTCCACATCTCTAGGATAGTTTTCTATTTAAACTACATTATAGCCCAAAAGCTATTTTGTAAGAAATATGGATTTGTTATGTAGCATGAGGCTGTATATTAATGCAATATTTACACTTTTGAGTCAATGCATCTCTCTGAGGAGATGCTGATTGACGCAGCATTAGATTGGCTGAGATTATCAAGTGTGCCAAAAAGGCAGAGTGGTAGCGGGGCTAACCGTGGCAAGAACTGTGCGGCACTGAAAGAAGGTGAGTAAAACACACTTTTAATGGGGGACAAGGTGTGCCGAAGACCTAATTGACATTATTAAAATAGTTTGTATTCCTTACACTATAGTGTTCCTTTAAGGAAACACATGAATGTGTATGCTATATCATGTTACTGTTTTTGTTAAATACACAGTTTAATTTTTCTCCAAATATGAGTTACTAATGTATTAAATCAGAGAGTTTCATCATTATCTATGTAAATTTGATGGTATATATCAAAATTGATTCTGATTAATAGTTATGCTAATCTGAAAACTTATTATTTTAAACATGGAATCTTTATCTGGTTGCAAAAGTTAAAATTTTAACAACCAACAAGAACAAGTATTTCTAAAAACAAATAAGGATTTAAATCAAGTCTTAATAACTGCTTCAAATCATGATTTAAATTGACCTACCATAATTTAAATCAAGTCCATGTTTACTTTGACTTATGGACTTTATTATTGTTGGAAGTTTTCCAAATTATTTTATAGTTTTGAATAAACTTTTAATTTAAAAAATATATTTTTTTTATATATTGATACAATTTTATTTTAGATTTTTTTAGATTTAATATTTAAAAATATATATTTTTAAAAGTTTATCCAAAAATATTTATTAATTTGAAAAGCTTATGCAACATCATTAGCTCAACTCAATGCATCAAGAACAGTAATCTGCTTTTTGTAAATATGATTGTCTTTATTTTTGTAGGAGAAAAGAGAATTCGAAAAAATAGTTTCCCACTGGCCATCCATTCTGTGTATGCTGTTCCTGATGTGCCGATTTGTTCACATATTTATTTTCAGAAAAAAAACTGAAGGTGTCTACAAGGTACAGTATATATATAATGCTTATATTTAGGGTCGATGCAAGGATTTTTGCTGCCCTAGGTGGAATTTTCTTTTCATTCATTCCACCCACTCATGCAGACTTACATACATTGACCCATACAGACATACACATAAATTCACACTGACCCCCCTCCACATACACACTGACTCATAGTCTCACACATTGACCCATGCAGACACACACTGATCCATACACATAGAGACCCATACACACACAGAGACCAATACAAACACACACTAACCCAGACACACACTGACCCATACACAGACACTGACCCATGCAGATGCACACTGACCCATACACACACCTATACACACACACACACACACACACACACATACCCCTACATACACACACACAGACCCCTACATACACACACATAGACCCCTACACACACACGCACAGACAGATCCCTACATACACACACACACACAGTCCCATACATACACACACAGAAACACACTCCCATACATACACACACACAGACCCATACATACACACACACAGACCCATACATACATACACACACAGACCCATACATACACACACACAGACTCATACATACACACACAGATCCAAGCAGACTAACATACACAAACATAGTGACTGAAACATACTGACACACATTCTATGAAACACACTGTGCATTTTCTTACCTTCATTGCACTTTGCTCTTCATTTCTGTCTTTACTGTGCCCGGCAGCCGACACTTTTTTCCCAAGCCCCATTTCCTGTTATTCTCCTGCCCACTTGTCCCCACGTACAGGGCAAGGTGCGGGAGCGAGTGAATGATGCGCCTTTGCGCCTTCGCAGTGCTTGACTGGGAGAGGGGTCCTGACTTAGCAGGCTGTGGTGAAAGCCGGACCGACGCTCTACTGGGCGCTAGTCTACATGTAAGTGCTTAGATATAATCAGTCCCACTTGATAGGGGGTTGGCCAGACAAGCAGTAAAGCTACTGCTGGTGCCCGCCCTAAGTAGGTGGCCGCCTACTTAGCTTATAGGACGCACTGGCCCTGCTTATAGTTTGTAAAGAGTATTTGAATTGTTAGTACAACTGACTCTTGTATTATTAAAACTTGTGTATATATATATATATATATATATATATATATATAAAACAAAACAATATTAGACACTAAATGACTATTTTAACATGCCTTTAACCATGTTAAGTGGACACTTTCTAACAAAAGGTGCCACCAGGTCACACTTTTGAGATGGGTAAAATGTAGTATTGGGTAAATGTGGTGTTTAATGGTTAAACCTAGGTTTACTATACATTTCTTCCCTCTGCTTAGCGAAGAGGGAGCTTTGAGTGTTCATTTGATTCGTTTTTCAGAGGTTTTACCTTTAGGTGGAGGGATAATGAAGATTCAGGCATGTGGAGTTTGGATAGTTCTTCAGTATTGAGCTTCCTATGATTGCTAGTGTGTGTCACTCTATGTTGTCGCTGAGAGGCTGTTAGTGGGCAGATGGAAAATGATCCCTTCCACTTCCTTTACAGCCTCACACACACACACTGGAAGAGCTTGGACAGCAGTGAATTATACACACTCTATAATTGTTTTTGCAGATCTGCTATCAAGCATAGGAGGCTGACAAGACTACAGAGGACACTGGCCAATGCTCACTAAAGCACATTATAAGTGCACTAAGGCACTTAGAGCTTGGACAGCAGTGCTGAAGAAGGTGCCTACTGGGCCTAATGGCACATTTCCTTGCAGTAGAGATATCACCTCAGAACCAGTAAACATAGATATGCATAATAAGACACATACATATCTCTCTCTCTCTCTCCCTCTCTCTCTCTCTCTCTCTCTCTATATATATATATATATATATATATGTGTATATATATATATATATATATATATATATATATATATCTCATTCTTTTAATGTTCTCTGAAATAAGCATGAAGCAACCTCAATTGTAACAACCAAAAATAAAGTGTCATGCATTTAAAAAAAATAGTTTTATAAAAGAATCATGCAGGTAATGCTTAAGCAAATAGATTACTTTTGTTCTAAAAAAATAACGAATACATGAATAATGTAAATAATCACAAGAAATAAAATATGTAAAATATAATGTAAAATTGGGTTACCTGAAATATAACAGTATCCTATTATAGTTCTTAAATATCTATACTTTAGTAATCTGATTTATATTGATATCTAGAATACTTAATATCCATAAAAAAGTTTTCACTTCTTTGGCAATATAAATAAATAAATACTTGTAATATGAGAAATATATGTTCCAAACTAAAGAAGTGTTTGTTGTGCCAAAGTCTATACATACTGATCAGCCACAACAATAAAACCACCTATTATGTAGGTCCCTTCCATGCAGTTAAAACAGCTCTAATGCTTCAATTAATGGAATCCATAACATGTCCGGTGGTATCTGTCACCAAGACATTAGCAGCAGAAGTCCTGCAAGTTGGTGAAGCCTCCATTGATCGGATTTGTTCCAGCACAATGGGACTGAGAACTGGAAAATTTGGTGGCTAAGGCAACACCTGAACTCTGTGTCATATTCCTCAAACTATTTCTGAACAATTATTGCAGTGTGGAAGGGTGCATTATCCTGCTGACACAGGCTACTGCCATCAGAGAACACCATTAGGAAGAAGGGGTGTACATGGTCTGCAACATCTCTAGGTAGGTGGTATGTGCTAAAGTAACATCCACTTCAATTCCAAGACTCAAGGTTTCCCAGCAGAACATTTCACAGAGAATACCACTGCCTGCGTCGGTCTGCCTTCTTCCCATAGTGCATCCTGATGCCATCACTTCCCCAGGTAAATGATGCACATACACTAGACCATCCCCCTAAGCAAAACGATAACGACATTTATAAGACCAGACAAACTTCTTCCAGTGCTTCATGGTACAGTTCTAATGTTCACATCCTTATTAAAAGCACTTTTAAATTGGATGCCCATGACCCTGATTCCAATTCACCGGTTGTCCTTTCTTGCACCACTTTTGGTAGGTACTAATCACTGCATACCAGAAACACCCCCATAAGATGCGCCATTTTGGAGATGCTCTGACCCATTTGTTCAGTCTTGTAACAGTCACTCAGATCTTTTCACTTGCACATTTATCCTGCTTCCAACATATGAAATCCAAGAACTGGCTGCCTAATCCATTGACAGGTACCATTGTAACAATATAATCAATGTTATTCACTTCAGTCAGTGGGTTTAATGTTGTGGCACATTGATGTATTTGGAAGTAAAAACATGAGTATGCAAGTTCTCAGTACTTGGAACAAGGCACTTATCTGTGTTCAATAGATCATTAGTATCTTCATAATGCATATACCAGGAGGAATCAGTTGACATTCTTCATGTAAAGTACTGTTTAGGAGATAGATTCCTTCAATATCACTTTTTATGGGGGAACATGAATATGATGTTAAATATTGCATTGAAGTTACCGCGGCTCAGTAGACATGTGGGAAAGTTCATATGTATTAGGATTTAAGAAATGACACCGTATCGTTCCATCTTATAGGACACAAATACCATGCTACCAGAACATCAGGCTGACCACATCAAGAGACTTTTGAGAAAACCTATAGAGTAAGTATTTTGCTTTTTATTTTGCTTACAATAAATCATTATTCTTTCCTGATATGAGATATGATGAGAAGATGTAAACCCATTACTCCTTTTTGGCAAAATATGCTTTATTGTTTCGCAACAGGAGAGTAGAATAACGGATGAGTACATCAAAGATTCCCTAAGTAAGTGCCACATACATAAGTCATCCTTGCCTGCTGGTGCAGGGTTCTTTTTTGTATCTAAAAAAGATGGAGAATTACGTCCATGCATTGACTATAGGGCATTAAACAAGATTACCATTAAAAATGCCTATCCCATTCCCCTCATTTCCGAATTGTTTTACAGACTCCAGGGTGCTAAAGTCTTTACTAAACTTGACCTCATGAGTGCATACAATTTGGTAAGGATTAAGGAAAATCATGAGTGGAAAATGGCATTAAACGTGGGCACTATAAGTACCTTGTCATGCCCTTCCGCATGATTATGCAATGCTCCGGCCGTGTTCCAGGACTTTATTAATGATGTACTCAGGGACTATATTTATTAATTTGTCCTAGTTTATCTGGATGATATCCTTATTTATTCCCCTGACCTTCAGACTCACCACAAACATGTCAAACTTTACTTGAAAATCAACTTTATTGCAAACTGAAAAAATGCATCTTTGACCAGACTGAAGTACAGTTTTGGGGGTATAACATTTCTGCCTCTGGTTTTCAGATGGATCTTCATAAACTAGAGGCTGTTCTACATTGGCCATTGCCCAATGGACTAAAAGTATCAAAGGGTTGTCTTCTGTGATAGTCCCCATCACCAATATGACACGGAAGGGGGCTAGCAGTACTATATGGTCTAAGTAAGATAGAGAAGCTTTTGAACTTCTTTTAAAATTGTTTGCTTCAGCCGACATTTTGGTACATCCTGACACTAGCAAAACCTTCATACTGGAGGTTGATGCCTCCAAAACTGGCGTGGGGGCTGTTCTTTCTCAGAAGGAGAGTCAGGATACCCCTTTGCATCCATGTGGGTACTTCTCTAGAACGTTGTCTCCTGCTGAGCATAATTATGATATTGGCAATAGAGAATTGTTGTCACAACCATCATCGTGCCATATGTGAATTTGTATTCTTGGGCCTGGCTGGGATTGAACCTGGGTCTTCTGATCCCAGTGAATGACCTTACCTGTGGCTCCACGCATCTTTTCTGGATTCCTTTTTCTCCTTGTGTTCTGTTCTCTGAGTCTCTACTCCTGGACCACTGCACACCTGTTCCTGGTTTCCAGATAAGTGGCTGTTATCAACCTATTTAAACCCTGCCTTGCTAGAGACTCATTGTCAGATTGTTTTGTTCCTGTTAGTGAATCATTGCTGTTCGTCTGACTCCTGGTTTGATTATCTGCCCGTCTTCCGTTTCTGCCTGTTTGCCGCCTGTCCTGATCATTGATTTCGACCATGACTATTCCATTGGACTTTCCTTGCCTGTACTGCGTTCCTGGATGTACTGTATCTTATCAGTCCCAGTGCACTGTTTCACAGCCTTGGGGATTTCTGCATGAGTCTTCAAGGTTTGTGTCAAATTGCAAAGTGTGCTTTAACTCTGCGTGTCAGACTCCCACTCAAGGTAAGATCACATTACAATTGTTGGCCATTATACTAGAGCTTAAAGAGTGGCGACATCTTTTAGTGGGTTCCAAGGCCCCTCTTTTGATCATTACTGGCCACAAGAATTTGGCTTATATAGGGGATGTTAAACAACTGTCTTTTAGACAGGCTAGATGGTCTTTGTTCCTCGCTTTAAGTTTCTTATAACTTACAGACCTGGTCCCAAAAACGTGAAAGCTGACGCCTTATCTAGACAGTTTGATACTGAATCAGTACAATTACAAGATACATCCCCTGTTGTTCCACCTGAGTGTATCATCGCTTCCAGTGTTCTTCCCTTATTATCCCCTCTGCTTGGCGCTATCATGGAGGCTCAGTCTCAGGCACCATGCAATAAACCACTAGATAAATTATTTGTTCCGTTGGTTGAAAGAGAGAATGTCATGAGGGTGTTCAGCAACAACGTGATTGCTGGACATCCAGGCATTAATAAATCCATATCCATGATCCTGAGATCGTTTTGGTGTTATTCTCTCAGGAAAGATGTTAAGGAATATGTGCAGGCCTGTTCAGTTTGTGCAGTTTCTAAGGTACCTCATAAACTTCCATGTGGATTGTTGCATCCACTTCCCGTACCTAGTGTTCCATTGTCCCATTTGTCCATGGATTTCATCGTAGAACTTCCTAGTTCTAATGGCTATACCACAATCCTTATGGTGGTTGACCGCTTTTCCAAGATGTCTCATTTTGTTCCACTCAAAAATTGCTATCCTCTCAAGACCTGGTTCTTATTTTTATACGAGAAATTGTTCGACTACATGGCAATCCTCACAATATTGTATCTGACAGAGGTTCTCAGTTTGTGTCTAGGTTTTGGAGGGCTTTCAATAAACAGTTGGGCATTTAATTGTCATTTTCTTCCTCTTACCATCCCAAAACCAATGGCATGGCTGAGAGGGCCAACCAGTCATTAGAATTGTATTTGCGCTGTTTTGTTAATAGCACTCAAGATAATTGGTCTGAATTACTACCCTGGGCCGAGTTTGCTAGGAACAATGCTAACCATGACTCTTCTGGACATAGTCCATTCTTTGTTTATAACGGCCATCATCCTACTGTTCTGACGGCTGTTTTCTATGACACAGCTATCCCTACTTTGGATGATCACCTTGCTTCTATACATGATAGTTAGACCAAAGTTCACTCCACTCTCAAAACTGCAGCTGATCGTTTCAAATTTTATGCAGTTAAGCGGCGGGGTGCCAACCCTGTTTACCAATTGGAGTGAGAGGGTGTGTTTATCATCATGCAATTCCTTGGTGCATTTTGTATCCCTCGAAAAATTTATCCTGTCTCATATTCTCTGGCTCTCCTTGCCTCCTTATGTATTCCTAATACCTTTCATGTTTCTTTGCTCAAACCACTCATTTGCAATAGTAATAATGTCCCAAGTGTTCCCCCTCCTCTGTTGTTTTTTTCTGGACAGGTAGAGTATAAAGTCTCTTCCATAATCGATTCCAGGTTTTTTTCTTGCGGTTCCTTGCAGTATTTTTTTGATTGGATGGGGCATGGGCCTGCTGAATGTTCTTGGGTTCTGGCTTCTGATAATAATTCTTGTCGCAAGATTTGTTATTTCCACACAAGGTTCCTCCTCAAACCTGGTCTTGCCCGCCCGGTGGTCTTCAGGTGGGGGTAATGTCACATGTTCATACTCACCTTGTTGTGTCTCTGGGGATAACTACCTTCCGGGCATTGGAGGAGATGCTGGTTGGCAGCCCTGTGCTGTGGTGTCTGACTCCTGTGGCATATTAGAGGATGCCGGCCGCTGCGGACCCATGCCAATTTATAGCCCCGCATCCACCCGCGGTGTTGACGACGTCAATGTGCGTATGACATCATACAAAGGACCCGCGCATGTTCTGGGGTCAGAGGCCGGGTACGGCCAATCGGATTTAAAGGAGACTTATTTAAACTCCTTTCTTGCCTTTCCTCATTGCCCTGTCGTGGTTTCCCTTAGTGGTTGTCCGAGAGTATGTTCCTGAGCATTTATTTCTCGTTATTGACATTTGACTTCCCAGTATTCTGGTACCCTTGACTTTTGGCTTTCCCTCATCGTTGTGTCTGATTCTGTGTCCTCGGCATGTATTCTGACTGTTCTCTGGTACGTTAAGTCCGGCCATTCTAAGGCACGGTAAAACGTTACCTTTAGTCCTAGGTGTAATACCGTTCTGCGTGATGGATCAACTAGTATCCTGACACACACATGGCATACAATCCATACCCTCTGCCTGGGAGATAATTGAGTCAATTACTGTAGCAACTCAATTATCTCCAGGCGAAAAAGAACCTATTTTATCAATATTCTTAAAATTCCCCAAAATCACACATGAACCCCATAAAAAGTATTTCCCCGATAGCCCCGATCTGGGTAAGCAACATATCCAAAAATCACCCAGATCGGTTCAGGGGTTCAGGATTCATACAGAAGTCTTATTTCTGACCGACTGCACAGCATAGTTCCATAAAATTAGGCTGTGCGGCCGGTCTCTTTCGTGGATTTAAAAATGTAGCACAATGTCTTGAATAGCTGTTTGTGGGAAAGCTAGCCGTGTGCCCCTTGTTTGGGAGCTGATTTTCACCGAAGGCCACCTTTTTCACATGGATTGGAACTAAACTAAGTGATCCTGGAAGTCTCAGCGGTGTTCAGGCCGTTAAGTATCTGAAAATGGTTCCATACACTCGATGACCAAACACCACTTGATGTGTTTGACAAAACAAGATTGCCGCTGCCACGTGTTTGTACATAAGAATCGACAGTCACCCAGTGAACCACTTAGAACGCTGCGGTTAGAGCAAGTGTCAATAAGGACAATTGGTTCAATTGGCGGCACACGACTGCTTTGGATGGTCCAAGTGTTCGATAGAACATTCGGTATACGAACCAACTGGGGCAAAATATGTTCAGTTGAGTTCTTATACCGATGTAGGTGAAATGAATAAAAATGTCTAAGAACAGGGCATCTGTTACAGACAGATATTGCTGTACAGATCCCCCTCCATGCCCCTCCAAACTCAGTAATCAAAATCTATGTGGTGCAGATCACGGTAGGAGAAATGTATGGTAATGGTGATAATTTATCTTAACCAATGCCATAGCTATAATTAATGCATCATTACCAATAAAGTGCAAAACAACTATATCTGTACATCTGTACATATCACTATCATATCTATAGCTATAATTATCCATTATTTACTGGTAAGGCAGCCTGACTGGGATTCAAACTGGAGTTTCCTAGTTCTATGGCGGTGGCATAACCATTGCTGTAAGCAGCCAACATTGGTTATGATAATAAAAAAATACTAATTCATACAATCATTGACTTCAGACTTCAAGGGAGGCTGAAATCAGAACCCGGACTGTTATAGTCTTGGTTTGCTGATTCAAATTGGGGCATGAATTTAAAAAATCTAAACGCCTCCAGTTGTCATGCCGCAAGTGGCTACTTGCTGTAATAAAAGACTAGAGACTGGGTAGCTATTGCTGCACTGTTGTTAGTACATAGAATGCATATCTGCTAATCACTACCCAGTCTCTAGAAAGGTCCCATGTCCATGGGCATCTGATGAGGGACTTTAAATTAAATAATGGAGTATGGACAGATCATTGCCCACCTCTCTGCCATGGGTCGGGTCTGTTAAATAAAAAGAAAATCCTAACATTCCCCCCACTACCCCCACCTGGTGAGAGGCTATTACTAAATAACATTGGGGACCTGGTATCCCTATCCTATCCCCCCTCATAAGTGGGTGTGAGACCTTAAATAAAATTTACAAGGAGGGGCCTTGTGTCCCGACCCCAACACCCAGTTATAGGCAGCTAGTGGTGACTCAAATTATAATGCCACATAGAATATTACACTATTTAAGGTCTAAATATATTCTGTATGTTGTAGTTTCTAACACAAACTGCCATCTATGTTTGCAGAAAACGTAAAACCTGGTTTGCAAGACGAATCTACAACTGGGATCCGTGTTTTAAATTCCCAAACAGAATAATTGGCACAGCAGTGTTGTCCTTGTTCTGTCTGTACATTGTAAGTAGTCAAATGTAACTGTACAGTATGTATGTATGTAGAGTATACTCCATGTTCTTATATTCCAAATGACACTAAGCACCAAAATACTTAAGCTTAATGTAGTAGTTATGGTGTACAGATCATGCTACAGCAGTCGTCCTGTTCAATTCTATGCAATTTAAGAGTTATATAATTTTTATATGCAGTCCTAGCCACACCACCCATGTCTTTGGCTTTCACATACATTGTTCACACTTACTGTTAAAATAGATCTAATTTCCAAGCTTCCTTTATTGCACAGTTTATTTAATTTAGAATTAGTTATCCTGCTCTGTTAACCACTTCACAATGATATAATTTTTAGTGATACCAAATTCAGATGTAAGATAATAAGCTGTATGCAGGGCCGATCCTGGAGTCATTGACACCTGCGTGTAAAAATATTTTTGGTGCCCCCCAGTGGGTGTGGCTAATTTGCCAACTCCTCCTTTTCACAAACATAACACTTTTTTTCAATTAGTATTTTATTGTAATTTGCACGCACAAAATACAGCTGTTCGCAGTATGAGAAAAATAAGATAAAACATTGGTCACAGATTCATATATGAGGCAATACATACACTGTCAATTAAGAGTTATATATGAAGATATGCATTATATGAGAGACCTGAGTTATAAGCTATTTTTTTCTGCTTGTGACTATTAATATATCACTCTGCTAGGTGTAATTATTTGGAGATATAGAAACAAACTCAGGAACGTAAAGCAAAACAAAGAGAGAGCAAAAACACGTAGTAGAGTTCCTAAGCAAAGGTTCTTACAAACTGGTGTGATCTGTGTGTCATTAAGTGTCACACAACCTCCTGTGGCATCTTTAGTGTAGGTTTCCCTTGGATATCCAATAACTATGGCTACATGTGCCATATTTATTGGGGGTCAGCACTTTGCGCCAGTCCCGGCTGTGTGGGCCTCGTTCAGATCGGTGGATGGCAAGTGTAGACGTTGGAGAAAGGTCACCCCTAAAGGTGATCTGATTATCTTAATTTTGTGAGTGCTACCAGTAGCGTGTCTTTATACATGCTTATGACTATATTACAGTATGTGTTGTTTATTATCGTTTTCGGTTAAACAGCTGCATCCCTTTATATTTGTATGTTGATATTCCTGTTGGAGAAAGGTCGCCTGGTCTCCAGAGGAGGGTAATGTGAGTGTGTCGCCTCCCTTCTGAACCACTAGTGAACCACCTACCCTATATATAATTGCGGCTTCTCGCTGCCAGCACATTGAACAGGAGGTTTCCGTAGATATCTACAGTGAATTTCTCGAAGTGGATTTTACCAAGCTCTCTAGAGTGGGACATTATTGTCTTTAGTCACTGCGATAATGTATCTAGGTGCATTCGCGGGGGCAGATGTGGCTTTGCTGATCCGGAACACCAAAGTTACAATCTCAGCATCTGCACCACTCTTAGCACCCATGGAGGTCAGTAGTCACTGGAGGAAGGGCAGTAGGGCATCTCCTGCAATCATTCCAACACTCTCTGAGGTGGATATTCTTTCTTTGAGTGAGGTCCTGGATCCCATCTTGGATGGTCTGCAGCCTTTGTTCCCTGGACTTCACATCAGTAAGCCTTTGACACAGGGTCCCCAGTTCAGTTTGAGTTGCGCTCAGGTCTGCTTTCCACACCCGTCTCATTTCCATCAGGAGACCCTTGGTATCCCGTTTTCTTGCTGTCGATGCTGCCTGCCCAATTTTCTAAATACTTTCATTAGTCCCTGGCCTTATCTTATAGTTAGGATAGCCTTATGCCTATCCCACGGATGCTTAAACTCCTTTACTGTGTTAACCTCTACCACTTCAGCTGGAAGGCTATGCCATGCATCCACTACCCTCTCAGTAAAGTAATACTTCCTGATATTATTTTTAAACCTTTGTCCCTCTAATTTAAGATTATGTCCTCTTGTTGTGGTAGTTTTTCTTCTATAGACTCTATCCAGGCACAGTCCAGGGGGCCCAAGCAAAATGTTTGCGTAGGGTCCAATCAAAATTAAAGATGGCCCTGATACATAGTATATGCTTTGTCATCCCTAATATACTTTATTTAATCCTCTTATTACCCCTTTTGCTAGCCCTGGATTAATTTCTCCTTGCATGACACCAATCCTTCTGTTTTACTGTTTGTTTTCTCCACTTTACTATTCTGCCAGGGCGCACATTTTCCCTCATCTCCTTACATTTCTGGGTCTCTGTGGCCTTCATGGATCTTCCCTGATCACTCTGCGCCTCCTCGTGGGAGGACGTATTCAAGAAGTCCATGTGTGCTTGTGGTGGCCATCTTGGATCTTGTCTCAAGATTTACAGTGGCCATTTTTGATCATCCGGCTCCATACTAGCGGTTCCGGCAGTCTGATTCCTGACACTAAGCTATTTTCTCCCATACAGGTAGACTTGCCTCAGGTAACCTGCATTCAGAGTTAATACAACCTAAGCCCACCTAATTTATCAGTATTGTAATTAAGGGCAGTTTTCTCCCTCAGATCATCAGGTACTTGGGGTGAGCCCCCACACTAAAGACATATATTCCCTGGGGTGAGCCCCTATTTAGATATACATTACTGTGGCATACACTGGATTTTTGGGGGGCGAGCCCCCACCTATACTCTATATGATCTAAATCAGCAGTTCCTAAACAGGGCGCCGCGATGTGTACACAGTGGTGCCGCAGAATGTTTCCCTGGTGCTATGATTATAGTACTGGGGAAACATTACTACTGAACATGGGCCCAGTCAAGTGCCGCGGTCCTTTAAGACGGCAAACGGCCCCATGTAATGTTAGCTAGCTGGGAAGAAGTGACAGCCGTCACTTCCTCACAGCATCCTGCAGGGAGACTGCAGGAGTTGCTCCAGACTCACACCAGCAGCAGGACTCCAAGCCACCCTCCTGGACACATAAAGTAAGATAACAGGAGGGTGGTTGGAGATATAAAGAAGTATCACGTGTATGTGTATGAGTTTCTGTATGTGTGTGTGTGTGTGTGTGTGTGTGTGTATATGTCAGTGTGCTTCAGTGTGTGTGCACACATGTATGTATGTGCATCTGTGTGTCATGGTGTGTGCATGTATCAATGTTTGTGTGTATCAGGTTGCATGTCGGTTTATATCTATTTGTGTGTATGTGTCATGTATTTATATGTATCTGTGTGTTAATGTGCATGAATATCTGTGTATGTTTGTGTGTATGTGGTAGTGTATGTGCATACATCCAAGCAGTCAAACACCAGCACAATATAGGGTCCAATCAATATTAAAGACGGCCCTGATTCATAGTATATGCTTTTTCATCCCTAATATACTTTATTTAATCCTGAATTTGCACTCTGCTGATGTTAAAGTAGACCACCTACCTCTACCTCCTCTTGCTGTGTTGCAATCTGCCGCTGGGGAGGGAGGCTGGCTTCCTGTACCTCCACACGCTGGGCTCCCATCTGCCGCTGGGGAGGGAGGCTAACATCCTCTGATATAAAGTCAATAAAATCTGTGGGCATATCCTCCCAGATTAGTTGCACTTCTGCCAAGAGCTGCTGCAAACCTTTTCGCCAGAGACCTGGAACAGGAAGTAAAAGTCTGAGGATGCCATGCTTGCCTGACAAGTATGTTGCACAAGTGCTATCCCTTTCCAGAAGGTGCGCAGGTATCCCAGGGACGTTTCCCAAGGTGTAAAGAAGCCATCCCACCGCTGCCACCAAATGTGATGGAGCTCTTGTACTCTTACCTAGTATCTCCGCCCAGTCCGCTTCCTAGCTGCTTGCAGGGACCCTGGAGCACTTCAGCCCCTGATGTCGAAGTTTGACTGGGGTCCTTCTGGAGCTTTTCCATCCAGGTAGGTATAGTACCCTCTTTCTCTTGGTGCAGCCCTTCTTCCAGGCAGGTATCCACACTTTTTTTTTTTTTTTAATTCTTTATTTGACTTGTGCATGTGAAAAAACAGATAACATTTTATCTTACAGTGCCCCAACAGCACCTATAAGCTCATTCTGAACAGTAGGTTGATAAGGCATGTGAGGAAACGGCACAATTTTATATTATAGTGTCAGGCTAAACATTGTGAGATTATGTCAGGGTGACAGTCGCAGGTCTAAACAAGAGATTACAGAGAGTTCAAGACTTTTCAGTTTAGATATTAACATGAGTATTTGCACCAGTTGCTTAAAACATGCTTACATGGGTAGTATTGGTTTGTCAATCGCCACAGCAGTATCGGTATGTACCTTTGCAAAGGGTTAACATTAAGTTATTAACAGGCTTGGTAGAAGTGGCTGATTGTGACTGACGATTAACTGCTATGAAGTGTAGTGTACCTTTGGGGTGCAATTAAGTTGCGAGAGATTCATGTATTGTAGGACTATCTGAGACCCGAATGTCTGCGCGTATTACAAGGTGGGAGATTTACGAACAATATGTGTTGTACCCTCTCTAGGTGCTAGTGTGCATGGATATGTACTGTTAGGAATGCAGCAGAGAGAGGGAGTTAGTGAACCACTGAGGCTAGTGAGACAGTGTAGCTCCATCTGAGTGCTCGGCATGTGTTAAACAAGCAGTATATCACTGGGGTATTTAAAATAATATAAGTGGCAACAGGCCTAACTAAAACATAGTAATAAGCATATCGGATGATGTTTGATGATGTCACTTAAGTTCAGTTGATCGGGTCGACATCCTGAGGGAGAAGCCCGGCTGTCAGCCGATCCCTGTGTATGGCAGTCCCCTCAGGCTTTGTGGTAGTCCACGCCATGTCTGGTAGGGCGCTCTTGTGTTCCCCTCACCCGTCTGTGTATCGGGTCTGTGGGAGTCAGGTGCTGTTTCCCGCCGGCCGGGTATGGGTCTGCGGGGTCTCCATCTTCCATGTCTTCGGCCCAAGGCCTTTGTGGGAGCCCGTGCCTGGTGTCCATCGATCCTTTCTTTAGGATCGTGGGCCCATGGGTTTTCCGGGTTTCGGACGGCCCTCTGGGTATATGGACGGTGGTGGGGGGTTACCTCCATTTGAGCCCCTGGCTCGGAAGAAGAGCAGGCATGGAGGAACTCAGCACCCCTCACCCACTCCACAGAAAGCGTAAGGGAGTGCAAGCTATTTCTCTTAGTAGTCTCCAGTTTGGGTGTGGGGTATGCTTCCACAGTGTTGTTGTGGGGCTGTTGTTCTTTATGAGAGGGTTGCATCTGAGCTCGGTCATGGATCCGGCTCCAGAATTTCTGGCAGATGTCTTCAAATCTCCGATTGAATGAGGTGGGCCACTCCTGTGTCGTCAGGCCTGTTAGTAGTTGCTGAGTCACTGGGACAGCGGCCATGTTGAGTGCGCCGAGTTGGTCCCGATTTGGCCCTTTGTACGGTGCTGGAGAGCAAGAGTCCTTCAGTGGGGACCGGGATATCCCCCCCGGTCCAGAGGCGGGGGTGACGAGGCAAGTAGTAGACCTCACTTGGTTCTGCTTTGTGTGGGACAGGTGATCGGCCGTTTCACCCGCCCGCCAGCGGTGGTAGGCCGCAGTGTGGTTTCCGCGGGAGAGTCAAGCAGGTAAGTCTGCAAGGTCGCAGAGAGCTCCCCCGGGGTCACATATAGCGGTATGTGGCTTAGTTGGGCGTCGGTAACTAACTGTATGTCCGATATCAGGCAGTATATGCGTGTCAAGTTAGGAGCTTAAGCGATGTGCGGCCAGCCGCCATGATGCCCTGGCCCCGCCCCCAGGTATCCACACTTATCTGCAATGTTATAACTCTTGTTTTTAAAAATACACTTGCAGCTTAGCTCTCTTGCTTTATCCTAGGGCTAAAGGGACCCTACAACCAGCAAACAGATCTAAAGACTCTATCATTAAGATCCCTACAAATCCACACAGGACACAAGTTCCAAAAGGAACTGTCATATAAAGCTTTATTTTTCTCAGGACTAGCCCATATGATTATTACATAAAGATTGCTGTGACAACTCAAAAAAAATAGAAACAGTCAAATCATAGCAGACAAAATACAGCAATTTATAAAACATTTACATATTTATA
>OW240916.1:98646545-98659122 GCA_933207985.1 Pelobates cultripes | reverse complement strand
CTCCATTGATCGGATTTGTTCCAGCACAATGGGACTGAGAACTGGAAAATTTGGTGGCTAAGGCAACACCTGAACTCTGTGTCATATTCCTCAAACTATTTCTGAACAATTATTGCAGTGTGGAAGGGTGCATTATCCTGCTGACACAGGCTACTGCCATCAGAGAACACCATTAGGATGAAGGGGTGTACATGGTCTGCAACATCTCTAGGTAGGTGGTATGTGCTAAAGTAACATCCACTTCAATTCCAAGACTCAAGGTTTCCCAGCAGAACATTTCACAGAGAATACCACTGCCTGCGTCGGTCTGCCTTCTTCCCATAGTGCATCCTGATGCCATCACTTCCCCAGGTAAATGATGCACATACACTAGACCATCCCCCTAAGCAAAAAGATAACGACATTTATAAGACCAGACAAACTTCTTCCAGTGCTTCATGGTACAGTTCTAATGTTCACATCCTTATTAAAAGCACTTTTAAATTGGATGCCCATGACCCTGATTCCAATTCACCGGTTGTCCTTTCTTGCACCACTTTTGGTAGGTACTAATCACTGCATACCAGAAACACCCCCATAAGATGCGCCATTTTGGAGATGCTCTGACCCATTTGTTCAGTCTTGTAACAGTCACTCAGATCTTTTCACTTGCACATTTATCCTGCTTCCAACATATGAAATCCAAGAACTGGCTGCCTAATCCATTGACAGGTACCATTGTAACAATATAATCAATGTTATTCACTTCAGTCAGTGGGTTTAATGTTGTGGCACATTGATGTATTTGGAAGTAAAAACATGAGTATGCAAGTTCTCAGTACTTGGAACAAGGCACTTATCTGTGTTCAATAGATCATTAGTATCTTCATAATGCATATACCAGGAGGAATCAGTTGACATTCTTCATGTAAAGTACTGTTTAGGAGATAGATTCCTTCAATATCACTTTTTATGGGGGAACATGAATATGATGTTAAATATTGCATTGAAGTTACCGCGGCTCAGTAGACATGTGGGAAAGTTCATATGTATTAGGATTTAAGAAATGACACCGTATCGTTCCATCTTATAGGACACAAATACCATGCTACCAGAACATCAGGCTGACCACATCAAGAGACTTTTGAGAAAACCTATAGAGTAAGTATTTTGCTTTTTATTTTGCTTACAATAAATCATTATTCTTTCCTGATATGAGATATGATGAGAAGATGTAAACCCATTACTCCTTTTTGGCAAAATATGCTTTATTGTTTCGCAACAGGAGAGTAGAATAACGGATGAGTACATCAAAGATTCCCTAAGTAAGTGCCACATACATAAGTCATCCTTGCCTGCTGGTGCAGGGTTCTTTTTTGTATCTAAAAAAGATGGAGAATTACGTCCATGCATTGACTATAGGGCATTAAACAAGATTACCATTAAAAATGCCTATCCCATTCCCCTCATTTCCGAATTGTTTTACAGACTCCAGGGTGCTAAAGTCTTTACTAAACTTGACCTCATGAGTGCATACAATTTGGTAAGGATTAAGGAAAATCATGAGTGGAAAATGGCATTAAACGTGGGCACTATAAGTACCTTGTCATGCCCTTCCGCATGATTATGCAATGCTCCGGCCGTGTTCCAGGACTTTATTAATGATGTACTCAGGGACTATATTTATTCATTTGTCCTAGTTTATCTGGATGATATCCTTATTTATTCCCCTGACCTTCAGACTCACCACAAACATGTCAAACTTTACTTGAAAATCAACTTTATTGCAAACTGAAAAAATGCATCTTTGACCAGACTGAAGTACAGTTTTGGGGGTATAACATTTCTGCCTCTGGTTTTCAGATGGATCTTCATAAACTAGAGGCTGTTCTACATTGGCCATTGCCCAATGGACTAAAAGTATCAAAGGGTTGTCTTCTGTGATAGTCCCCATCACCAATATGACACGGAAGGGGGCTAGCAGTACTATATGGTCTAAGTAAGATAGAGAAGCTTTTGAACTTCTTTTAAAATTGTTTGCTTCAGCCGACATTTTGGTACATCCTGACACTAGCAAAACCTTCATACTGGAGGTTGATGCCTCCAAAACTGGCGTGGGGGCTGTTCTTTCTCAGAAGGAGAGTCAGGATACCCCTTTGCATCCATGTGGGTACTTCTCTAGAACGTTGTCTCCTGCTGAGCATAATTATGATATTGGCAATAGAGAATTGTTGTCACAACCATCATCGTGCCATATGTGAATTTGTATTCTTGGGCCTGGCTGGGATTGAACCTGGGTCTTCTGATCCCAGTGAATGACCTTACCTGTGGCTCCACGCATCTTTTCTGGATTCCTTTTTCTCCTTGTGTTCTGTTCTCTGAGTCTCTACTCCTGGACCACTGCACACCTGTTCCTGGTTTCCAGATAAGTGGCTGTTATCAACCTATTTAAACCCTGCCTTGCTAGAGACTCATTGTCAGATTGTTTTGTTCCTGTTAGTGAATCATTGCTGTTCGTCTGACTCCTGGTTTGATTATCTGCCCGTCTTCCGTTTCTGCCTGTTTGCCGCCTGTCCTGATCATTGATTTCGACCATGACTATTCCATTGGACTTTCCTTGCCTGTACTGCGTTCCTGGATGTACTGTATCTTATCAGTCCCAGTGCACTGTTTCACAGCCTTGGGGATTTCTGCATGAGTCTTCAAGGTTTGTGTCAAATTGCAAAGTGTGCTTTAACTCTGCGTGTCAGACTCCCACTCAAGGTAAGATCACATTACAATTGTTGGCCATTATACTAGAGCTTAAAGAGTGGCGACATCTTTTAGTGGGTTCCAAGGCCCCTCTTTTGATCATTACTGGCCACAAGAATTTGGCTTATATAGGGGATGTTAAACAACTGTCTTTTAGACAGGCTAGATGGTCTTTGTTCCTCGCTTTAAGTTTCTTATAACTTACAGACCTGGTCCCAAAAACGTGAAAGCTGACGCCTTACCTAGACAGTTTGATACTGAATCAGTACAATTACAAGATACATCCCCTGTTGTTCCACCTGAGTGTATCATCGCTTACAGTGTTCTTCCCTTATTATCCCTTCTGCTTGGCGCTATCATGGAGGCTCAGTCTCAGGCACCATGCAATAAACCACTAGATAAATTATTTGTTCCGTTGGTTGAAAGAGAGAATGTCATGAGGGTGTTCCACAACAACGTGATTGCTGGACATCCAGGCATTAATAAATCCATATCCATGATCCTGAGATCGTTTTGGTGGTATTCTCTCAGGAAAGATGTTAAGGAATATGTGCAGGCCTGTTCAGTTTGTGCAGTTTCTAAGGTACCTCAAACTTCCATGTGGATTGTTGCATCCACTTCCCGTACCTAGTGTTCCATTGTCCCATTTGTCCATGGATTTCATCGTAGAACTTCCTAGTTCTAATGGCTATACCACAATCCTTATGGTGGTTGACCGCTTTTCCAAGATGTCTCATTTTGTTCCACTCAAAAATTGCTATCCTCTCAAGACCTGGTTCTTATTTTTATACGAGAAATTGTTCGACTACATGGCATTCCTCACAATATTGTATCTGACAGAGGTTCTCAGTTTGTGTCTAGGTTTTGGAGGGCTTTCAATAAACAGTTGGGCATTTAATTGTCATTTTCTTCCTCTTACCATCCCAAAACCAATGGCATGGCTGAGAGGGCCAACCAGTCATTAGAATTGTATTTGCGCTGTTTTGTTAATAGCACTCAAGATAATTGGTCTGAATTACTACCCTGGGCCGAGTTTGCTAGGAACAATGCTAACCATGACTCTTCTGGACATAGTCCATTCTTTGTTTATAACGGCCATCATCCTACTGTTCTGACGGCTGTTTTCTATGACACAGCTATCCCTACTTTGGATGATCACCTTGCTTCTATACATGATAGTTAGACCAAAGTTCACTCCACTCTCAAAACTGCAGCTGATCGTTTCAAATTTTATGCAGTTAAGCGGCGGGGTGCCAACCCTGTTTACCAATTGGAGTGAGAGGGTGTGTTTATCATCATGCAATTCCTTGGTGCATTTTGTATCCCTCGAAAAATTTATCCTGTCTCATATTCTCTGGCTCTCCCTGCCTCCTTATGTATTCCTAATACCTTTCATGTTTCTTTGCTCAAACCACTCATTTGCAATAGTAATAATGTCCCAAGTGTTCCCCCTCCTCTGTTGTTTTTTTCTGGACAGGTAGAGTATAAAGTCTCTTCCATAATCGATTCCAGGTTTTTTTCTTGCGGTTCCTTGCAGTATTTTTTTGATTGGATGGGGCATGGGCCTGCTGAATGTTCTTGGGTTCTGGCTTCTGATAATAATTCTTGTCGCAAGATTTGTTATTTCCACACAAGGTTCCTCCTCAAACCTGGTCTTGCCCGCCCGGTGGTCTTCAGGTGGGGGTAATGTCACATGTTCATACTCACCTTGTTGTGTCTCTGGGGATAACTACCTTCCGGGCATTGGAGGAGATGCTGGTTGGCAGCCCTGTGCTGTGGTGTCTGACTCCTGTGGCATATTAGAGGATGCCGGCCGCTGCGGACCCATGCCAATTTATAGCCCCGCATCCACCCGCGGTGTTGACGACGTCAATGTGCGTATGACATCATACAAAGGACCCGCGCATGTTCTGGGGTCAGAGGCCGGGTACGGCCAATCGGATTTAAAGGAGACTTATTTAAACTCCTTTCTTGCCTTTCCTCATTGCCCTGTCGTGGTTTCCCTTAGTGGTTGTCCGAGAGTATGTTCCTGAGCATTTATTTCTCGTTATTGACATTTGACTTCCCAGTATTCTGGTACCCTTGACTTTTGGCTTTCCCTCATCGTTGTGTCTGATTCTGTGTCCTCGGCATGTATTCTGACTGTTCTCTGGTACGTTAAGTCCGGCCATTCTAAGGCACGGTAAAACGTTACCTTTAGTCCTAGGTGTAATACCGTTCTGCGTGATGGATCAACTAGTATCCTGACACACACATGGCATACAATCCATACCCTCTGCCTGGGAGATAATTGAGTCAATTACTGTAGCAACTCAATTATCTCCAGGCGAAAAAGAACCTATTTTATCAATATTCTTAAAATTCCCCAAAATCACACATGAACCCCATAAAAAGTATTTCCCCGATAGCCCCGATCTGGGTAAGCAACATATCCAAAAATCACCCAGATCGGTTCAGGGGTTCAGGATTCATACAGAAGTCTTATTTCTGACCGACTGCACAGCATAGTTCCATAAAATTAGGCTGTGCGGCCGGTCTCTTTCGTGGATTTAAAAATGTAGCACAATGTCTTGAATAGCTGTTTGTGGGAAAGCTAGCCGTGTGCCCCTTGTTTGGGAGCTGATTTTCACCGAAGGCCACCTTTTTCACATGGATTGGAACTAAACTAAGTGATCCTGGAAGTCTCAGCGGTGTTCAGGCCGTTAAGTATCTGAAAATGGTTCCATACACTCGATGACCAAACACCACTTGATGTGTTTGACAAAACAAGATTGCCGCTGCCACGTGTTTGTACATAAGAATCGACAGTCACCCAGTGAACCACTTAGAACGCTGCGGTTAGAGCAAGTGTCAATAAGGACAATTGGTTCAATTGGCGGCACACGACTGCTTTGGATGGTCCAAGTGTTCGATAGAACATTCGGTATGCGAACCAACTGGGGCAAAATATGTTCAGTTGAGTTCTTATACCGATGTAGGTGAAATGAATAAAAATGTCTAAGAACAGGGCATCTGTTACAGACAGATATTGCTGTACAGATCCCCCTCCATGCCCCTCCAAACTCAGTAATCAAAATCTATGTGGTGCAGATCACGGCAGGAGAAATGTATGGTAATGGTGATAATTTATCTTAACCAATGCCATAGCTATAATTAATGCATCATTACCAATAAAGTGCAAAACAACTATATCTGTACATCTGTACATATCACTATCATATCTATAGCTATAATTATCCATTATTTACTGGTAAGGCAGCCTGACTGGGATTCAAACTGGAGTTTCCTAGTTCTATGGCGGTGGCATAACCATTGCTGTAAGCAGCCAACATTGGTTATGATAATAAAAAAATACTAATTCATACAATCATTGACTTCAGACTTCAAGGGAGGCTGAAATCAGAACCCGGACTGTTATAGTCTTGGTTTGCTGATTCAAATTGGGGCATGAATTTAAAAAATCTAAACGCCTCCAGTTGTCATGCCGCAAGTGGCTACTTGCTGTAATAAAAGACTAGAGACTGGGTAGCTATTGCTGCACTGTTGTTAGTACATAGAATGCATATCTGCTAATCACTACCCAGTCTCTAGAAAGGTCCCATGTCCATGGGCATCTGATGAGGGACTTTAAATTAAATAATGGAGTATGGACAGATCATTGCCCACCTCTCTGCCATGGGTCGGGTCTGTTAAATAAAAAGAAAATCCTAACATTCCCCCCACTACCCCCACCTGGTGAGAGGCTATTACTAAATAACATTGGGGACCTGGTATCCCTATCCTATCCCCCCTCATAAGTGGGTGTGAGACCTTAAATAAAATTTACAAGGAGGGGCCTTGTGTCCCGACCCCAACACCCAGTTATAGGCAGCTAGTGGTGACTCAAATTATAATGCCACATAGAATATTACACTATTTAAGGTCTAAATATATTCTGTATGTTGTAGTTTCTAACACAAACTGCCATCTATGTTTGCAGAAAACGTAAAACCTGGTTTGCAAGACGAATCTACAACTGGGATCCGTGTTTTAAATTCCCAAACAGAATAATTGGCACAGCAGTGTTGTCCTTGTTCTGTCTGTACATTGTAAGTAGTCAAATGTAACTGTACAGTATGTATGTATGTAGAGTATACTCCATGTTCTTATATTCCAAATGACACTAAGCACCAAAATACTTAAGCTTAATGTAGTAGTTATGGTGTACAGATCATGCTACAGCAGTCGTCCTGTTCAATTCTATGCAATTTAAGAGTTATATAATTTTTATATGCAGTCCTAGCCACACCACCCATGTCTTTGGCTTTCACATACATTGTTCACACTTACTGTTAAAATAGATCTAATTTCCAAGCTTCCTTTATTGCACAGTTTATTTAATTTAGAATTAGTTATCCTGCTCTGTTAACCACTTCACAATGATATAATTTTTAGTGATACCAAATTCAGATGTAAGATAATAAGCTGTATGCAGGGCCGATCCTGGAGTCATTGACACCTGCGTGTAAAAATATTTTTGGTGCCCCCCAGTGGGTGTGGCTAATTTGCCAACTCCTCCTTTTCACAAACATAACACTTTTTTTCAATTAGTATTTTATTGTAATTTGCACGCACAAAATACAGCTGTTCGCAGTATGAGAAAAATAAGATAAAACATTGGTCACAGATTCATATATGAGGCAATACATACACTGTCAATTAAGAGTTATATATGAAGATATGCATTATATGAGAGACCTGAGTTATAAGCTATTTTTTTCTGCTTGTGACTATTAATATATCACTCTGCTAGGTGTAATTATTTGGAGATATAGAAACAAACTCAGGAACGTAAAGCAAAACAAAGAGAGAGCAAAAACACGTAGTAGAGTTCCTAAGCAAAGGTTCTTACAAACTGGTGTGATCTGTGTGTCATTAAGTGTCACACAACCTCCTGTGGCATCTTTAGTGTAGGTTTCCCTTGGATATCCAATAACTATGGCTACATGTGCCATATTTATTGGGGGTCAGCACTTTGCGCCAGTCCCGGCTGTGTGGGCCTCGTTCAGATCGGTGGATGGCAAGTGTAGACGTTGGAGAAAGGTCACCCCTAAAGGTGATCTGATTATCTTAATTTTGTGAGTGCTACCAGTAGCGTGTCTTTATACATGCTTATGACTATATTACAGTATGTGTTGTTTATTATCGTTTTCGGTTAAACAGCTGCATCCCTTTATATTTGTATGTTGATATTCCTGTTGGAGAAAGGTCGCCTGGTCTCCAGAGGAGGGTAATGTGAGTGTGTCGCCTCCCTTCTGAACCACTAGTGAACCACCTACCCTATATATAATTGCGGCTTCTCGCTGCCAGCACATTGAACAGGAGGTTTCCGTAGATATCTACAGTGAATTTCTCGAAGTGGATTTTACCAAGCTCTCTAGAGTGGGACATTATTGTCTTTAGTCACTGCGATAATGTATCTAGGTGCATTCGCGGGGGCAGATGTGGCTTTGCTGATCCGGAACACCAAAGTTACAATCTCAGCATCTGCACCACTCTTAGCACCCATGGAGGTCAGTAGTCACTGGAGGAAGGGCAGTAGGGCATCTCCTGCAATCATTCCAACACTCTCTGAGGTGGATATTCTTTCTTTGAGTGAGGTCCTGGATCCCATCTTGGATGGTCTGCAGCCTTTGTTCCCTGGACTTCACATCAGTAAGCCTTTGACACAGGGTCCCCAGTTCAGTTTGAGTTGCGCTCAGGTCTGCTTTCCACACCCGTCTCATTTCCATCAGGAGACCCTTGGTATCCCGTTTTCTTGCTGTCGATGCGTCTTCATCCGAGTCTGATTCATTGTAGGGACTGGTTGTCGAAGGAGAGGCGGGAGCTTCCTCTTAATCTCGGGATGCCTCTGAGCCCTCATCCTCAATCAGCTCCACTAGTGCAATCTTTGCAGAAGCTTGTGGAGTAGGCCTGTTAAATG
Source organism: Pelobates cultripes (assembly GCA_933207985.1). Classification (NCBI taxonomy): domain Eukaryota; kingdom Metazoa; phylum Chordata; class Amphibia; order Anura; family Pelobatidae; genus Pelobates; species Pelobates cultripes. The sequence goes on along the minus strand of OW240916.1, from coordinate 98,650,430 downwards.
AAAGCCTGATATCAGGCAGTTTTTATGCTTCTGGGACTTGGAATTTTCTATTTTTGCGGCCCATAGTGTTGGGTGTGTGGGGGTTTTGAGGTGTGAGGCTTGTTGGAGCTTTTTTTTAATTACAGTTGCCTGCTGTTTTCCAGGTTGTTGTACAGATCTCCAGAGAAGCATGTCTTTCTAGTTGCTTAGTCAGCCCCACAAATATAACACTTTTAACCACACATAATTTCTACGGAAATCACTCCACCTCTTTGGGCCCCCCAGGCCACATGTCACATGCTTCCTACAGTGTCAGCTTTGCCCCCAAAAAGCTTTTCAGCATGCACGTTAGCCACTCCCGTCAGGTGACATCGAAGGAGGTGGAGCGCCGACCTAACATTGAAATGGAGATGAAATGGGCGCTAGAATCGGGTAAATGACTAAAAGATGGGGCGCTAGGGATGGGGGTCAGAGGGAACTATGGTGTAAGGAATATATATTGTATTAACAGGTTCTTCTTCTTACAGAAATGTTTTTACAACAGCACCATATATTGTTAACTAAATGTTTAAATAAAAATCTATATAAAATATGATGCAATAATGTCAGTCACCTTGTGACTGATATTGACTTAACATTAAAAAAAAAATAGTATCAAAGTTACATTGAAATTGAGGTGTGGTCATATTTATAAATCTATTCTTCATTCGAATGGTATATTCAATATTAATACTATATATTGTCCATAGGAATAGAATTATATAATATATGAATAAACTTACTGTTTGTTGTTATATGTAACTGACAATACCTATTTCTTCTTCCAGTTTGTTTTTGCAGAATACAATGGCTTCAAATTGATTCTACACGCTTTAAAATATTTAAATCTAGTCTTCTTGAAAACTGATATTGGGATATCTTTAGAGGATATAATTAAAAAAATTCAAGGTACAAATTAAACTGTTTATAGTATTTAACTGACAACCATTGCAGAACATAATGCAATTAGGGTGTTTAAATTAATTCCATTTGGTAATATTTATCAGTTTCAGTATGCAGTATTCATTTTATCCACTATAAACAGAAGTCCATATGCTTAAACGCAATAAGTGATATATATGCGGACAGTTAGTTTAAATTCTTATAATGGCAAATTAAAATCTTACAATGGCTTCAGTTATACTATTGGAAATAGGCAAGTAGACATGGTTAGAATTTTTTTTTTTTTTTTTTTATAATTATAACATCATTAATAATGATAGCATTAAAGAGACATTTCAGAAAAATACATGTCAATTTATTATAGGGACTCTATTGTTACCAAATTTTAATGTAGTTGTTCTGGTGTGTATACTATGTCCCTGCAGATTTTTTAATGTAAGCACTGCCTTTCAGAGAAAATGCTGTGCTTACATTACTACTGTGTAGGAACACTTCTAGAGGCAGTCACTCAAATGAACACTAGAGGTGCTTCCCGGGTCAGTGCTGCACACTATGCAGCACTGATGTTCACCATCTCCACACTCTGCATGGAGATGCTGAAAACTCCCATAGAGATGTATTGATTCAATCTTTCTCTATGGGAAAGCATTGGATTGGCTGAGATTGTCAAATTTGAAGATCTTAGCTAAGGAGGTGGAGCAGGGCCAGACAAGACTGGCACAGTGCTGGAAGAAAGGTGAGTAAAATCACCCTTTTAAATGCAGGAATACCTGTGATATTTCTTATAATTCCTATATGGCTGGTTTCTAAACATAGCTCATCTCAGCTGGTAGATCTATTTTTAATGTATATATCACCTTAAGTTAAACAATATGTTATATGTGCTGGTGCAATAAATGAAAAAGATGGATATTGTGTTTGAATACATACAAAGCAAAAAGCCAAAATTGCCTGTGTACTTAAGTACAAAACTATTAAACTGAAGCTGTGTCTGTTTTGTTTATTTAGGTATCTGGTTTTTCACAACAGTCTTTTCATGTTTGATAACTGTCAGCTATGTTTTTCACATATTAGCCTGCTACAGGTAAGAAGGCCTGATCTAAATTACATTTATATGTGTATTTTAGAAGTAATTAAATTAATAGCATGCAAGGGTGAATGATATACAACAGCAAAACTAATATTTCAGACATGAGCCAATATGGCTATATTTATGGAAATATATTTACATAAATATATATCACCTAAATAAGTAGGATAGTTATAGTTGCATAATACACAATATGAATACATATACACTATTGGCCATTTTTAATTGAAAGCACTTGTAATTGTAATATTGGCCATTTTTAATTGAATGTAGTTGTAATTGTAATATTGGACTTTTAAAATTGTTTGCACTTAATTTCCACATTTTTTGTACATTGCACGTTATTCAATTTACATGTTTTTTACTTGCTAAATAATAGCTGTACACATTTTATCATGCTTCCCCTCCAAAATGTGGTAACTAAAATAACCCCCCCATCCCCCCAAAAATTGTGCTGTACTAAATAATAGTGTAAAGTAAAAATTATACTTACACTCAAATTGAGTTTAAAAAAACAAACAAAAACATAATCACAGTACAAATTGTTACAAACAACCAGTAATGTGCAAACTTCTATGTGGAACAGCTACTGGGAAATTCTTTGATTATGTTAGGTCTATTTTGAAATCTAAAAGTTTAAGTGATCAACTAGCCTTTATTAAACCAGGTTTGTTATTAGAGCTAGGATTTCCTTAAATCCTTAAGTAAGAGAGGGCCCTTTCATATAAATATATAAATTGATATAGAAACTACTCAGCATTACATCACAGGAACCCTGTTCTGATCCTGGTTCCTATGTCCTTGTAGTGATGAGTGTTTTCAATTTACTTTAAACATGTATACAATTACTTATTTGACATCTTAATCCATTCTCAATCTCAATATGTAAAAATCATACAAATGGTGATATATTAAACTATATATTTTTCTTCTTAACTTTTACCTCTTTTTAAACTAGGAAGCAGCTAAAGAGTCTTTGGGCAGGAAATAAAATGTTTCTCCCTATGAAGTTCCATAAGCCTACATCTTCTAGATGTATTGTAAGTTCATCTGTTTTATGTATTCTATGGCTACTGTGCAGTTTGTATTCATGAAAAAAAGATAAAGAAAAGGTGGAAAACATGAAATAAAAGACTGAAGACAAGTAGTGTGAGGAAGGGCACCAAAATGCAATGAAATGGGTAGAAACAGCAGTGGTCAGCTGCTAACCATTCAGAGAAAATTCAGAGACATTAGCTTTTAGAGGTGAAGGTAGGTATTTAATGACCATAGCCTTCCTGCACACAGAGGTAAATTAGACATTTCCACTTAACACCTATCTTTGGGATCAGAATAAGACAAATACACCTTAAAGACAGCAAAAAGGAAGATTAATCCATGTAAATCACTCGGGCATGCACTTAGGTCATCATTTAATAAGCTTCCCAAGTGATCCAATACTCTTCCAATGATTTATCGATGGAAGTCACCATTGAAGTATAAGATAATTCTTTTAGATATATAATTTGGGGAAACAAAAATTTACTTTTTTTTCTAACAAATTATTTAATATTTTGGGATAAATTATATAAAAAAACATGTTTGTTATTTATATTTGTTGATACTGATACAGACCCTTGTTTAATATGATGAAAATATTTTTCAATATATTAAATAATTTTAAATGTTTATGCAAAAATAATTATTCATTTGAAAAACATATCCAACATTATTAAAGCACGACTTAATGCATTTGATTTAAAATTGTTATATAAACTTTTCAAATTATTAATATTTTTAGTTAGATGTTTAAAATACTAAAATATCATGAAATATAGCATATATCAAAAACATATTTAAATAGTGTAAATTATGTTAAACCACTAAAAAAAACA
>OW240916.1:98634045-98641545 GCA_933207985.1 Pelobates cultripes | reverse complement strand
GAATGTACTCTGCTTGTCTTTCTTTCTACCTTGCTAAGATTTCCGAATTAGCTGTGTTGTACATGAAGACTTTGGTAATTGCTACCATTTATTACGTTTTTATTTACACTTTTTGTTACTATTTCAATCACTGTTTATTAGTGTACTGCACCTTTTTCTCCCTATTCCCCCCACCCCTCCCCTATATACACACTAACAGTATTGGTGTGTTGGCTATTCTGTCTGTCCATTTGAGACAGCCAGTTAATATTACATTACACTACTGTGCTATCGGTAGTTTATTAGGGGAATGTCTTGTTAATATATATTAATAAAGTATGTATTATTTTTATATTTATTAATTAGGGATAGATTTTCTCTGTTTTTTCTTTGTTTATACCTGAGGAAGATTTTTCCGTGGTTTTCCCACAACCTTCAAATCTCTTTCTAATGTGGTCTCTTCATATCCCTTTTCTAAAAATAGCTTTTTCAGATAACGTGCTTGCTTCATGTAATCTGAACCCTTCTTGAAATTTCCTTGAATTCTAAGGAATTGTCCCCTATGGGCATTGTCGAGCCATGGTTTGTGATGACAACTTGTTTTCTCAATGTAACAGTTAGAATCTATGGGTTTAAAATAAATCTTTGTTACTATTGTTGAATCCCAGATGCCGATGTTTAAATCTAATAAATTGATCTCAGCTGAACTACTGGCACTGGTAAGATGTATTCCCCATTCATTGAGGTTAAGACACTGTATAAAATCATTAAGTTCTTCCAAGGCTCCAGTCCATATAAAGAAAATGTCATCTATAAAACGGTAATAGGACACCAAGATTGCCACCTAATCATGGCCTTGCATAACATATGTCTCTTTCCAAAAGGCCATGAAGAGGTTTGCATAACTTTGGGCAAACTTGGTGCCCATTTCCGTGTCACAGATTTGTAAATAAAATTAAAAAAAGCTATTTGTTAAAATAATAAATTTCCTTCTAGAATAAAAGCTATATATTCTTCCTTAAAATTAGACTTGGTTAAAAATGCTTTACTGCTTCAATTGCTTTATTGTGTGGAATGATGCTGTAGAGGGAGGTAACATCACACTTTACCATTGTGTATCCCTCTTTCCACTATACATCTTACAAAATCTGTAGTACATAAATGGTGTCTTTAAGGTAGGTTGGGTTTTTGATTACTATAGGTTGTAACAGAGTGTCAATATATTCAGATACCCTTGTTGAAATGTAGTCGATTCCTGATATTAGTGGCCTACTTGGAGGGTTCTCCATACTCTTATGAACCTTGGGTAGGTGATAAAACACGAGTATTCTGGTTCCTTCTCATTAAGAATTCCCAACTCTTTTCCTTTCTCTATATATTTTCTAATATTTTTAAGAGGGTTATGAGGTCGTTTTTGGTATGTTAATGAATCAGATAATATTGTCTCTGCTTCCTCAATATATTGTTCTTTGTTTTAAAAACCACTATTCCTTCTCCTTTGTCTGCTGGTTTAATTATCAGATTAGTATCCTTTTGTATGTTCTTAAGGGCTTTTTATCTTCCACGGATAGATTCTGTTGGTATTTATTGATTTTCTTTATTTTATTTTTCTACCTCTTTCATAACCATAATTTCAAACGATTTAATTTCGTTCGAAATTAGGTGTCTGGGGAAGAAGTGAAATTTTTCCTTTAGTGATGTGTATTGGAATTCATCACCTACTTCTTTCGGCAGACATTCTTAAAAAATTTAAAAAAAAGTTTTCTGATCTTTCTCAGATCTTACCTGAGGTTTGAGTCTGATATGTTTGCAGATAGACACAGTCCAAGGTGACCAAGTAAGAAGCCACCTGGACTGTGAATCTGGGCACAGGGGCTGTGCAGGAAAGGTGTTCCAAAACAGTACCGACAAGGTCACAGACAGCAGGATAGTCGAGGAATAGCCTGTCATATCTTGTGTCCCGCGCCCTCCCGGTCCCGCCGTCCGTCCTCTCCTGCCGGGCGGTGCAGATCTCCGGATGGGAGAGCGTCCGAGGACGTGTGCGCGCGCACACGGTAGCTGACAGGGGGACATGACATTATCTTTTAAAGTGATAGTAGCCTATTGCTACTATCTACATATAACCTCCCTCATTTCTGTCCCTGCCTATCAGAAAACACCTTACCCTATATTAACCTCCTCCTGACATCACTTCCTTGCCCTGTCTTGGTTTATTATAGCCCAAGAGTGCGTTCTGAGTAGTTGTCTTTTCTTTGGTTTCTGACTTCGGCTTGTTCTTCGGTTATTCTTGTTTCTGGCTCCCTGAACTTGGCTCTGTCTATTCGCTTACCCGCACCTCTATATCCGTGACCTTGGCGTGTTTGACTATTCTTATCTCTTATTCCTACGTTAAGTCCGGCAACTTTAAGGTCTGGTAATACGTCTGCCTGGGCTTGCCTTTATTGTTCTCTGGTTTGCGTGTTGGGGAGAATTAACCTTGACATAGCCAAAGTCAAAGGATACCAGAGGTCAGGATAAACAAAGTGTAGCCAAAGTCAAGGGATGCCAGAGGTCAGGATAAACGAAGCTAGGGTCAGTATGGAATACAAATTCAGGAGACTAGAAAACAGGAACTGAACACATACACCGGGATCAATATTGTTTTCAGGGAGGAGCAGTTTATATACTCAGCAGATGAATGATCAGTCTCAGGTGAAGCACAGCAATGTCCATAGAATAGGTCCAGCCCCCAGTGCTGCAGACATAGCCAGGAATAAAAGGGCTAGAAAAGCCTGAAAGAATTGGAACTGCAGTGGCTCGAAGGCAAACAGCAGGCACAGGAAAGCAAAGATTTTAAAGTAGAGGTTCTACAACATGTAAGGTGTTAAGTACACAGTTATATTATTATTATTATTATTATTATCAGATAGTACTTTTTTTTAATATCACTCTTTTGCATACACAGATAGCAATAGCAAGATACTCCAGCTGGCAAGTTGCATATATTTTATGGGGTAAATATAATTTTGATACTAAATTTCTATTTAGTGTGTTCATTGTTATTGCAAGTCATTTATTTTTCCTGTTTCATTTTTATAGGTTACTCAATAATACATCTCGTGCAAATACTTTTTGGAATCATTTTTGTACTTCTGGTTGTTTATCCAATAGAGCTTGGCATTTTTTGGGATTTCCTGAAAGACCTTCTAATTACTTGGTAAGTATATTAAGTTGTCCACATCATGTTGTATTCTGTTGTTATTGCTTGCATTAACAATATAATAATTAATATGTTTGGGAAGAGCATGTTGATCCAAGGAAATATCTAGTTGACATTTTTAAATCAAGAAGGACATTTCACTGTTTGTGGCACAATTGGAAATCATTTTATTTTTATGTATCTAAGAGTTTATTGAAGTTTAATTAAGTGCTCAGTTTTAATAGTATAATATGTGAATGTATTGGTACATAAGAAACACATTTGAACCCAAAAAATCTATTTGGAACTATCCAAATCACTTCAGGATCTAACTGAAAAATACTTAACAACACTCAACGCACCAACACAACTTTAATGCTCAAATATTTGTAGTTCTACAAATAAAATAAATCTTTTGCAGTATTCTGCACTATAAGGCTGCCTTCATAGCCTTGATGCCAGAAAATCTTCCTTATCCAATGTATGTACCAGGACTGAGTGTGCTGCAGACAGTCAGAGAAACTACAAAAAAGTAGTAATACCCTTACTATATGCCTCCATTGGTGACCTGTCCTTCTAATGCAGGTTGCCTGGTAATTTAGATCACACAGTGCAGTCAGTGACTGTTCTGTGTGCATACATATCAGTAGTGTTTAGCAGTCTTAAATTTCCCCTATTACTAGATGTATGTACGAAACAAATAATGATCCAGGGTACTAATTTATATATAAAACTTGGTGATTTATTGTATTTAACTAAAATAGAGAAAATCACTGAAATCACAAATATCACCTAGCAATGCATAGCTCCACTGAAGGTTCACCTCTCCCTACACATTTCATCTTCTCAGATGCTCCTGGTGTACATCCATAATCATGGTATTCTCCTTTGAAGGAGACAGGTCTACTATAAGGTCCATTGGTAGGCAATAGTTTTTTGGGGTACTGCTAGAGGCAGGAAAAGGCCACAATATGGCTAGGCAACCAATGTGAGTATTAGCATTGAGCACATACATGACACATATAATACTTCACATCTTCATGGTAAGATAGCCACCAGAATTGTCTTATATGATTTTATTCATGCCAGGATGACTGTATGATAGGCACATGATAACATTTTAGTCAATAAAGACAGCCTTTCTCAAGTATTATATTATAAATTGGCTGAAACGTTGTCACTTGTCAGGGCGCCTGTGTGCAGGGGCCAGCCTCAGATCCCTCTTTTGTTCCATTGGTGTCACGTATTCATCCGCTTATAGAAATGTGGTTAATTACATTTACTGTCCACACAGGAAAAGTTGTGCCGAGCAGCAACCTAATCCACAGAAGGTTTAATGCTGAGCAGTAATTATGCAAATGAAACCTGGTAACTGACGTTGGGGTCAAAGGCCGGTTACAGCCTATCAGAACTAAAGGAGGGGTATTTAGGCCCAGTTCTCAGCCTGCTCAGTGCCCTGTAGTGGTTTCCCTTGTGGTTGTCCAGAGCGCGTTCCTGTTTATAGTTTTCTACCTGGTTTTTGACTTTGGCTTTGTTTATTGACTTCTCTATATTCTGGTATCCTGACTCCTAGCTTTCCTCATCGCTGTGTCCCTTTCTGTGTTCCCTGACCTCGGCTAGTATTTTTGACTATTCTTTGTACGTTAAATCCGGCCATTCTAAGGACTGGTAATACGTTACTTATTTGTCATCCGTGCTGTACAGTTCTACGTGCTGGATCAAACAGTAATCCTGACACTTGGATTGTGTCATCACACCGAGTAATGTGGGTGCAGCAAGCATATTACAGCCTTCCTAAGGTTATTGAAACATTTTCTTGCCTTTGTATTGTGCCATGTTGTGGTTTTCCAAAAGCACACTTGCTTATTTATATTTTATTGGATTTTCTGTCCTTGGCTTGTCTATCCATTTACATTACTTTCTATCTCACTGACCTCAGCTTGACTTCTGTATACTGTTACATTCTAAGCCCAGTAATACGGTTTATTGTCCTTATTGTTGTTTATTGAGTTATGTGTGTTGGGTGTTAATCATAACAGTCATGTTGTGCTTATTCCAATAAAAAGTCTGCAGTATGATGGAATATGCACCTGCACTCTCTCTGCATTTGGAATTCGACATGCGGTTTGCCGAGTAACTGAGTCACCTAAGCTTGGTCTCACAATGTCACACTATGCATTATTTGCACTGGAACATGCACATCATTCAACTATGTCAGCTGCACATAGTTTCCTATACCACCTAATATACTTACCATATGCGTTATATGGCTACAGCATGCCATGCCTTGTTTTTGCCATGGTGTCTGTCCCCCTCGCTACGCCCCTGCTGGCTTTAGTGTTCCCTTAGCTATTCATAGGTAATTTGTCAGATTCATGCAGCATTAGATAATGGACCAGAAGACTATCTCTCGTCCTCATTCACTGATGTTTCGACCTTCACTTTTCTAGTTTACAGTATAAACTATTCTGCAGCAGTGTTTGTAAGACTGTTCTCGTGTATTTGTGATGAGTGCCAATATAATGAGCTACATAAGAAAAGAAAAAAATTTGGAAGTGGAAAATTCACTAAATTACTAATAAACTGCTTACAATGTGTGTATTATGTCTGACTGGGAGTATAGCATTGTGTACATGTAGCAGTGTGCAGTTCTGTATTTACCTTGAAGCTAACAAGGCATCTGCCTTTGGTGGCACTTTCCGGGGGAGAGGGAGAAAAAAATGCAGCCCCTGAAAAAAATGCCAAGGCAGATTCCTTGCAAGCCTCATGTACCTCTGAGGCAAGTAGCCATGTGTATTTCGGGTGCTGTGATGCCAGGAGCCGTAATATGACTTCCCTCTGGCTTCGGCATCACCAAGCAGCATGCGAGGGAGCAGAACAAGATGAATACAGCCAGGGGAGGGCTGGCAGCCTTAGGCCTGGGGGGCAAAACCAGTCAAGTGGCCCATTGCACCACCAAATCAGTGCAATGGTGCCCACCTTTTCCTGGTTTTATAACGGATATTGATGTTATGCTAATCACTAGCTCTTTGCCATACCCGCTCCTTCACGGCTCTGACTTTCAATGTTGTCAAAGCGCAGGCTGAGAATCTCTGAGCGTGTGCTCTGACTCACTAATTGAGCGCCGGAACCACGAGGGAGAGGCTATAATCTGACTGCACCTACTGCTGGTGCGTACCAGTGGACCACCAGCGAATCGTTTAAATTGAATAGGCTGGTGTCCCCAACTTGTGAGCTGTGTTGTCCGCCGGGCGCCTCTGTTGTGATGGCACCCTGCGTGACCGCACAGCGTGCACACCCCAACGGCTGGCCCTGCTGACACACACTCATGTTACTACTTAGAAATCCCTCAATATTAATACAGACATCAGAGTAAACACCAATAAACTGTGGAAACAGAGCTGATCCCACCCAAATTTATAAAGATTTGCTTACTGGATTTGTTGTAAGATTAAATCATGCCTCCTCCTCTCTCTCTCCCATGCGCTGCTCTGTAAGCTGGGAGGAAGTGAAGAATAATCACAATCTCCCAGCACAGTGGCACCTGTGGCTGCATGGGGAACAGCTGTATTTGCCGCCCCCCTTGTGACATCACAATGCCCCACCTATATGAGCTGCCATACGAACTAACGCCAGTACTGCCCACAGTGTGTGTTTACATTAAAAAGCCTGCAGGGACCGGCTATAGACACCAGAACCACACCATTAAGCTCCAGTCGTTCTGGGGACTATAGTGTCCCTTTAATGTAATGTAAATTATAGATTAGTGTCACTAATAATATACTAGATTGCCTACTTACAACCAAATGAGGATGATGATGGGTTGCAGTTTGGCTCCACTGGTCTGGTGTAGAACAGGATCTCTGGAGGCTGTTTGCAACTGTGGTCACAAAATTCAATGTTCTGGGAGAATTGGAAGCAGCTCCATTTTTTGGGAGGCCCCTTACACAGCTCAAGGTCTGGGTCCCAGGGCCTGACGGTGAGTATGCCCACAAGGCCCACTCATAAGTCCACTTATATGTTCCACCCACCCATGAGTTCGCTCACAGGGAGTGGAGTGTGTAGGGGATGTGTTATGTGTTATTGTAAAGGATTTAATATGTGTGCTTATGGTATGTAGTGTATAGGGATACCAGTTTGTGCAGGTGATGCAGTGTGTTTGTGTGAAGTGGAAGCAGTGTGTATTAGTGTATAAGGGATGTATTGTGTGTTTCTGGTTGTGTGTAAGGGATGCATTGTGTGAATCTGTGTTTGTATGCATAAGGGATGCAAGGTGTGTGTCTGTAAGTGTGTGCATTGAGTGTGTGTTAGTGATGCATTGTGTTTCTGTGTGTATGTAAGAA
>OW240916.1:98520630-98633945 GCA_933207985.1 Pelobates cultripes | reverse complement strand
ATGAGAACACAGGGAGGGGGGGTTGAGGAGAACGTGGGGTAGGGAGAGACCACTAAAGGAGGGAGGGGGTGGTGGAGAGACCACTAGGGGAGGGGGTTGAGGAGAGACCGCTAAGGGAGGGGGGTGGAGGATAGACCACTAGGGGAGGGTGGGGGGAGAGACCACTAATGGAAAGGGGGGCAGAGGAGAGCAGAGACCACTAAGGGGGAGACGAGAGACCACTAATGGAAAGTCGGGGATAAAAGGAGACCACTAAGGGAGGTAGGGGGGAGAGGAGAGACCACTAAGGGGCAGGGGAGATCTCTAAGGGATGGAAGGAAGAGCTCTTTTTTTTTCAATTTTAAAACTCACCTTTGCCTGCAATAGTCAAGTCAGGAAATAGTCAGTGCATGAACAAGTACCTTAATTGTTTATTCATGTTAGAAATGGGCAAATGTGGGCAATAGTTTGAAGGTGGAAGCTACTCATTCAGAAAGTATAAACACACTGCCAGTGGTGTATTTTTGTTTTGTACTGCCGTAAGCATTACTAAACTCGAGCACCCTGTTAATCTAAATGTGCCCCACCTTTTCCTGTCAAGGTCACACATCTTTCTGTTTAAGATCATCACACATTTGACTGACAGACACCCTCACTGATACATGCACTGACATATACTTACTGATAGGTACACAATCATTCAACCAACTGTTCAACCAACACACACTGACATACCTGTTCACTTACACACACTGACATACACATACTCACTGATTTGGCACACACTGATACACACACATTCACTGACAGATACATACATACAAACATACATCCTCACTGATTTGACACTTTGACAGACACACACATTTACTCACAAACACACACAGACAGCTACACACACACATTCACTGACAATGAGTGTGTGCCTTTCAGTTAGTATGTGTGTGTGTGTGTGTGTGTGTGTGTCAGTGTACGTGTATCTGAGAGTGTGCCTATCAGTGATTATAAATCCCCAATACATAAAATCTGACTAAACTTAATCTGATTCTTTATTAAATGTATATGATAATCATATGACCCATGATTTCATTACAAGCATTAACGTAGTGACAAATTAAAATTACCATAAATACAGAGAGTAAGATTGTTAGAGAGGGATATATAATAGAAGTAATTATAACTTAAATCTCAAGATATCCCAATTAAATTCAATTGAAATCAACTTAATCACTATAATCGGTTAAGAGGACTGAGATAATATCCTTCATCACCTAGCTGTAGACCAATTGTACATAATTTAACAGAAGTATGTTTAAACAGCCTTCCCTGATATTAGGTATCATAAAATAGAAAACTTCCCTAATATTAAAATATAGAGAAGACTACAGGGAAAGGACTAATAGAAGGGGAAAAAAAATGATCGAAGCCTCCAGTTGTACTCATCGCAATTAGATTTTTGAGTATATTCAATCAACTTTTTGTATCCCTAATACAAAGGAACACAGTAATAGTTACACTTAGCAACGAAGTAGCAAGCTATCAGTAACAAATGTAGCTACTATACTGAGTAATGTAATGGAGCCTATTGAAACAGTCACTGAAAAGGTCCAGACTCCATTACCCAAAAAACAAAGTAATATAATAAAGAAATAATAAACGTGCGCCCATCATGAAAGTAACTAAATAAATAAGGAACATGACGTGTGTTTCAGCACCTATAATTGCACCTTCATCTGGATCTTTATATGCATGTTTAAATATAAAAGGAAAATATGATTTGGTGCTTGTGTAAAGTTGGGATTTTTTTTCACTTTTATTATCTCACAAATGATCTCTGAGTGTGACAGACCCAAATTCCTCTCCCCCTTTTTTCTACTCTGATATATTTTTTATCTCTAATCTTTGAATGGTTAGTTTGTATGAGTGTATCACAAGGCAAGGTAGCAGAAAAATCAACATTGATGTAAGAATTTAAATAATTTAAAGGAACACTCTGGGCACCATAACAACTTTATCAGGAGGTCCTTGACACTGGCTTACCTTCAGGGGTTTAACCTCAAAGCCATGGTCAGTTCAGCCCCCATACTTCTAATTTAGTCCTAGGCTTCAATCAGAACAGGGGCGCTACTCCCCATTCACAAAACGCAGTAAGAAACATAATTATTTTTCTCACTCCATTATGTGAATGTGAACCTACTGATAGGCTTAGAGTGTCAGCTGTTCCGCATCGCCCTGCTATCCAAGGCTTTCTGAATAGCCTCAGAATATAAAAGTTTGAGAGCAGAGCTGACTGGTGCAGCCTGAAGACATTTGGTTAAACTGTTTATTAATGGTTTGACCCCTAAAATTGCTCTGGCACCCATAGTGTGCCTTTAAGTAAGTTTTAAATTGAAGTTACTTGAAATCTACTTTGTGTATGATTTTGACACAATTCTGTGTATTTTTTTTAGGTTTGCTCCGTTTGCAGTCGTCTTTATATTGGTGACTTTGCAAACTCGACTTGCTGCAATATTCTTCCTGCAGGATAAAATTTCCGATGAAGATGAACAGAAACCATTAGCTTTAAATAACAGGTATTTGTTTTAATTAGTGCTTGAAAATGTGAAGTCACTGGCAAAAAAAAAAATTGGGTGCATCCCAATATCATAATGACAATGCAGGAATCTTTTTTTGCTTTGGAATGCACATGTCTAAAAGGCTGGCATGTTCATTGAATTATCAGGAACCCTGCCAACCAGATAAATCCAATGCCAGAGAAGCTGCATGCAATGTTCACAGATCTAATGTATTAGCCAATGTTTCTACATTTTTTTCAAGCACGCTGATTCTTTTCTTTTATCAATGCCATTAAAAAATTCATAGACACTACAATCAGACTGCCCCCTAGTTTGAGTGACAACAAGGTTTATATTTAAAGGAACATACAGCACAAAACATACTGTTTCGAACACTTTTGGCAGGACAGTCCTGATTTCGGACATCTGTGGACATCCGAAACTGTCCCTGGGCAGCACAGTGCAGGTGCACCATTAGATGTGCTTCCACTATGCAGCTGGCACTAGGACTATGCAAGGATAGTTCTAGTAGCACTCCCTGCGTGGACCTGAAGGCTGGGGGCCAGCAAGTGAGCTTGTCACTGTGCCACGTCACTGGAGACTCCAACCCTGTCCTGATTCTCCCCTCACGATTGTTGGGAAGTATGCCTAATTCTCCATGAAAACATATTTTGTGTAAAAAAAAAAAAAAAAAAGTGTTCCATTAAAAACAAGATTGTACTTTTTTTTTTTGCATTTTGCAAAAAACATTTTTCTTAAGTTACATATCACCCATTATGATCGTACAATCATTCATAGTTTGATTAACCACCTAAATAATTATCTAAATAATTCCAGATACACAGTTAATTTATTGTTATATTGTGATTCTAAAATGTATACTTATTTTCATTTAATTTTTTCTAGGAAAGCGTTTCAAAACTTCAATTATTTCTTCTTCTTTTACAATGTGATTGTTGGTTTTGGTTCTTGTTTATCGCGACTGATGCGTAGTTTGGTTCTTGGAAGCTGGTTAATAGCAAGAATAGACAGGACAATACTGCCACCAGGATTTGAAGGAATGGATTCAGGTAAGCCAAGTGACTTCATGGCTTAAAAAAGGGTTCTAAAAATTAGCTCACCATATAACCAGTGCACATGAGAATGGTTAAAATGAAGTCACTAAATATTAAACTTGGAGATTCAGTTTGGACCAAACTACAGTTTGGCTGAATTTGGCTGAAGCTTGCTGCACTTGACTGAGTATTCTCGTCTTTTATACCTTTAGTCTGTACTTTTCCACCAAATATCCTTATCAGTGCAGCCCAGCAAAGAAGCTGCAAAAGCATTGGATGGGACCGGCAACTGGCCAGGCTGTTCAGGACCATCAACACTGCCATGCCAGATCTGTGCGGTTGATTATCTCTTATCTAAAAAGCTATCTCTGTTCTCATAACGATCTCGTGATAGTATGCATGAGTCATTCTAGTGCTGTGTTTTGTAGTTTTATTAACATTTTTAGTACATCTTAACTATCTATAAAAGTTTGATTTGCTCAATAGTGATCAATCAATCATTCTTATTTAATATGGAATATTATTATCACAATGGGAGATTGGCTGACTTTTATACTACTGTAAAACTATTTTACCAATATACAATTGTTTGGAGAAAGAAAATTCAATTTAACATTTTTTTTCTGGACTTTTTTTAGTCCAGTGTCTGTAGTGCAAGTGTGCAAGAACTGTGCAGTGTTCTTAATGTCAAACACAATATAGTTACTGCAGTTAACCCATTTTGGTATGCTGTTCCCTACTACACCATCAGTAGTAGTGCCAAGGCTTCTGAGAACTAGAACACTTTGGCCATGAGGACTACTGACATCTCCATTACCTCCACCCCCACTCTCAGTAGAATTTATCTGATTCAACACCCAGAAGGCAATTGTTTTTTATCCATACTTATCATCCTGTAACAATGTGTGTTGCTGCTTCAGTTTTCACGGCAGCATATTATAACAGACCCTACTTTGTGGGGGTCAAAAGAGCCACCATCTAGTGAAGACTTACAGCGGCATACCAAAATAATGTCCCCAGTGTCTGTTGTTGGAGTTGGAGGCAGTGATGATATTTCTGTTTCATCCACCACTGCAGACATAGAACTTTTACCTCTGGTCCAGGAGCTACTCGACTGTGAATATGATGTGCCAGAGGAATTAGAAGATGATATTTTGGAGATGACAGGCAGCAGCTCAGTATCTTATTCAGCAGCTAGTGTGCATTTTCCTTGTGCATTTTGTCCACCATCTCTAGGTTAATCGCTATCTGCTGTAGAATCGTCTCATCCAATGGAGACCGTTGAGACATTTGCTACACCTGCTACCACTGGCACAAATAGCTCATCCGCTTTCAATTTTGACATTTCCACCACCACTACAACTACTACCACCAATACCACATCCATCAACATCACATGTACCAGTGTCATCCACATTTCCAATACCATTGATCAACCCAGTGATAGTTTACGTCTAGTCAGGGCCCCCACCAGAAATTTTGGGGCCCCTGACAAAGCACAAGGCCCACCCGGCACCCTGGCCCCCGGCCTGCCCAGCCCGCCCACAGAACTCCTACCTAGTCCGCTGACAATGATGCATGACTGAATTTGTTGTGTATAGTGGAAATGAATTAGAATGTGTGTAATGGATGTAGCGTTTGTGTGTATTAGATACTGTTTGTGCAGTGAATGCAGAGTGTGTGTTTGGGTAGCGGATGCAGTGTGTATAGTGAACGCAGAGTGTGTTTGAGTAGTGGATGTAGTGTTTGTGTGTAGTAGATGCAGTGTGTTTAGTGGATGCAGTGTCTGTAGTGGATGTAGTGTGTGTATTAGACGCAGTGTCTCTGTATAGTGAATGCAGAGTGTTTGAATGTGTGGTGGATGTAGTGTGTGTACTGTGAATTCAAAATGTTTGTGTAGTGGATGCTGTGTGTATAGTTAATGCAGAGTGTGTGTCAGTGTAGTGAATGCAGAGTGTGTGTCAGTGGAGTGGATGCAGAGTGTGTGTTAGTGTAGCAAATGCAGAGTGTGTGTTTGTGTAGCGGATGCAGAGTGTGTGTTATTATAATGAATGCATAGTGTGTGTTTGTGTAGCCGATGCAGAGTGTGTGTTAGTGTAATGAATGCAGTGTGTCTGTCAGTGTACTGAATGCAGAGTGTGTGTGAGTGTAATGAATTGAGTGTGTGTCAGTGTAATGAATTGAGTGTGTCAGTGTAGTGGATGCAGAGTGTGTGTCAGTGTAATGGATGCAGAGTGTGTGTCAGTGTAATGAATGCAGAGTGTGTGTCAGTGTAATGAATGCATAGTGTGTGTCAGTGTAATGGATGCAGAGTGTGTGCCAGTGTAATGGATGCAGAGTGTGTGTCAGTGTAATGGATGCAGAGTGTGTGTCAGTGTAATGGATGCAGAGTGTGTCAGTGTAGTGTATGCAGTGTGTGTGTCAGTGTAATGCAGTGTGTGTGTTAGTGTAATGAATGCAGTGTGTGTTAGTGCAGTGAATGCAGTGTGTGTGTGTTAGTGTAATGAATGCAGTGTGTGTGTTAGTGCAGTGAATGCAGTGTGTGTCAGTGTAATGGATGCAGTGTGTGTTTCAGTGTAGTGAATGCAGAGTGTGTTTCAGTGTAGTGGATGCAGTGTGTGTGTCAGTGTAGTGGATGCAGTGTGTGTGTCTTCCTGTGCCGCCTTATGGATGCGCCAGCCCTGCTCATCCTCATGTCCCAATCAAAAGATATTTTTCGTTGGCACGGTTATAAAATAACTATCAATTATAAGTCTGTAATTTAAAAAAAGTGTATAAACTAGACTTAGAGATTTGTTTTGGGCCAAACAGCAATTTGGCAAAAATTGATGGCCAGGAGACAGTCACTAAATGTTGATTGTTATTTTTCTCAGATCAAGTGAGAAGTGAGCCATAAAAGGGGAAAAAAGAAGAAGCAGTAACAAAACCAAATAAAAAAGAATATACTTACATATATTTAACCAACTATATATCAGACTTGAGGAAGAAAGGAACACTTCTCTAAAGCTTGTCTTTTAAATATTATGTTAGTTCAATAAAAAAGGTATCATTGCATACTGCAATACTCATATGGCTAATTCAATCTACACTATATTTTTTTTTTTCTTTTTTCTTTTTTGTCACACTGCATGTGTGATATTCAATATATAGTGACATAATGAACACAGTACAATAATATGTCCCTGTGGGACAGAATAACAGTAAATTGAACAGTAACATAAATTACATACAGTATGAATTTTGTGGTGTAATTACATTAAGTGAGCGAGAAGTGTATAACAACCAGTGTGCCCTGTGTGGATGCCGTACGGGTGACAATTACCAGGGGGAGTTATAACCACAAGGCAATCTCTAACTGCGTTGGTATTTTGAGCAATAACGGTGGATATAAGAGTCCCATTTGGAAGCCCAGCCTTCAGTTCCTCAGGTGGGTGGTCTGGCAGGCGAGGCTCGCTGAGGTGCTCTTGGAGTGAATTCCGGAATGATGGCCAGGTTCAGTTGGGGCAGGCCTGTTCCAGATGACGATGAGTGTTGCGTTTTCTCACTTTATCTGTGAACTAAATGGCAGGAAAAGGCTCCTATCAGTGTATTGCAAAATATATATATATATAGTATTATATTATGTATTTATTTTGAAGCACACAATTGGACCATTTTTGTGCCTTTTTTTGTTCTTCTACTTAAGTTTACATATCAGAAACTCAGTTATGAAATTCTGCTGAGCTGAACCAACATTCCTCCAAAATTTTCTATTTTCAAAGTTTTTCACTATGCACAAGTCTAGTTCATAAAGAAGGTGAAACTTTCAGGGAATTAATATACATTTTATTTGGTATATTTAGAAATGTTTCTTCTCTCTTTACATTTTAAATAATCTGAAGCCAGGACAAAAATATGATTTTATTAAAGACACGGAGGCTCCTATTATGCATATCTCTTTCTTTATTACTCTCAGCAGCAAAGAAATAGAGATAAATAAATAACTGAAAGAACAAAAAAAAATACAGTGTTCAAGTAACCAATCACATAACAGAGGAAGTGACTATAAAATACTTGAAGCACCCACAATCCCCCTCTTTCTTTGCTGCTCTCAGACCAGTTAAGTACATACTTTTTCTGTTCTGATCTGTTATTGATTTACTATACTGTGTTTACATGGTTTGTTTATTTATATCTGCTCCTAGTTCTTATGTGTAGTTGCTAGGAGCTTGAGTGTTTTTACTGCAGTTCTTTTCGTGTCTTTTATCCCCTGTGGGTTTTTTCTCCCGGGCGGGCCGTCGCGGCCGCATTAGGCTGTGCCGCCTCCCGCCCCCTCCCACCCCGACCGCGTCTCTGCGGCTGGCCGGGGATCTCCCCTGTCTCGGGGGATTTGTCTGCTTACACGCCGGCGAGCCTCCGCTTACCTAGGCGGCGGCTCCCGGGTGTGTGTACAGGTCGGGCCGCGCTGTGTTCACGCGTGCGCCCCCTCCCCCACCTGTCCTCCTTCCTCGTGCGGCGGCCATCTTGTGTCCGTCGGCCACACTCCCCTGCCGGTTACTTCTCGTCCCCTGAGGGCTGACTGTGCAGGCTTGTTTCACACCTGTGGGGTAGGAGTTTTTCGTTGTTTAGCATATATATATGTATTTATATGTATATTTTTTCGATTTGACTTGTTTTCAGTAATGTATTTTCTCTTTTGATTTCCATGTACTTATGTTTTCTGTGGCTATCTTTAACCCTGTTCTGCTCCTGTCCCTTTGGGTTATTAAACCCTAATTCTGTCATTATTTTTCCTATATACTTATCTGCCATTTTTCCTTTTGATTTCAGATCTGATTGTCGTATTTGTTACTCCCACTGTTTAACCCTTTCCTGTAGTCATGCAGGATAAGGGTGATGGCCCTGAGGGCCACATTACTGACTTCCATCAGGAATTACCTGAGGGTCAGGCTATTTCTGAGGAGTTCCAGGCTCTGATGGACTCCACTATGGCGTCCTCTCTCCAGAGAGCGCTCGCCTCTGCTATGGGGGCTATGTCCTCCTCATTTTCCCAGACTCTAGCGCAGTCTCTTTTACTACCCCAGGTGGCTAATCCTACCCTCCTGGGTACGGACCCTACTCCTGTTACACCTTCTGGTGCCCGTAAGGCCAAGGTGAAGGCCAAACATCTCTCCTCCCACTCCATGACGCAGGTTTTACCTGCCTTGACGGACTCGCCTGAGGCAGTCACAGATGGCGCGCTCCCACCGCGCAAAAGAGCCTCTGGTCGGGCAAAAACGGCCAGGTTATGGAAGCGGGCTAGATCCCGTGATGAAAGGTCGGAGAGCGACCGGAGTAAGGAGGAGGAGTATGAGGAACTAGACTATGCTTCTGATGAAGAAGCCGGCTCGGAGGAGGGAGCTCCCCCTGCCGTAGCACCCCGTACTGGGGGCGCTTTCCCTGCCGGGGGTGTTGCTGCCCAGGGGGCGAGTGGCGACGCGGGGATTCTGGATCCGCAGGGTAACCCCCTGTTTGATCCGGATGACTTGCGCCATCCTCGTTCCGCTGAGTGGGAACCCCCTGAGCATATTGCCCGATATATCGCACTTCGGATGCGTACGCCACTCTCTAGGGAGAGTCGCAGTAAGCTACGGGCAGAATGTCCTAGACCTTCGGTCCCAGGATCGGCGTGTAAGACGCCAGAGGTCGATCCTCAGATTGCCCAGTTCCTCAACAAATCAGGCTGGAAGCAAAAGAAGGGCCTTGATTTTTCCTTGAGACATTGTCAGGACAAGATTATGGACACCATTGGCCCTCTGTCTAAGGCCTATGAAGTTTTGGAAGCCGCCAAGGCAGGAGACGCGGAGCTGGATCTTGATGTAGCGATCGGCTGGGTGCAACGTGCCATTTGCCTACTAGGCAATGCTAATATGGCCGTCTCCGCTGAGCGCAGGAAGGCAATCCTGCTTAAGATTGATCCTAAACTGGCTACCATGGCCGTCTCCGAACCTGGTCCCTCGGCTGAGGGGATGCTCTTTGGAGATAATTTCGTAAGAGACCTGGGGTCTTACGTTAAAACCTTCACAGCCATTGATAAGGCCCAGGCTAATATGAAGAGGGTGTTTTCCCCTAGAGTTTTTGGAGGGGCCGGGCGCAACAGGAGCCGTCCACCCGGCCGCGGATTCCGGGGTTCGTATCGAGCCCAGCGAGGCTCCTTTTTCCCTTCCAGAAGCTTCCAAGAGCCCAGACCGGCTCCGTTCTTCCCATCTAGAGGGAGGTCCTGGAATCCCCGCTACCCGAGAGGTGCCTCATCAGGCAGACGCCCTTATGGTGAGTACACCTTTTGTCCATCATACACGAGAGCGGGTGGCGGGCAGATTGGCCCAGTTTTACGGGGCATGGGTGGCCCTGACAGCAGATGCTTGGGTTCTTCAAACAGTGAAGGGTTACCACATAGATTTTGTGTCCTTTCCTGTTCAAACTTTTGTCCCCAGGGAACTCTCTCTAGCTCGAGAGCAGGAAGAATTGATCTCTTCAGAGATCGTGGAACTGCGCACCAAAGGTGCAATACAGGAAATCCCGTTTACTCAACGGGGCTTTACAAGCAACCTGTTTCTAGTCCCGAAGAAAGGTGGGGGTGTGCGTCCGCTCATCAACCTCCGCCCCCTCAATGCTTTTCTCCAGTATCGCCACTTCCAGATGGAGGGCATCCACTGCCTTCGAGACCTCCTTCAAGAGTCCGACTGGTTGGCCAAACTAGACCTCAAGGACGCCTATTTTACGGTGCCTATAACCTCGGCCCACAGAGATTTCCTCCATTTCACCTGGAAGGGAAAACGCTGGAAGTTTACCTGTCTGCCATTCGGTCTCTCCTCGGCCCCCTGGTGCTTCACCAAGGTCATGAAACCTGTGGTATCCTTCCTTCGGAGTCGCGGTGTACGTCTGATCATCTATTTGGACGACATCTTGCTGATGGCCCAGTCAAGAGAATTACTGACGATTCACGTATCATGGACTACGTCCTTACTCCAGAACCTAGGCTTTCTCATCAATTGGGAGAAGTCGGTATTAGACCCCACCCAAACACTGGAATTTCTGGGGTTTACAGTGGACTCCGTCCAACAATTCCTGTTCCTTCCGGAATCCAAGACAAAGGCGATCAAGAAGGAAATCAGACGTACACTGCGTGCAGACGACATCTCTATCCGACATCTGGCGAGGGTGATCGGCCTCCTGGCCGCCTCAATACAGGCAATTTTCCCTGGCCCTCTCCATTACCGGGCCCTTCAACGCTTAAAAGGCTCTCATCTACGTGCCGGCCACTCCTACGAACAGAGAGTGAGACTCGACGACGAGTCCAGAGACGAGCTGACCTGGTGGCTGGCTCACATGGACGCCTGGAACGGGAGAGCCATATTCGGTTCTGTCCCGGACATCGTGATAGAGTCAGATGCCAGTTTACACGGCTGGGGCGCGCGTTGTGGTGCCGCATCTACCGGAGGCAGATGGTCGACTCAGGAACGAACACTCCACATCAACTGCCTGGAACTACTGGCGGGTGCATTCGCTATTCGCAGCCTCACGCCGGAACGGGCGAATTGTTGTGTGATGCTCAAGATGGACAATGTATCAGCGGTCCGATACATCAATCACCTGGGAGGCACGAAATCGCGCATGTTGGCTCTCATGGCGAAGGACTTCTGGCAATTTTGCCTTCGCAACAGCATTTCCGTGCAGGCGGAACATATTCCGGGCCTGGACAACTCAACGGCCGATTGGAACTCACGCTATTTGAGAGATTCTGGAGATTGGCGCTTGCACGCTACGGCCTTCCAGGGTCTGGAACAAATTTGGGGCCCATTCGACGTGGACCTTTTCGCGTCCCGTCTCAACGCACAAGTACCCAAATTCTTCAGTTGGAGACCGGACCCAGCGGCAATAGCAACGGATGCGTTCCTTCAAGACTGGCCGCAGACTCGGCTCTACGCTTTCCCCCCGTTCAATATGATAGCTCGCACGCTGTCGAAACTGACACAACACGGCGGCTCGTTGGTACTGATCACACCACTATGGCGGTCTCGGCCTTGGTTCCCTCGGCTGCTGGAACTGGCAGCGGATTACCCACGCCTGATACCGACCTTCCCGAATCTCCTGAGGGATCCGGATGGCAACTCGCACGAGTTGGTGGAACGCGGCCTCCTACATCTGATCGCATGGCCTCTTTCAGGGGACCCTGGTCTATCACAGGGGTTCCGCAATCAACTCTCGACCTCCTCGACAGTGCATGGGCACCAGGTACTCGAGTGGCGTACCGATCCGCCTGGAGATTATGGTCTAGTTGGTGCGTGGAACGGTCAGTGGATCCCATATCTGCCCCTTTACAGGTGATCATGGAATTCCTTACTGGGATGTTTGAATCTGGGAAGGCGTACCGCACTATTAATCTTTGCCGATCCGCTATATCAGCCGGACACCAAGGCTTGGACGGTTCGCCCGTAGGACGTCACCCCTTTGTATGCCGTTTGCTCAAGGGGATCCGTCTCACCAGACCGCCCCGTGCAAGATTCACTGCCTTCTGGGACGTGAATGTGGTCCTTCAATTCTTGTCGGTTTGGTATCCAAATCAGGGTCTCACTCTGAAACAGCTATCAGCAAAGGTGGTCATGTTGCTATGCCTGATATCTTGCAAGAGGGTGTCGGATGTTCGGGCATTGGACTGGAATGCCATTGCGTTCACCCCGGAGGGCATCTCCTTTAACATATCCAGGAGAACGAAGTCGGCTTCGAAGGTGTTTGTTTACCCTAGATTCCAGGGAAACCCGGCTCTCTGTCCAGTCGAATGCCTTCAGGCCTACCTCGAAGTTACTCGACCGTTGCGATCCCCGGAGCTGTGCCCCTTGTTCATCTCGCTTCGAGCCCCGCACCTTCCGGTGTCTACTCCTACGTTGGCGAGATGGGTTCGGGAATTGTTATCTCTGGCCGGGATCGATACGTCCAGATTCACCCCTCATTCAGTCCGCGGAGCTATGGCCTCCAAGGCGGCGGCTATGGGCTGCCGCCTAGAAGATATTCTGCGTGCGGCGGATTGGTCACGGGAAACGACCTTTCGTGATTTCTACTTCAGGCCGATTGACCATTTTGCATCTCAAGTGGTTTCTAAGCTTTAAACTTGCATAATAGGAGCCTCCGTGTCTTTAATAAAATTCCCAGATTTTACTATTAACATGACGTAAAGTCATGATTTTATTAAAGACACGGAGGCGAGTATTATTCCCACCCACCCACCCGGTTGGGGTTGGGCATTGGCTGGTATGGTGGGTAAGTATGATAAGTTCGTTATTAGTAGTTTTTTTGATTGTATGTGTTGTATCTGACTTTCCTATATATATTGGGGTTTACATTTATGTCCCTTATAGCTGTATTACCGTATTTGGGTGTGTAGAGTTTGAGTTGGACGTACTGTTCTATTTATCTTAATTATGCACATACAGTTGGAGTCCAGTTATTACCTTCTTCTTTTTCTGTGTCTCCTTTAGCCTGAATTCTTCGTGATTTGCCATATTGGAGCTGCGGTTGGCTACGTTAGCCGAAGTTGGATGTTCTGTATTTGGTCTTCGTTATCCGCAAGAAAGAGGGGGATTGTGGGTGCTTCAAGTATTTTATAGTCACTTCCTCTGTTATGTGATTGGTTACTTGAACACTGTATTTTTTGTTCTTTCAGTTATTTATTTATCTCTATTTCTTTGCTGCTGAGAGTAATAAAGAAAGAGATATGCATAATACTCGCCTCCGTGTCTTTAATAAAATCATGACTTTACGTCATGTTAATAGTAAAATCTGGGAATTGTCTAACAGCCAAAAGCTGGACTACTGAACAATCAAAAGATGGACCAAAGCAACCACTTACTGTTGTAAATATGTAAAAGATTAAAGAGCATGTTGAGAAGGTTGGGACATTGCAACTTGTGCCATGTGGTCTGCACATGCTCTGGTAGTATAGGTCAAAGTGGAGAATAATTTATCTGAAAACTCCATATTAAGAAATCAGGTGGTATTCTCTTTATTCTGTTCAAAGATAATTCAACACATTTTCTCATTAGTGTTTTACAAATGATACCTTTAGTAATTATTTTACAGTGTTACACTATAATGTTCTGTTTCAGTTTTAAGTTTACTGCATACTCATACAATTTGTATATATTGTTTTCTCATAGGACATGAAGGAGTCTGAAGGAAAGCATCATTTACATTTCAGGCCACAGTAGCCAAACTGTAAGTGTAGCTGACTTAGAGTATCTTATACAGTTGGCATTTTGACCTTAAATTTGAAATTTACTTTCAATTCAGTTTGATCAAGAAAGTTAGTTTTGTTCAACACATTTAGCGCTATTTACTAAAATGAGAATTCAAAGTGAATTTTAAACTTGAAGCCAAAATAACTAAGTCCGCTATGCTCCCAGTTCAGCTACTTCAGCCTTAAATTTGAAATTAATTTTAAATGCTCACTTTCGTGAATGGCCTTGGGAGTTTTATTTTGCTTTTGAGATAAAAAGAGTAGTCTTAACCAAAACATGGGCTTTGTTACCACCTTATATCCTACAGCGTTATTTGCTAAAGTGAGAATTCAAAGTAAATTTGAAATTTAAATTCAAAGTAGCCAAACTGGAAGCAGGTCGGCTATTTTTATCTTGATTTGTAATTCACATGGAATTCACTTTGAAGTCTCATTTTAATGAATAACCCTGTTAGAGAAGCGTACACACGTCAGTGCTCACTTAAAATATGAGAATAATTTCATTAGGACACATCATTTATGCATATGTTTATTTTTTTCTCTCATAAGGTTACAATACATGGATTGGAATGTTATACGTGGATCACTATCACAGTAATCCTGTTCTCTCAGGTTTTTGTCATGTCCTTCTTACAACAAGGGTTGAGAAAGAACCCTCCGAATTTGTTCCTATTACTAACTTAAAAGGTACGTTTTGTCATAGATTAAATATACATATTTCACATGTGTCTGGTGGATTATATCAAAGGATTTGAAACTTTTTATTCAAAATATGAATATATTGTGGCAAATCATGAAAGATTAAGTTCAACAGGAGCTGGAGAATCACAAGAGTGCAAAATACTTTGGTGAAATGAGACCGTTCATGGGTCTGGGATCAAAAATCATCATAATTTAACCACATTACACTTAACATTTATATTGTATCTGATATACTGTGATACTCTGTTCCTCAGTATTAGTTATTTAGGGAGACATCAGACTTCCTACTAAGCTTTGTAATATATTTGCATTGTTATAAAAATAACTGTCAACTTAGAAAACACTTAAAATGTTTAACCCCTGAACCATCCTAACGGTGCAATGTACTTACCCGATCGCTGTCGTTCCCCCGGCGACGATCGGCGATGCTCCCAGTGTGGGGAGA
The DNA here is from genome assembly GCA_933207985.1 of Pelobates cultripes. NCBI lineage: Eukaryota > Metazoa > Chordata > Amphibia > Anura > Pelobatidae > Pelobates > Pelobates cultripes. The sequence continues at coordinate 98,618,957 of OW240916.1, read as the reverse complement.
CTGTCTGCAGCCCAGACAGTCTCCCCATGGCAGATTAGGACCCCTGGGGCCATGTGATCGCTCAACAGTGCGATCACATGGTCACGATAGGTGTCCTAGTGTCTGCCTGCAGGTGGACTGCCTTTGCTGACAGGCAGTCTCCTTGCTAGTGTAAAATCAAAAAAAAATTAAAGTTAAAGTTACTAATAAAAAAATTATATATGTGTATATAAATATGATATATAGACAAGACATATATTATATCTATATAATATATGTCTTTATATCATATATATAATGTCATACTAAGTGTGTTTTTATATTAATATGTACATATATTAATATAAAAATACACTTATAAATAAATTACACATGTATATATATAATAACTATATATATTGTATGTATATATATATATATGTATATATATATATTATTATAAAATACAAATAATAAGTAGATTAAATTAAATAAAAAAATGTAAAATAATAAAAAAATTTAAATATTGATATATCTATATGAAATTTTATTCTAACTGTATTTTGATATTAATATATATATATATTTATATCAAAATACACTTAGAATGAAATTGTATATATCTATGTATATATAAATAAAAATAATACGAAATATACATATGTCCATATAAAAAAATACAGAAATAATTATATAAATATACACGTAGACTTCAAATATATAAATATGCATATATATTTAAATTCTACGTGCATATTTGTGTAATATTTTTACATAATTAAGTAATTTTATTAATTGCAATTTGCTAGCACTGTATTTTACCCTGTAACTTTCTATGACACCCTAAAACCTGTACATGGAGGGGTACCGTTTTACTTGGGAGATTTCGCTAAACCCAAATATTAGTGATTCAAAACAGTAAAACATATCACAGCGATGATATTGTCAGTGAAAGTGACTTTTTTCGAATTTTTCACACACAAACAGCACTTTTACTGATAGAATTGTTGTGATACGTTTTCCTGTTTTGAAACACTAATATTTGTGTTCAGCAAAGTCTCCCGAGTATAACAGTACCGCCCATGTACAAATTTTATTTTTGAAAGTTACAGGGTCAAATATTTTTACATTGAAAATGGCCTGGTTTGTTATGTTGCCTTTGAGAGCGTATGGTAGCCCAGGAATGAGAATTACCCCCATGATGGCATACCATTTGCAAAAGAAAACAACCCAAGGTATTGCAAATGGGGTATGTCCAGTCTTTTTAAGTAGCCACTTAGTCACAAAAACTGGCCAAAATTAGCATTCAATTTAGTTTTTTACTTTTTTCACATGCATCAAATATGAATGCTAACTTTGGCCAGTGTTTGTGACTAAGTGGCTACTAAAAAAAAACTGGACATACCCCATATTGAATACCCTGGATTGTCTACTTTAAAAAAAAAATGTACATGTAGGGTGTTATTCAGAGATTTATGACAGATAATAGTGTTACAATGTCACTATTGATACATTCAAAAAAATGTATGTTTTGAAACCGCAATATCCTACTTGTACCTATAGCCCTATAACTTGCAAAAAAAAGCATGTAAACACTGGGTATTTTAAAAATCAGGACAAAATTTTGAATCTATTTAGCAGTTTTTTTTATTCGCTTTTGTAGATGAGTAAAAGATTTTTCAAGTAAAAGTAAAAAAACATGTATTTTTTTTCAATTTTTCATCATATTTTTTTTTTAAATTAAATTACATGAGATTATATAAATAATGGTATGTAAAGAAATCGCTTTTTGTCCTGAAAAAAACAATATATAATTTGTATAGGAACAGTAAATGAGAACAAAAGTGTAAAAAGAGGCCTGGTCGCAAATGTACAACATCGCAAAAACAGTCCCGTCCTTAAGGGGTTAATACTTAAAATTATCATAATATTGCTGAACCTTGCTTATTAAAATGCATAGAGCTTCATGGTGTTGCTTTTAGGGTCAAAAAATTATTATGTGTTAAACTCAAAATTTGAAGCCAGTCTGCAGATATCAGGTTTCACTGCCAACTGTATTAAAAAATTCAACTCTAATTATTTACTAACTACAGTCTGTGCTGTGCTATGCTTTTCCTTACTATGGCTTATTAAAAAAAAAAACAAGAAAAGTTCTTGTTCCTGTGTTTGTCAAATGAGCTAAGTCAGAGACAATGTAATTGAAGAACACTGTATGGGGTTATGATGCCAGGAGTGACCCCATCCCCTCCCCCCTACTCCAATGCAATTAGTAAAACCATTTTTAGTAATAGTTTCTTACTGCTAGACTGTTCTCGGCCACCTCTCAAACAGATTGAGAGTCGGATGCTCCTGCTAGGAGCTTATATCAGCTCTCCTGAGCCAAGACCTGCAGTGGAAGGCCAACTAATTGACTGAGTGCCAGCTGATTGTGCTCAGCCAATTAGTTAAATCCTACACTGCACAGTAGAGGCTATACTGCTTCTAGTGTTGTGCTAATTTAATAACCTAAATGGTCTGTAAGTCATTTAAATCTGAACTTTTTGTGGCATTGTTAGAACACAAAGAAATAATTTTTTTATGCATTGTGTATTTTAATATTTGTTATATACTTTCATATAAATCTGTTCTAAAGCACTAAAAAATATACATTATAACAGTATTCAAAATTTTTGCTCACCATTTGTCAAGTGAAAATCTAGCCCTGGAATGCATGCTATGGCTTGCAGTGACAGGTAGCTTTCAAAGCCTGGCTAGTAGCAAAGAACTTCAAATTTTAAGCTCTTATAAACGTTATTTAATTATTTATTTATTTAATTCTAGAACATCAAACATCAGTACGTGCCAAGACTAGATGGTTTCTATTCTACACACTTATAAGAAATCCCAGTATTATCAAATATAGGAAACAATTCCAGAGTACTGGAGCTGATGCACACTTCATTGGGTAAAAAGATCTGGAAACGTGTTGAGCTTTTCAAACATCGGCTGGACAGCAGTGGAAGACTGATATTGGCATTTTTAAATGTCTTCATGGATTGCTTTTTTTCACCAAAATGGCTTTAGGTTATATGTTGTGACTTGTAAAGCATAAATTAGAGAACATTTGAAGACTTCTATAAAAATTCACCATCAACAAGTAAAATGTGAAAAAAAAAATAATCTTCAAGTAATTGGAGTCTATTCCTATATTGTGGTTCCCTGGGACTCGAACTGATCACTACACTGAAATGATCTGATTTGCCATTAGGCATTTGTTCCTGTATACTGTAAGGCAATGCACTTACATCGAATTTTTGTTCTTTAAATCCTGAAACTAAAGTAAACCAAAATCAATGATCTGAGAACAAATAAAAGTCACCCATTTGGTCAGAACTATGGATGTTAGAAGAGAACATGCTTCTTACCAAAAAAAAAAAAAACAATTTCTTAACAGATCACAGATAGTATTATTAATCTTGATCATGTATACTCATTGAACATTGAAGGAGCTTTGTTCATACAATTGTGCTGAATTGTGTATGTATTATAAAATGTATTTATATGTTAGCTACTTCGTTATAAATATTGCTGTAACTTTAAGATTAAATTTTAGTGAGACAAGTTAAAAGAAAAATCATAAAAGCACTAAAGTTGGTCTATGCATTTCCAGGCTTCAATAATAATATAGGTGTAGATAACAAATACATGTATTACACTGGGTCAGCAGCATTATCTGAATTTACCTGATGTCATAAATACATTTTCTGTAGAATTAACTTTAGTGACATCAAACTGGGAATTATTTTTGTTTAATCAAAACAAATAATTATGCATATAAACAATCAGGGCCGGTACAAGGATTTTTGCCACCTAGGCAAAAATTTGCCGCCTCTCCCTCTTCCCCCCGTGACATCACAATGCCCCACCCATATGATCTGCCATATGAACTAATGCCAGTGCTGCACACAGTCTGTGTTTACATTAAAAGCCTGCAGGGATAGGCTATAGACACCAGAACCACTTCATTAAGCTGCAGAGGTTCTGGGGACTATAGGGTCCCTTTAATGTGAAGTAAATTAGAGATTAGTGTCACTAATAATATACTAGATTGCCTACTTACAACCAGATGAGGATGGTGATGGGCTCTGCAGTTTGGATCCACTGGTCTGGTGTAGAACAGGATCTCTGGAGGCTGTTTGTAACTGTGGTCACAAAATTCAATGTTCTGGGAGAACAGGTAACAGCTCCATTTCTTGGGGCCCCTTACATAGCTCAAGGTCTGGGCCCCAGGGCCTGACAGTGAGTATGCCCATAAGGCCCACCCATAAGGCCCACCCACCTACATGTTACACCCATGAGTTCGCTCACAGGAAGTGGAGTGTGTAGGGGATGTGTTATGTGTTATTGTAGAGGATCTATAATGTGTGAGCTTATGGAATGTAGTGTATAGGGATACCAGTTTGTGTAGGTGATGCAGTGTGTTTGTGTGTAATGGAAGCAGTGTGTTTTTGTGTAAGGGAAAGAAAGCAGTGTGTGTTTGTGTATAAGGAATGCATTGTGTGTTTCTGACTGTGTGTAAGGGATGCATTGTGTGAATATGTATTTGTATGCATAAGGGATGCAAGGTGTGTTTCTGTGCATGTAAGGGATGCAGTGTGTGTGTCTATAAGGGTTGCATTGAGTGTGTATAAGAGATGCATTGAGTTTCTGTGTGTATGTAAGATAATCAGTTTGTGTCTGCATGTGTGTGTAAGGGATGCATTGTGTGTTTCTGTGTATGTGTGCAAAGGATGCATTGTCTTTATATGTAAGGGTTGCATTGTGTGTTTCTCTGTGTATAAGGGAAGCATGTTGTGTTTCTGTGTGTGTAGGGATGCATTGTGTGTTTCTGTGTATGTATAGGCATTGTGTGTGCATGTAGTGTGAATGAGCTCCCTGTCCTGTCCCCTGTCCTATAGAGCTCTCCCTTCCATCCCTTAGAGCTCTCCCCTGCCCTTAGTGGTCCGTCCTCTCCCCCACCCTCCCCTAGCGGTCTCTTCTTACCCCCCTCCCTGTGTTCTCCTCACCTCCCCCCTCCCTGTGTTCTTCTTATCTCCCCTTCTCCTCACCCCCTCCCCGTGTTATTCTCACTCCCCCCGTGTATTCTCACTCCACCCTCCCTGTGTTCTTCTCACCTCCCCCTCCCCTGTGTTCTTCTCATCTCCCCTTCTCCTCACCCCCGCCCCGTGTTCTTCCCACTCCCCCGTGTTCTTTTCTCCTGGTGTTCTTCTCCCCTGTGTTTTCCACCCCCCACCCTCCTGTGTTCTTCTCCCACACCTCCTGGGTTCTTCTCCCCTCTTGTGTTTCACACCCCATCCCCTCCTGTGTTCTTCTCTCTCCCGTGTTCTTCTCCCCATGTTTTTTACACACACCCCCACCCTCCTGTGTTCTTCCCCTGTGTTTTCACACACCCCACCCTCCCTGTGTTCTTCTTCCCCTCCCTGTGTTTTCACCCCCTTTCTTCTCCCCCCGTGTTTTTCACACACCCGCTCCCTGTGTTTTTCACCCCCTGTTTTTTACGCCCCCGTTCTTCTCCCTCCTCCCTCCCTGTATTTTTCTCACCTCCCCTTCCCTGTGTAGTGTGGGTGGCTGAGCTCCTCTTCGGTCCGCGGTACAGGAGCTTCTGTTTACTGTACCCGGCCGGACTGATAGGAAGTGCACACTAAGTGTGCACTTCCGGTTAGTCCGGCCTGGTACAGGAAACGGATGTTCCTGTACCGCAGACCAGAGCTCGGCCACCCACGCTACACAAGGAAGGGGAGGTGAGGAGAGAGGCAGTGCTGCAGCCGCCTGAGCCTAAGCTGCCTAGTTCGCCTTCTAGGAAGCATAGGCCCTGTAAACAATTATGGTATAAACAGGAGTAGAATGCAGGTTTTCTAGAATGCATAATTTTGACTTGTTTTTGAGGACTATAGATTGCAAAGTCTTTCAACTTTCCTATTTGTATAATAACATGCCGAAAGAAAAATCCTTCAAGTGCCAGATGTGCTTAATGCATTACAGACCAATGCAGTAAGACCTACAGCTGGCATTCAAAAGGTTAACGTTCTGCTAAAAGAGGAAACTTGTGTTTGTTAAATAATGGATGTCTTTTAAAGAGTCACAACTATGTTTGTAAATGCCTAAATCCAATACACAAAAATGTAAAGTTACGCAATCTTAATTTTTAATGTATTCATTTATTCTTTAATGTAACCCTTTAGACACAAAATAGTGTACATTAGCATGTAAAATAATAGTATAAAAGAAAATAAGTAATTTTCTCACCTACGGTAGGTCTGACAAAGAGAGATAAATGAAAATGTCCAAATAGCCTGCTTATAGGTATTTGTAAGGAACCTGAAGGCACTGCTAGCTGAAAACAACAGTATAATATAAAACATTTTTAGCATAATATCCAGATACAGTAATTGGTAGAGCTTATTCATTCCTCCACCTCCCTGATTATAAGAATAATATGATGCATTTAAACATCCTTTACTGTACTTAAGGAGGGGTGAGCTGGCATTTTGATCACACTTGCATAATCCAGCTACAATTATATGTGACACTTAATTCAGTATAGGATCATATGTTGGAGGATAGTTCTGGGTCTAAACTTTACATTGGATGTACTAAGATAATTAAGTCAGGCAATTGCCTCCATTGGAAGATGCTATCACCAAAATAACCATGTACCATGTTGACTAGTAGAATGCATTATTTAATGGTAATATCAAATGGAAATATGTCATAGTTAATACAGTTTACAATATTGCCCTCAATTCTATTTTACACAATGTATGATAAAACATTATTCTGCCATACTACTGTCTTTTTGCATGTGTTGAAAATTTAGGATATATATATATATATATATATATATATATATATATATATTTATTTATTTAATGTCAAAATACCACTCACTCATTCTCATTTAGTTTCAAAACACAAAACACCTACTAACTAAAATTAATAATTGAATTAACACAGGGTTATCCTTAACACCATTAATCAGTAGATGATATGGACGGCCCCTCCTATAGAAAACAATTAAGCAGGACAGCAGCCACTGCAGGTTAAAAAACATTTAAGCTCAACAACACCAGGCCTTGCCCTTGTGCAGTGCAAATTATAGCCCAATATAGTCTGGAATATTTGAGCATAGGGAACAACCAAATGTTTACATTTGCTTATTATCTTGTGTGCAGTGAGTCTTTGTTAAATATAAAAATTCTATGTATAATAAATGTATCTAAATTCTGATTTCACTGTTTTAGAGTTTTTCTTTTGTGTTGCTGTTGTGTTGTTTTTTTAAAAAAAATTTAATGAACAGTTTTTCCTCTTATGACAATCTGTAAAGCTATGGAATAGCCTTCCAGCTAAAGTGGTAGAGGTTAACACAGTGAGGGAGTTTAAGCATGCGTGGGATGGGCATAAGGCTATCCTAACTATAAGATAAGGCCAGGGACTAATGAAAGTATTTAGAAAATTGGGCAGAATAGATGGGCCGAATGGTTCTTATCTGCCGTCACATTCTATGTTTCAATGTCTTAAACAGATGAAAAGCTGAGATTCAGTGTGATTGGCTCATACACTTTAAATACCGATAGAATTTGAAACTGTTTTTGAACTATTTTTAAGTTTGAGGTAGTGGTAAATAATTGCAAAGGGTTATTATTGCATTCAGAAAAAAAGCAGTTTAATATTCTTGATATCACTAGATGAAGCAAATAACATTTTCTTTATTTTTATCTCCAGCAAAAGAAGAGAATGTTGTTCTTCATTTTAGAAAAGCAAACCTAGAGACATTTTCAATATGGCTGTGTTTTTCTGCTTCCTTGCAAAAGAATGAACCTGTTTGTAAAAATACTATTAGTTGTATGTTTTGACTGAGCGCTGTTGAGCACTTTGCAAAATAGTAAAAAAGGGCAAAGGTTAACTTAAAGACAGAAGGCTATATAATTTGACACATTGATAGAAAGCTTACATGTAGGCCTAAATCCAATGCCTGCAGCACCTCCAACAAAGGACTATGAATGGCAGCCAGCGTGCTTACACTCTAGAGAGCCATCATATTTATCCTATAATAAAGGGGTGCAATACAACACATGCAATAAAAAATATATATATTTTTCATTTCAAATAAATTAAAAAAGGGATCAAGCAGTGAAAGAAAATTGCTAACAAATACAACTTACAACAATGTTCCTAGCGTAAGAGGGGACATCACTAGTAGAGATGTTAAAACTCCATCTCATCAAAAATCTAGATGGACGTCACCTCCAAAAACGAACAAAACATCACCACCAACTCACTGACTGCATGAGAGCACTAAATCCCACGACCTGAGGCTATACTTTCTACTCCCCGACACATGCTTCCTACTCAAGACTCTATTACTTCCTAGTACTACACTATAATCTGCCCTCCTCATGGAGTCAGAAATCTTACTTTTGACATGGTCGGACCACTGCCCCCTCCGCTTACAACTCAGGTTGCATCTGCTCCGGCCCTGCTAAACTTTATGGCGCTAAAATGAATCAATCATCTCCGACTCCACTCTAGTCGAAACAACTAGGAAGACCCTCCAGGACTATTTCACCACCAATGAGATGGGAGACACGACACCCCTAACCTGCTGGGAAGCCCACAAGACGATGGTCCGAGGACACTTTATCGCTATATGCTCGACACACAAGAAGGAAACTGCACGGGCAGTCTCAGACCTCAGCAATAAAATAACGACCCTAGAGAGCAGCCACAAACGAACACTAGATAGTGGGGAGAGAAAAGAAATAGAATAAAAGAAAGGGATTTTTAATATATCAAATATAAAACTAACTAGAGGAGAAATGTCAATACTCAGTAGAGCCTTAAAATTCGCACCAAGTGAATCACCAAATTTATTTAATGTATTCATTGATGTTCAGAAGTTTATAAGAAACATGGCATTAAAAAGTTTTTTTGCTAAAAAAGAACAAGAAGGTTTTAAAAATAAGAACAAACAAATAAGACATCCGAAAGATCCTCTTAATATTTTTAAACCAAGATCAAATTTTTGTCCTAACGAAAAGAATCAGGTGGAATCTTTTTCTAAAATGGTCTTAAGAGATTTAAATCAACTAAAAGATGATAAAATTCAAATATAATCTTACAAAAAAAGAAAATTTGATTTTAAAAAACATAAAAAAAGAGAGAAGATATCATCTGACAAAGGAGGTGGAATTGTAATTTTGTCAGTGGACTATTATTTAGAGGAGGCAAAAATAATTTTGGGACAACTAAATACATATAAAATATTAGGTGAAAATCCTAACTTTAAATATAATAAAGTACTAAAAGCATTACTATCTGAGTACAAAACAAATAAAAACCATTGATTAGAAGATTTTTCTTTTCTTTTTTTAGAGTTCCCAAAAGTCCCCACATTCTATTTCCTCACAAATATGCATGTCCGGAAGACCTATTGTCAGTTGGATTGACTCACTGACTTCAAGACTATCAGAATATATAGACTTCTTTGTGCAAAAATATGCTCAGGCCTCACAATCGTACTTGAAAGATATGAAATACTTGATTTAAGAATTGGAGTGTATAGATTGGAAAGAAAGATATATATTAGAGCTTCCTCTCTATACACGGTGATAGACCACAGTTTAGGACTTGTACCAGTTGAAGACAATCTCAAAAAAGACAATGATACTTTTTTTAGTAAAAGTTTTATTGGATTCTGTTCATTTAATTTTGAATCATATTTTTTTTTAATGGGAATTTTTACTTGCAAATCAAAGCAACGGCCGTGAACATCAAGTTAGCACCAAGCTACGCTAATATTTTTATGGATTTTTGGGAGAGATCCCATATTTAACAATCCATGCGGTGCGTACTTGGTGCTCTGGCATCGCTATATTGATGATATTTTAATTATTTGTGATGGTGCAGTAGACACAGAGGACTTCTTCGCTTTTATTAATTCAAATAATATGTCTATGTTGAACAAATTGCGATTAAATTGAAAACCTTTTTTATACCAACAGACGCTACATTGACATGAGAAGTGGCCATGAAGCGAGTTTACTCGTAAGAAATTGTAGCAAAACAAGTGATTTTAGACAAACAGAAATTTTAATGAGGCAATTTTTAGATAAAGGATATAATGAGGATTTATTGAATAAAGACATTTTACGAATTAAGAATATTAAAAGGGAAGAATGTTAAATAATAAGGTGAAGCCAGTTAAACTAGGGAATACATTTGAGATGCTTTAACACTCATGCACATAAACATAACATAAAAAAGATTTCTAAGAAACACTGGCCTCTGTTGTTAGAGGATGATATTTTAAAGTTTAAACTACCAATGGAAACAAGCATTATATTTAGGAGTAATAATAATTTAAAAAATGTTCTGGCACCTAGCACCTTAAGAGTTAAAAATCCAAAGAACACTCTAAATAGAGGGTTCTATACATGCTGAAAGTGCATAGGATGCTGTGACGAAAGCAACTTCGCCACTGGTTTTTGGAGAAAACTAGTGGCCAGCCTTTTACCATGGGATTATGGCCCTGTGACTTATTTGGCTCTAATGCACTGTTTCTGCCTCTTCTAAAGCTATTGGAACAGATTTACACTTTTGGAGTAGCACTTCAGATACAGCCGAAGTGTCGAAGTAGTCTAAGTGGCCGCCATGCAATATTCGAACACGTGGCGGCGGCCATTTTATTTAGTCAACAATTCGAACAAATCAACAATTCGAATGGCACTTTAACATTAACATTGTGCATGAACCCGTTCGACTATTCGAAGTGAACTTTTAATATTGGAACTAGACCGTCCACACAGCCTAATTCTCTGAAACTGTTTTGGGGATTGAAAATATGCGTGCGGTCGGTCAAAAGAGACTTCCAGAAATGTCCTGAACCCCTGCTCTGATCTAGGTGATTTTTGGATATGTTGTTCACCCAGATCAGGGATGTAACATTTATGGGGATATGTTTCGGGGTGTTTTCTGTACTTTGGGGAAAATGTGTGTTTTCTGCCTGTGGATAATTAACTTATTGTATTATCTACCTTAATTGAATCGCAGTCAGAGGGGAGGGATTGTGTAATGTATGTGGGATGTGTTGTTCCTTGTTACACTTCTAGAATCACACTGGGGATTGCTATACTTTGTATACTCCCCTGGGTTATTATTACTTAGCTCTTTTAAGAGCTGTTCGTGTTACGCTGTCCTGGAGGAGAGGTCTCTCCCACATGGTCCTGTATGTCAGAGGTTGATCCAGGGTGTAAGGAAGATGGCGAGATTCCAGTTAAGCTACAGCGGTTGTGGAGTCTGCGGTGGTTGTGGTGTCCAGTGCGGTGCTTATAGTCCTCGGCGTCAGCTAGGAAGCATCTGTTAATGGAGATACCCAGTCGGGGTGCCAGGTGATCCGTTACAGATGCCATAACGTCACTAGAAAAATATTTCCTTTGCAAGCAGCCAAACAAAAGATTATTTAAAATTCTGAACCACATAACGTGCTCCACCACACATCTAGTATATCTCCTTGCATGTGGAAACCAATGTAACGGCACCCCCAGGCATAAAAGGGTTAAACCGCCGTTTAGAAGATCTTCCCCTTCCAGAGACACAGGCAGCTACTGTAGACACCAATCCACCGAACCGGAGAAGCATATGAATGCTGTAAACAGCCGAACCGGAACAATACAAATGCTGTAAACAGCCGAATAGGAAAAACCATACGAATAGGTTTACACTCCTAGCAGTCAAACTGGAACAGCATACAATAAATCCCCCCAAGAACGAGACAAGGCTCCGTTTTGCGGGTCAAGCAGGAACAGTCAGAGCTGTGGGTTTATTGTTCTTATATACACATTAGTACCACCCACAGGGTTTTGGAAAACAACCAATAAACACATAAAATACACTCAGACACTCCCACACAAAATCCTCCCCTCTGCCTGTGATACAATTACCTTACACAATGGGTAATGTCATTATCACCGGCAGAGAAATACAGTTTTTCAACATTATTCATAACTTGAAAAGTATGCATCACATTCACATAAACAGGTACATTCAACATATCCCCAGATAGCTCAGATCTGAGCACACATTATTACTGAATGGCGCTCAGAGCATACACATACAGTTCAATTGCCATGGAGCCAAAGTCTTTCCCATAGTCTTTCATTATACGAATGGGCTCCATGGCATAGCTATCTGGGGTATCACCACTCAAACAGGGCCAGCACCGAATGACCTGGCTTTTGTGTCTTCGCAGGGGAAAATTAAGCGTTTCAACAAGGGGCCATAGTCTAAAGGCAGCAGGCGGGCAACCAGGCTCCTCCAATGCACAGTGGCGAGATTGGTATCGTCACACCCAGTATGTAGGTAGAATGGAAAGAATGATATAAATTAGGCTAAGGGAACATTTAAATAATATTATAAAAGGTATAGAGAATCATTCAGTAGCTTATCATTGTAATAAATGTCCTCATTTTGTGAAAAGGGATTTTCTCGTATAGCATTAGAGAGGGCAGAGTTGGATGAAAGGGGGTAGACTTAGAATGAAACTAAGGGGGAGAGATGGGTTCTGGATCCACAGACTGCAAATATTGCAGCCCAATGTTACAGACAGCAAAAGATGTGTGTAATCTAGTCAAGGGATTGTGAGTAACTTTCTGTGCAAAAATGCTAGTATAATTTTCTTTATAAAAATAGCAGTTGCAGCACTAAATGTGTAATTCTCCTACAAACACACAACAACGTGACACATTTATAAAGAATAGTGGTGCGCTATATACTTATACATACTGTATATAGCGCTCCACTATTCTTTATAAAATTACAGCCCAATGGTCTAAATGCAGATTTTAATATGGTTGTTTTTTTATTTTATTTTTATTTTAAGATTTTTTTTTATTATTTATATATATATTTATAATTTTTTTATTTATTTTTTTACTCATTTATATTTATTAAGTTTATATTTATTTTCATATCCATACTTATATTTAAATTTTCTCAATTCATTTTTTGTTGTTTATATTTATTTTTATTCTACTCTTTACTAATGTTTTTCTGATTAATAAGATGACTCACTTTGACTAACATCTGTCTGAATTTGTGTAACTAATATTTATAGTATTTTATTCTATTTATATTTTTTCCTTAGAATTTTCATTGCATTTTATTTTCATTATTTTTTTATAATTTGTATGTACTTTTTTATTATTTAATATTATTTGTTGTAGTAATAAACTTTATTATTATTTTTATAAAAATCCTGTTGAAACCTCTCTTTGCTTGCAAGGAATTATATATCTGGTAATCTTTACTGTCCGCCAATAGAAGCAAAGAATACAAGCAGTAAGGAAAACAAAAATGATATACATAGTGATAAGCCACTCCCATCATATTTCCTCTTTCTTTCCTGCTCCACAATCAGTTAAGTACCATTCTTTATGTCTCTGGAGATTTAGTCATATTAATTTGTGTATTTCCAATTGTATTTTGAAATTTTTTGGTTAATTATGGGTTTTATCTTGTAGAACTGTTAATTGTACCTGTTTATTATCTGTTTATGATCTGTTGGTTGTTCTGTGCTCAGGGTCCCAGACCAGTAAGGGTTTTTTCCTTCTTCTACCCTCCTTGAGGGTGACATATCCTTTTTCTTTTCTCCTTTCCTCCTTATTCTGAAGCTTGACCTGTCCTTTTGGGATATTGGTGTGTTTCCCATTACCTCTGTTCTCCCGGCCTGCTGTCCCGGTTCCTGGACCCGTTTGGCACCCTTTTGGCTGTTTTTCGGGCCATAATTCGGCTCTGTTCATGCTGATTTCGGGGCAGACAGTTAGACATTTGCATGCAAACGTCTGTCCGTCTATTTTTCCCACTGTGTCTTTCGCAGGTTGGTTCGTTGCCTGAACGTTCGGTGGTTTGTGATGACGTTCGGGAGTTTTTCCCTCGCGAAATCGGGGTCCGCGACGCTTACTCTGCGTCATTGTCATACCTCCTTGCGGCCCACGCCGCTCCAGTCCCACCGTCCATCCTCTCCTGCCGAGCTGTGCGGACCTCTGGCCGGTGTCACGTGCGCGCTCGGATTCTTAAAATGATAGTAACTTTTAACTACTATCTATTTATATACTGCCTCATTCTGTCCCTAACCTATCAGATTTCACCTAACCCTATATAAACCTCCTTCTGATATCACTTCCTTGCCCTGTCGTGGTTTATTGCAGCCCGAGAGTACGTTCTAATTACTTGTCTTTCATTGGTATCTGACTTTGGCTTGTTTTTGGTTATTCTTATCTCTGGCTCCTTTGACCCTTGGCTTTGTTTATTGCTTGCTCGTCCCTCTCTAACCCTGACCTTGGCTGGTCTGACGTTTCTAGTTTTTCTATTTCTCTTCACGTTAAGCCTGGCCATTTTAAGGACCGGTAATACGTCTATCTGGGGTTGCCTCTATTGTCCTCTAAGTTTGCGTGTTGCGGAGCTCAACCATGACATTACGACAAGGCCATTGACCCTGCAAACTTGGGGCAACAAATGGCAGCTTGTGAAAATAGAATGGAGGGTTTAGATCGTAGGATGGATCAGTTTGCCCATGCTTTGCAAACTATTCTCACTAGAACCGCTTGTCTCCAGCAGGAGGCAGAAGACAACAGTACTCAAGCTGCTGTATCTCTACCAACCAAGTCTCATCCCACTCCATCCATTCGTCTAACCTCTCCTCCCCGTTACTCCGGGGATCCATCTTTATGCAGGGGGTTTTTAAACCAGGTGGGAGTACATTTTGAGATGGCTTCCAATTCATTCCCCACTGATAGGTCCAAGATAGCGTTCATTATGAACCTATTATATGGTAAAGCACTAGGTTGGATGAATCCCTTGTGGGAGAATAATGATATTATTGTATATAATCTTGAACTGTTCCTCAGGACTTTCCGTAATGTGTTCAATCCTCCAGGCAGAAAGAGACTAGCAGCCAGGGCATTATTAAAAATAAAACAGGGTTCTAGATCAGTGGCCGACTATGCCATTGACTTCCGTACTTTAGCCTCTGAAGTTACTTGGAATAATAGTGCTCTGACAGTTGTTTTCTTTGAGGGGCTTACTGAGTTCTTACAAGATGAGGTGATGATCCTGAACCCATGCAATTACAGAAGAAGGGAAGGGTTGTGCCTATATTTTGGTAAAAAAGGGCATTTACGTAATAACTGCCCATCTCGTCTGGAAAACACCACCACCTAAGCTCGTTCAGGGGACCGGCCTTAGGTGTAATGTCTCTGTCCCCTAAAACAGCTCCACACAGGTGTCTTATGCCTGTAACCCTTATTTGGGAAAAGTCTAGTCATCAAACTATGGCCCTCATTGAATCTGGTTAAGCTGAGAACTTTATTGACCAGACCTTTGCATCATCTATTTCTCTTCCTTTGGAAATGAAAAAAACACCCTTGGATGTTTAGGCCATAGATGGTAAACCTTTAACAGTCTCATATATTACACACCAAATGAAGACTCTCATCGTATTGGTGGGCGTAATGCATCAAGAAAATGTATCATTTCAAGTCATTTCTTCTCCTTCTTGCCCTTTGGTTCTTGGTTTTCCATGTTACAGAAACACAGCCCTATTCTTGATTGGAGAGAAAGACAGGATTTATCTTGGAGTTCCTCCTGTAAGCACACGTGCATAAATCATGTTAGACCCCTCTGCTGTCTAAACATTCCTACGTCTCCTCCAGTCTCCACTATTGTACCACCTCAATACCAGGATCTTAAGAGAGTGTTTGATAAAGTGGAGGCTGACTGTCTTCCTCCTCATAGGCCCTACGATTGTGCCATCAAGCTTCTTCCTGGCACTATACCCTCTATCCAAAACAGAGAATAAGGTTATAGAGGAGTACATACAGGAATCCCTAAGAAAGGGGTTTATTAGATGTTCTTCTTCTCCAGCAGGGGCCGGTTTCTTTTTTGTTTCCAAAAATGAGGGAGATCTACGTCCATATATAAATTATAGAGGCTTGTATAAAATTACTCTTAAGAATGCTTACCCCATACCTTTGATAACAGAACTCATTGACAGACTTTGTGGCTCTAAAATATTTACTAAGTTAGATCTTAGCGGAGCATACAATCTCATTCGCATCAAAGAAGGAGATGAATGGATGACAGCATTTAACACTCGAAGTGGTCATTATGAATACACTGTAATGCCCTTCGGACTGTGTAACGCTCCTGCTGTCTTCCAAGATCTCATCAATGATGTTTTAAGGGATTATTTACACACCTGTGCTATTGTATATCTTGACGATATACTCATTCACTCTCCTGATATATAAACTCATCATAGACAAGTTAGAAACTTATTACAGACACTTCTTGCCAACGGCTTGTATTGTAAACTCAAGAAATATTTATTTGATCAAACATCCATTCACTTTTTGGGTTACATAATTTCTGCTAATGGCTTCCAAATGGACCCTAAAAAACTATCGTCTATTCTTGATTGTCCTTTACCCATTGGATTGAAGTCCATACAGAGATTCATTGGGTTCGCTAATTATTATAGAGGGTTTATTAAGAACTTTTCTCAGATCATAGCTCCAATTACTGCTAAGACAAAAAAGGGAGCTAATTATATCAATTGGTCTATGAACGTTAAGGCTTCCTTCACTCTCTTGAAAAAGGCTTTTGCATCTGCTCCCATCCTGGTACACCCAAATCCCTCTAGACCCTTCATCCTTTAAGTTGATGCCTCCGAATCTGGTGTGGGAGCTGTCCTTTCCCAGAGGGCATCTCCAATTCCTCTGTTGCATCTTTGTGGGTTCTTTTTTCATAAATTAGCATCTGCAGAAAAGAATTATGATATAGGTAATAGAGAATTATTGGCTATAATTCTAGCTCTTAAAGAATGGCGTCACTTACTTGAAGGATCTTCCATTCCTCTCATGGTTCTCACTGATCATAAAAATGTGTCCGATCTGAGTGACGCCAAAGGGCTTTCTTCCAGACAGGCAGGCTGGGCTCTTTTTCTTTCCCGCTTTAACTATCTGATAATAGTCATTCCAGATCCCATTCTCGCCCTCCTTCTGTTTTGGTCCATGGTCAGGAGGAGTACGAGATCTAACACATTATCAATTCCCTTGTCTCACCTGGGTTGCTTCAGTACTTGGTCCATTGGAGGGGTTACGGACCTGAAGAACGCTTGTGGGTTCCTGCTTCTGACGTTCATGCGCCCCAGTTTCTTCGCGCGTTCCATGCTAGGTTTTCTTCTCGCCCTTCTGGTGTTTCTCCGGTAGGCGTTCCTTCGGAGGGGTTCTGTCATACCTCCGGTTGGCAGCGCGCGGGCGTCCGGGAGCGTGTCCAGGGACGTGCGCGAATTGTTGCCAACAGGGGCACACGCTACTTGTCCGGGAATTCTTAAAGTGACAGTAACTTATTACTACTATCTATTTATATACTGCCTCATTCTGTCCCTAACCTATCAGGTTTTAACCTATATAAATCTCCTTCTGACATCACTTCCTTGCCCTGTCGTGGTTTATTGTAGCCTGAGAGCGCGTTTTGATTACTTGTCTTTCATTGGTATCTGACTTTGGCTTGTTTCTGGTTATTCTTATATCTGGCTCCTTTGACCCTTGGCTTTGTTTATCGCTTGCTCGTCCCTCTCTAACCCTGACCTTGGCTGGTCTGACGTTTCTAGTTTTTCTATTTCTCTTCACGTTAAGCCCAGCCATTTTAAGGACCGGTAATACGTCTATCTGGGGTTGCCTCTATTGTCCTCTAAGTTTGCGTGTTGGGGAGCTCAACCTTGACAGTCATGAGTTGGATCCAACTGGGAACACATCTAAAAAGGCGAGTCAAAAATCTAGGCATGTTTCCCCATCTGCCTCCAGAAACACTATGACTGGCGTACCTCAGGGCACCCCTGATAGCGTGTGCAATCCACGCAAAAGAGACTTTCCACGGAAGGCAGAACGGGCTCAGCGATGGAAATGTGCAAGAGCACAGAATGAGAGTTACTCCGACTCAGAAATTGGGTCTAGCGAGGAGGCTTGATTGGAATAGAATAGTGACTCAGAATATGATGCTGGGGATTTGGCTCTTTTCCTCCGCCGCAGTGGAGATGACAAGAGGCGGCCCTGGGACTGCTTCTCCTGCGCTCATGAACCCTTGTTCGACCCTGATGACCTTCACCATCTGCGGTCAGCTGAGTAGCTCCCGGCAGACCATGTGGCCATCTACCTGGAGACCTAGGTGCAGCGCCCACTTAGCAAAGCCGCACGTAACAAGCTCCGAGCTGAGTGCCCTAGACCGGTGGTACCTAATAAGGTATGTGACACTCTGAAAGTCGATCCCAACATGATGCAATTTCTATAAAAATTGAGCTGGAACCCACGTAAGGGCCTAGATTCTGGCACTCAGATTGTGCCAGGATAAGCACATTGATATTTTTAGACCCCTGGCCAAGCTATTTGATCTGGCGGAGGATGCCAGGGCCATTAACAGGCTACTCGACCCGGAGGAACTCTGCGGTTGGGTGCAAAGGTCCATCTGTATTGCTGGCAGTGTCAATGCTTAACTCTCTATGGCTTCAAGATAGAGCCAAAACTGGCTAACCTCACCCTCACTGTGGCCTGGAAAGATGACCATGGCCTCCTCTCTGGTGACTCCTTTATTAAAGACCTTGGCTGTTTTGTTGGGGCGTTCACTTCCCTAGATAAAGCCTAGTCCTCCATGAGGAGGGTGTTCCAAGGGCAGGTCTCTACCAGGGCTGGCAGATCCAGGGGCTGTCTGGCCGGCTGCAGCTACTCTTACTCCCGTGGTCAGGGAAGCGTCTCCTTCAACCAGCACTCCAGGAGACAAAGACCCGATCCCCCTTCTTCCCATCCCATGGACGAACATGGCATTCAAGGGGATTCAGAGGTAATTCCGGTAACAGACGACCTTCGGTAAGCTTAACTCTACCTCATGTTTCTTCTCCTGTTTTTATAGGGGGCAGACTCTGTCATTTCTTTCCAACCTGGGTGTCTATCACCTCAGACACATGGGTCCTGGACACAGAGAAAGGTTTTCACATATAGTTAGTAGGGGCACCTGGTCACATCCCCTCCCCTCGACCCATCTGTTTTTCTCTTCGGGATCACAGGTTGATCGAAGATGAATTGTCAACCCTTCTGGCCAAGGAGGCTATAGAGTTAGCTCCACGCAACTCGTCAGGGGTCATCAATATCTTCTTGGTGGAGAAAACAGGGAGCCAGATGCACCCGGTAATCAACTTACGTCCGCAACAAGTTGCCTTGGTGGATTCACAATCTTTGTGCGTGGAATGGCAGGGCCATATTCTGATCTCAACTGGAATTCACCAGAGACTCAAATGTGAGTCTCCACAGCTGGGACACCCACTGCAACGGGACGCTGAGCGAATCCAGGATGCACATCAATGCCTTGGAACTCTTAGCAGGATCCTTTGTTTCGGAGTTTCGCGAAAGGGTCTGAAAACACCTGCATTCGCCTACGGATGGACAACATACCACATGGGCAGCACCCAATCGGCAGTACTGGCCCACTTGGCGATGGATTTCTGGGAAGTTTGTCTGGCACGGAATTTGGTGGTCCAGGCAGAATACCTACTGGGCCTGCACCATACTCAGGGCCTGCACAAGTTCACGCTACCTCTCGGACAGCAGAGATTGAAGATTAGAAATGGATGTATTCTACACTATCTAATCCCTATGGGGTCCCTGTGCAATCGACCTGTTCACATCGCGACTCAACACCTAGTTACCCTGTTTCTTCAGCTGGTGACCAGACCCTGCCGCAGAAGCAGTAGATGCGTTCCTGCACGGACCGCTCCTCTACACCTCCGTTTCCCATGCTCCCCAGGGTATTACTGCAGGTTCACCACCAAGTAGCGGAACTGATCCTCATCACCCCGTTTGGGGGATGCAGTCGTGGTTCCCTCAAGTTCTGGAAATGGCAATAGATGTTTCCAGGTTATTGCTGAACCGTGTGGACTTACTTCGAGATCCGGTGGGCAATCACCAGCTGCTCCTCATAGAAGGCACTCTGCTACTGATGGCTTGGATTTCAGGGGATCCTGGCAAATCTCAGGAGATCATATGAGTCAGCATGGAGATTTTGGGCTGGCTGGTGCCTGGATAGATATGTGGATTCCATTTCAGCCCCTGTAACTGCTATTCTACAATTCCTCACATCTCTGTTTGAAGCTGGCTGGGTCTACAGGATGATTAATGTGTATAGGAGGTCTGCCATCTCATCGGCCCATCAGTGTTTTGCGGGTTCTCCTGCAGGGTAACACCCCCGGTTCTACGGGGCTCCCGTCTCTCTCGCTCACCTAGACCACAATACTCCTCTACATGGTACGTCTCCATGGTGCTATCGTTGTTTGCATCATGGCCATCGATTGCGGACATTTCCTTGTGCCAATTGTTGGTGAAATTGGTCACTCTGTTTTGCCTGGTGTCCTATAAGAGGGATTCAGATGTTCGTGCCTTGGATTTTGACGCTCGTTCCTTCCCCCCCGGATGGAGTGAGCTTTAATATATCCCGATGCATGAAGACTTCAATTAGATCGGTTTCGGATCCGGCTTTCCCTTCGGCTTTGTGCCCAGTGGCTTGTCTACGAGAGTACGAAGTTCGCACTGAACAACATCAGTCACCATCTACTCCTCATCCGTTTCTATCCTTTCAACCTCCTTTTACCCCGGTGATAAGTACTACCATGGCCCGTTGGGTGAAAATGGGTATTACAACAAGCAGGGGAGCCCATTCGGTTCGGGGTACTGCAGCCTCATCGATGATGACCTCGGGGGCACGGTTGGAGGACCTGATGAGGATGGCAGACTGATCTCTGGAACCTATCTTCCGTGAATTTTACTTTAGACTGGTGACTCATGTTTTTTTCTACGGTTGTCAGTCAGCTTTGAACTAGCAATATGAGCCTCCATGTCTTGTTATAAAATTACATGATTTTGCTATTACAAGACGAAAAGTCATGATTGGGAACCTTAGATTAGGTTCATATATGCACGTTGTTGAAACCATCAGGCATTCCAAGAAACAACTAGATTCCATCAATCTCAAACAAGCTCTGTTTGTTTTCCCTTGTGCTTTATTTGGTGGGGGTGGGGGAGAATTGCAGTGAATCATATTGCATGATTCTCTATTCTAACACTTAAAGTACGCTGAAGCGTGTTGTTGCTGCATATGTAAGACTTGGTTTATTGAGCATTCATGAACCTAATCTAAGGTTCCCAATTCGCTTGGTATGCTGGGCACTTGTGTGATATGGAGGCATGTAATAGATGGGTCCATTGCTTGATATGTTGGTAAATGGACCATTCGTATACTCTGGAGAGCATGATGGCCTTGTAGTACTGTTCCATATGAGGCATTCATGGCGGAGGGGGACGCCGACAAGAGAAACCGGACCCGGAAGTAGTTCTAAAATTGAGGATTGGAACGCAGTAATAAGGTATTCAGCTGAGGAAGAGTAAAGCTTACTCTGGGATTGGCTAATGGCAACCAGAGGGAGTGGTTAGTTACCCGGGACATTTAAAATCACAAACAAAGAGCTGAAGATCCAGATTGTGGTGACGGCTGTGAAACTGCATGACCTTCATATTTTTCCCTGAAGAAGTGCATATGGAAGAGACACTTGTTTTTACTAATTATATGAAGATTTATTTTTAACCCCCATTTGGAATCTGGACTGCTAGACGAATCAGTAGATTGCTTGGCGATATGCTTTAAACATTTTTTATCTTGTAAGAGCAATAAAATATGGAGTGTCTTTTTTTTTTTTTTTAAATATTCTTTATTTTTGTGGGTGATGCACATAAAGTGAAAAAACACAAAGTGACACATTGATTGACATCAGTACAGTGTTCATAGCAGTATTACAGAGTGTCAAGAATATGTGCCCTTTGTAATAGACAGTGATTAGGCATAAGCTATCATCCATTCAGGATGGCATATTAGTTGGAGGGTATGAGAGTGGGAATGTTTACATTTTCTGGTCTATTAATAGAACCCCTAAATTACGGGGCAATGGGGGAGGGGTTGTGAAGATTCATCAGAATATAAAAGCACAACAATCAAAGCCTAGGAAATCATAATTAAGTAAACTACAACGTCTCCAAAAAATTGGTCCAATAGGTCATAAAAGGAGAACAGAGATGTCCACAGGTGACAATTTACAAGAATCTATGTGAGCAAAATAGGATTAAAATGAAGGAAAAAAAAAAGAATAAAACCCCATTAATATACAGGGATACATGTTAACAATCAGGTGTCATTGTCCTGTCTATTCCCAGACAAAAACAGGATGATGCTGTTCACGTTCCAGGAAATGTGATGCTTTGAAATGTTTCCTGTCTTTGATGACTATGATTGCCCTATAAGACCAGCAGTATGGCAGTGCTGGATTCTGAAGGGCTTTGGCAATCGGTTGCATCGATTTTCTCCATAATAGCGTGGCTCTGCATAGATCTTAGGAGAAGGTGAGAGTGTATGACTTAAATTGCATAGGCGTTATCCCCTTTAGGGCTGCGAGGATTCTTTGCTTGTCGGCATGCGATGGACAGCATAATATGATGTCTCGAGTGGCAGCAGCTGGAGCTTGGGGAGACTTGGCTATGCGGTACACTCCATCAAAGGAGAATTATTAAACTGATTTGGTAGCTGGATAAAAGCAGTCAAGTGACTGATGAAGTGTGGAAGTTCCTCAGGTGGAAGTGTATCAGCCACTCCACACAACTTAATGTTTCTGTTCCTGCCCCGATCATCAAGTTGCTTCATGTAAATAGTAATGTGAGAATATGAGAAGCTAAGGTGTTGGAGTGTCCCCAAGGTTATTCATGTCCTGTTTCAAAGTGTCTATGTCTGCTTCCGAGGTGTGCAGCGCGGGGATTACCACTTGTAGCTCTGTCTTCATTTCTGTGATGTCAATAGTAAACATATTCTGCATAGGGAGAATAAGGTTATATATGTCTCTCTTTGTGGACAGAGCGTCACTGTCCGCTGATAAGTGACCCCAGATCTGGGATGCACTCCACAGGGGAAGTGAGTGTGGATTTGGGCCGTGTGTGTGCCATTTCTTTAATGCGTGGCACCGAGGTAAACATTTGCCCCGTGTCCAGGTTTTCCCGAGTGGTAGGCTGGCTCGTTTGTGTTTTTGTGGCTCATTGCTTTGTTGGGAGTTTCACAGAGTGGGCTCTTGGGTGGGAGTGGGTGAGAAAGTCGAGAGCACAGCCTAATCTGCTGCCTGCATTAACCGCGCTTTCCACGCAATAGGCTTGAGATCCTCTGCGCCAGGTCTTGGTGTTTGCTGGGAACAAAAAGGGCATCTGTGAACTCAGTGAACCCTTCTGAGTATAACCAGTGGCATCGCTGGGGGGGCCAGAGGGGGCCATGGCCCCCCCTATGTCATGCTGTGCCCCCCCAAACGAGAATGTTTCTAACTCAGCTACTTTGGCCTTAAGTTTAAAATTACCATCTCAATTTCCTGTAAATATCTCTTTATTGAGTAGACTGTAATCTGTACTGTGATAAGTAGGCGGAGATTAATTATGTGGGTTGGATATAGTGGGCCGAGTTTTGCAGCAGTGGGTGTGGTAAACTTTCAAGGTAGTAATTGATAGCTGTGCTGCAAAATGTCCTTGGAAAGTTTTTTTTGAAATGTTGGCAACTATGGCACTGTATCAAGGGAAATGTGTTTTGTCTTTTAATAATCCCTGGTGGAAAATAATGAATCCTCCACCAGGGATTATAAAAAAAAAAAGAAGAAAAAACACATTGTGTCGGGGGCGGGGTTAAATGTGCCCCCCTACTTTTGTCCCTGGCCCACCATGTGCCCCCCCTAAAAATTAATTGTAGAGACGCCACTGAGTATAACTCAGGTGGGTGAGCACTGGTAAAGTGGATATTTCCCACTGTATCTATGGATTTCTGGTTCAGATACTCGGAGCAGCACGAAATGGCGTTGGCTTCGGTGTGCTGCTTGGCTCCGTCCCTGGAGTGTCTTTGTTAAATGAAGATCAACTCTATGTGTCTATTTTCTTTCTCTTTTTATATTTGATTTGACACTAATTGAGGAGAATACAAGAAAAGAGGAGAATACACCTAATCATTTTTAAAGGTCAATTATCCATTTTTAGTGCAATATTAAACCTTTCCCTTTTACTTCGAGTTTTTATTGTATTACGCTATGTTTAGTGTTTTATATTCATAGGTACTGGTGTGTATTTACAACACATTCAATGTCAGCTGTGAAGTAATTGGGTAAAAGTTTTCAAAAACATTTATTTTTTCCTTTATTCAAACTAAATAATACTTATTGAACACAAATCTAAATGCCATACTATAGCTAAAATTATTACACAGATAATGATTACACTGTTAATATCTAATATAAACCTAAGTCACAGAATAAAAACATAATGATAGTTATACAAATAAGGGAATAACAAATATTGACTTAAAGCAAACTTGTATAGGGCTGGCAATGTTGACAGCTGCCTACAGATGCCTTTCTAGCAAGGGTACCTATTCTTTTTTGACTCCATATATTAATCTTGCATCTGATCGCTAATTGAAGATTATGCTAGCTTTAGTGTACTAATAATCTTAATTTTAATAATGACAGGAGGCGAGTATTTTGCATATCTCTCTTTACTAACTCCATACAGCAGTAAAGAAACACATAGAAAAAAGAACCAATCACAGGAGAGCAGGATGTACATAAGGCAATGTGACCTCATCATTTCCTCTTTCAGAAAGCGACAACAAGCAGAAGTAAATATATAGCAAACAATAAAACTAATAATAACTCCAAGTTCCCATGTGCGAAGGAGCAAACTTCCAAAGAATTCTATACGAACAACGAAAAAGAGTTCAGGGTTGAGACAAATCCAAAGGATAAAATCTCCAATAGTTTCACGTGAACTGCCAATTATCTTCAGAGACGAATCATACTGAAAAGAGAATGTGTGACAGGTTTAGACATAGTCACGAACATGTAACTCCAATTAACGTACCACCTAACATCCCATTGGAGAATATAGTAACTATAATCTGATAACTGAGTAATTGTAATGAGAACTCTAATGAGGATTCCATATTAATGGAAGTACGAACATATCATATAAGCATCAATGTGAGAGGCAAACCTACCTTAGCCCCTGATATCTGCAAAGCAAACAAATTGAAAGCGTGGGCAGCAAAGCAGTGGGGGGGAAATATTCGCCTCCTGTCATTATTAAAATGAAGATTATTAGCACACTAAAGCTAGCATAATCTTCAATTTTACCACATGACAGGAGGCTTCGTATTTTGCATTTTTAACGCTGAGAAAAGAGTATAGAACTAAATAAGAGTCCTACGGTGTGCCGAGAGACCCAGTATTTGCCGTTGTGGGGAGGCCTTCCCCGTTGAGCGCCCCCGTATACACCATCTAACGGGAAATTATACAAGACCAAGTCTGACCGTTTGTCAGCAGGATGTTTAGTCCCGTAGAGTGAAAGGAGAACGACCTCCACAACTCATAGGCTGGAGATGTATGACATTGGGTAGTTGGTATCCTAGAGGATCATAGTCCCTTGGGCATCCTCAGGTAGTGATACGGGCTGCAGTTCCGTCTCCATCCTCACATAAGGGATCAAGATGCAGGACCGAACCAGACAGGCTAGGAATGTCCAGATGTAGGGGTAGTGTCGTCGCATCCCTGGCTTCCCAGATTCCCAAGAGGTCCTCGGCAGCCTGCGATCGTCTGCTGACCTGCCAAGAAACCCCCAAAGCGGGTCCAGGTCCTCAGGTAGCCGACCCTCCCGGGATAGAAGATGTCAGTACCCTACGGCTCCATGAGGAATTGTCGGTCATGAATGTAGCAGGAGAAGATCCTCGCCTGCTCTAGAATTTCTGTAGACCTTGTAAGCATGAGAAGCATAAGTCCTTCAGGGAGGTCCGGTCGGACGGAGCGCAATCACCATTGTGCCTCGACTTATACTGTGACGAGTGGTAATATCCAAATCAGTCGGCCCCTATGGGATGTGTCTCCCCCGGGAGACAGGTTGATCTTCTGTGAAGAAGATGGGGATCGAAGGAGCCTACATGTTGTCTGATAAACGTGAGTTGGTCCATCCCGGTGGATGTGAAACCTGACCGCCTAATCTGTGGTTACCTGCAGTAGGGTGCAGCCGATCTAGTACTTCTTTATCAATCCATGTATTGTGAAGTATAGGACCAAGAAGTCTAGGTATACAATGTACAGGGTCGCGGTGGTGCCGCGGAGAGTCATGCAAATATTCCCAAGTTGTGGAATAGTCTACGAATCCTCTGAGCGAAAATTCTTCTACAAGTCTGGAGGTTCCAGCCGGTTCTCGGATGAACGTGGGTGTTGACGAGTTTTCAGTTCCCTGGAGTGATCTGAATAAGGTTCTCCCAGAAGAGAGTGTCTCGTCTTCCCCGCCTGTATTCATTACTTCTTTCGGTAGTTTATCAGGGCCCACCAGGCTCCGAGCTACTGGATCGGGAAGGAGAGGATGTCCCCTGAAAACTGGGTAAGATGGTCGAGCGGGAAGAAAGAAGACTGTCCTGACGTGACTTTAGGTCCTGAACGCAAGTCGGTTGACTACGTGAAAGTGGTCTTCCCCATGATTGAGTGCCTTTGACCTAGATGTGGTGAAATCCCCTGTGGATGTAGTAGGAGGTATCTGGAGCACCATTGGTTGACTCTTGCTCTGAATGGGTAATAGAGCTAGCGGTAGCGGATCTCGGGTCAGATGTCCTGAAGCAGTTGACGACCGGCTCTGTTGCCAACCGGTTCCAAAGAATCCCTTGTAAAGGTAATCGCATAACACCTCCCTCCTAGGGGTTTGGGCCCTTATGAAAGCAGTGGGACCCTTGCGTGACTAATAAGTTCCCTTCAGAACTTTGTGCCTTGTGCCTAGGGTTCCGACTATCTTGGCGCCCAGTACCGCCAACCATCCGACAGTGTGGAGGAGTGCTGCTATAGGCATCTCATGGGAGAGGCCAACACTGGGGTTTCCTGCAAGGAACAGAAACAGATTTTTGAGTCTATATACCCAAGTTGTATGCCCGTTCCCGGGCGATGTTTGGCGGCGTCCAGCATCGCCCATGGTAAGGTCGTGAATCCTGAAAGACCTCCTCCGTTGGTCACTATAGTTGTCTGAGCCGTTCTGACTGGCATGGGTTTGTCCGACCGTCAGCGGATATGGACATTCTAAGCAAGGGGCTGCAAAGCCACAAGTGCATAACGTTGTCAAGTAGGTTTATCGTAGTAAAGGATACCCCTGTGTAAAGCACAAACCAGTATTCAGACACAGGATGCAGGGAAAACAGATCAGTCTACTATGACAGTAGGCAGTGTTCACGGAAACCCTTGCGGGTCTTATTCCGAATCGTGGCCAAATAAAACAGACTGGGGCTCACCCAGTACATAGAGGTTGCCATAGCATTGTCTCCGCTCAGCAGCACTGTGCAGTGCACGTATAGTGGGGGCTCACCCCAGGTGCACAGGGTATGAACCCTTAAGTGCTGGCCATCGCCCTGATAGAGAGTGTCAGTCACCTCTTCCATTATTAAATTTTCCTCAAGGGGAATATATATTGTTAAGGTATGGTGACTCGGAACTACTGTTCAGCGGTTGTAACCGCATGCCTCTGTTCAGCATTTTAGTGCAGTGCACACCTAGTCGGGCCCGGTGCATAGGGCATGGGCCTTTAACTGCAGGCCGCAGAGTAGGTACAGGGCATAAACCTGTACCGTATCATGATTCATTATCAATGGAGGTATTTCTTTCAGCTATAGGTAGAGGCTGTTGCCGTAAGACTTCCTTCGGTCAGGTAGAATGACTCTCCTATCGTAGGGGTCTCACCCCGAGAGCACCGGGTCTGAACCTGTAAGTGCTGGTCCCAGATCCGAAATTCGGGTTTTCAATCCTCAAGCTTGCTGTTGAGAGGGGAAGGAGTAGAAGCAGCAGTGCTGACAGACCAGTGAATCAGATGTGTACCAATTTATCTTGTCCCCCCATCCCCTAAGACTGGGTGCATCCAACAGACCAGTGAATCAGATGTGTACCAATTTATCCTGTCCCCTCTCCCATCCCCTGTCCCCCCATCCCCTAACACTGGCCTAGAGATTCTGTCTACTGCAGAACACAGCATCGGTTTGAAATTGCCCACAAGTAAAATAAATCGACGAGAACGTGAGCTGACCACCACATCCACGGGGTCCCAAAATGCTTGGGTGCATATATATTTTCAGGAAGTGAAAGGTGATTGTGTACAATGTTCCTGTGATAAGTACATATCTGCTCTCCTGATGATGAGTGAGTCACCTGTAGTGGGCATTGTTTAAGTATGAGGATGGCAACCCCATTTTTTTCTGCTCTAGCTTTATAAATTCTGAATATACATTATCTGAGACCCTGACCCAGGCTTGCCTTGGGAGTTGAGTCTCCTGTATGAAGGCTACATTGACCCTATTCTGCTTGAGTTTCCTGTAAGAGCAGTCTCCATGTGGTGGGAAAATTAAGTCATGGCACTAAAAACCAAACTATAAACAGAGAAAATAAACCAACCTAAAGTGTGTGAGATCATACAGTTCACCAGATTGATGTGGAGAGTGTAACCCCTCCTCACTGGATTTAATTAATCAAGGAGTGGATAAGACATCCTGCCTGTTATCCTGGTACATTGTATCTGATAAAGAAATTTAGGAGCAAACATGTGCCAAAGTAGTTCATCTCTACCAAGCCCCCTCCAGTCCCAGTCAGCCCAGACATTATTTATAGCTGTACCTAACACCGGTTTCAAGCCATGTTAGGTAGGTCCCTTCCAGAGGCTGAGCACTCCATTCTGGCAAATTTTAGTCTGTTTTAGCTACAGTGGGGGACTTTCCACAGAGGGAGTATAGGGTGTACCAGAGTGGCATAGGATTCCAATTAGCTAAGCAGACGGTTTCATACCCCCCTCTGTCATTTCACCTCACAGCAGATTAGTAGTGCAAAAACAAAAGCATAATGGAACTATTTACAATTTAACTATAAATAAATGATTTAATGCTTCTAATGTAGCTAGTGAGACAAATTGTGAATAGGTGGCTTGACTCTGTGATAGGTTTGAAGGCCTTGGCAAAACATTAATATACACTCTCTGGGTATATTGTATGCTCTGGGTGAGGCAGTTCTCTACTCCACTGTACTT
This sequence comes from Pelobates cultripes, assembly GCA_933207985.1. Taxonomy (NCBI): domain Eukaryota; kingdom Metazoa; phylum Chordata; class Amphibia; order Anura; family Pelobatidae; genus Pelobates; species Pelobates cultripes. Next base: position 98,589,747 of record OW240916.1, on the reverse strand, counting down.
TATGGCAGATCCAGAACACTGACACCGTTCCTCCCTTATAGTTCTTCAGACTATGAAGAGATTTTGTGTCAGGTAAGGTTTGCTCTGTCTGTGTTACTACAAATATTACTTCTTGATTATCTCTACTGTGGGAACTGTAACTTCCCCCTCCCCCCCCTCCCCCCCCACTGGGGCCATCAGCCAATGACAGCAGCTACATAGAGAGTTCAATAGCAAGCATTCACTCATGGGCACTGTCTCTGCTGCCCAAAAGAAAACTCAATGGAAATACATGAAATTTCTTCTTAAAGAACACTAGGCATGTGCAAAACCTCCAATAGTTAAGTCTCCGGGAACTCACAGTTCTATTGATTTTATGCAAAGTGTATTTGTTTTGTGTATCAGTCATATTATGTAACCTTTTGATCTTTTGCAACCCTCCCTACAAGTACCCTTATATTATATTAAAAATATATTTACATATCGAAACAACAAACTGTGCCTGCACAAGACTACAATGGATCAATGTAAGAAAGGGAGATACAAGTAATCTTGCAGAATGCACTCTTATAAAAGGGTATTATAGGCTCTTCCAGACAAAGCAAGAGAAACAGGTTTTACAAATGCATTTCCTGCATTTTTACACCTATAGCACTTGCAGAATTTCTTTGCGTGTAAAGAATGTGCCTTTTTTTTATGTTACAAAAAATGCAGTTTTAAATAGAAATTGTCACTTTTGTAAATTAACCCTGTTACAATCCCTGCTACTTCCTGGTTGCTTAGCGGAGCTCAACTCAAAAGGCATCAATTGCCCAGAGCTCCTGCACTGCAAAGATTTTTTTATTGACCTGCATCAGAAAATCTGTGTTGTGGACAACCACAGAAATTCTCGGCTTGGGAAGAAGGAGAGGGGTTGCAAAGGACACAGATAAGAGTTTTGCAATTTTTGCAAGATGGTTTTAGAGATACCCCTAAATGACTGCATGTTTTCGTTGAGGGTATGTCCACTAAATAGCTTTCTTTATTTGGACAGAGGAGTGTCTCTTTAGAGCCATTCTTTCTAATAAGTCTGCATAATATGCAGCATAGAAACATAGAATAAGACGGCAGATAAGAACCGTTTTGCCCATTTAGTCTGCCCAATTTTCTAAATACTTTCATTAGTCCCTGGCCTTATCTTAAATCTAGGATAGCCTTTGTCTATCAAACGCATGCTTAAACTCCTTCACTGTTTTTACCTCTATCACTTCAACTGGAAGGCTATTCCATGCGTCCACTACCCTCTCTATAAAGTAATACATCCTGATATTTTTAAACCTTTGCCCCTCTGACTATGTTTTCTTGTTGTGGTAGTTTTTCTTCTTTTAAATATAGTCTCCTCCTTTACTGTGTTGTTTCCCCTTATGTATTTAAATGTTTCTATCATATCCCCCCTGTCTTGTCTTTCCTCCAAGCTATGCATGTTAAGATCCTGTTACGGTACCCTCAGCATGAAATGTACAAACCGCCGTTTAGTGAATGCTCCCCGTTCACAATAACATAGGCTGTATGCGTATCCAGTATAATCATGCGAATCGCAAGCAAGGGAACGCTGCAAACTCACGAACGGGATCAGTACGGGCACTTCACTCCATGAGCTCCAAACTCACAAATCGCCAATATTAGCCGAACGCAGGTATCTCCCAAGCGGCTAATAATCCCATCCAGCAGTCTCTAGTCGTCGGTAATAAATCCCCCCAATAACGAGACCAAGCTCCGCATTGAGGGTAAAACAAAAACTGGCTTTACTGTGGGCTACCTGCCCGTATTTATGCAGGTCTCCCACTTGGTGGACACTCCCCTAGGGGACCAAATGGGAGACTGTGACAATAGACAGACATATGGCAGTTCAGGACCCACAGACACAAAATATTCCCAGCATGCAGTAGTAATTCCTCCCCTCTGCCCTGGAGATAATTGAGAAGTAATTCAATTATCTCCAGGACAAGGACAAATCGTCATTTTAAATTCAACACAGAAAACACATAAAAATATATAACGTTACATTTGTCGAATGCTACCCATTCGTATCAAATATCCCCAGATAGCCTGGATCTGAGTGCATATTATTGGCGAATAGCGCTCAGATCCCATACGCATAGTTCAATCGCCATGGAGTCAAAATCTATTACAGTTCTTCGGTATGCGATTGACTCCATGGGAAGGATATCTGGGGTAAGTCCATTCGTGCATTTAAACCTCCCGAACGGCCGGTGTTCGCCCACTTCTGTCGATTGAGAAGGGAGGTCGGCGGCTTCAGCGGTGTTCGGCTGAAAAAGTGTCAGTTTTCAGTTCCATGAAATCAATGCCGAACACCGCTGGTCTTTCGCATGGTTTAAAATGGCTGCCGCCTCGTGGTCGACATACAAACGACGACCACCCTGTATACGGTTTTAATTGAGAAGTGTCTGTGGTTAACCGCAACGTTCTAATTGGGATCAATAGGTTAACCAGCAGCTCACTTCTCTTCTGGGTGGCCGTCCGTTCGGCAGTTTTGTTCGGCGGAAAAGTCAATTCACGGAACAGGGGCATACGAATGGGTAATTTCGTTTAAAAGGCAAAACAGGCGAATCCAGCAATCCTTTCCTGGTGTCAGGGTGGCGATCAGTTGACCGGGACCCAGACACTGTCTGGGCGGCAGTGCGATGACCGGGACCCAGTTTGCTTGATTTTGATGTAGGAGTCACAGTGTGGAAGTGGATTAGCAGGGTCTGGTGCAGGGTAACCGCACGCCCCTCTGGTGTTGAGCACCAGTGTTTGTGCGGCCACATACCAGAACCCCGATGCAGCTTCAGCGGATCCCAGGAACTAAGAGCTTGGAAATAAGCAGACCTCCCAGGAGCTGAATAGGGAGGCTCTGCAGCAGGAATGTATCCAGTACAGAAACAAGGCAAGACTAGGATAGGCACCAAACATGAAAACAAGACAGAACTAGTAGAACCCAGAACCAGAGAAGGAGAGGAAGCTAAACCCAGAACATGTACACAATACAGAAGAGAAACATTAACATAACATGGGCAGGACAGGACTGTACATGGACTGGGAATACAAAATAAAAAGACAAGATATAATAGGCAAAACAAGAGGAGACATAACTAAGTACTATATGTGAAAACCATGGGGATTTAGTTACATTATATGATCATACATTGCGTAAGCCTGCCACAACGCCAATGTACCCCATATCTGGCAGGTCCTACTCTGCCTAATGTCTGCTAAATAAACCATTATAAGCACATACAGCACTTACCTGCAAGAAAAGGCAGAGAACTTGAGCAACTGCCTGCAGGGACCAACTGAAACAAAAGTAATCATGGAAAAGGAACGGGTGTGGCAACATAAAACAAACATTTAAAGGAATCCAAGAGATTTGGAATTCCAGGATCGGAATACAGGAATGAACCCAGAAAACCCAGCATAAAGAAAACCAGACATGGACTAGAAAACCAGAAAAACCAAGAAAAACTAAACAAGAATTGTAAAAAAAAATACTGGATACCAGAAGCCATTGCCAGAATGATCCACAGCTAGGAACAGGATGTGACACCTGGTAAGTTTTATCCTGCAATCCATGAACCAGTTTAGTAGCCTGTTTCTGAAATCTCTCCAAAGTATCAATATCCTTCTGAAGATAAGGTCTCCAGTACTGCGTACAATACTCCAAGTGAGGTATCACCAGTGTTCTGTACAATGGCATGAACACTTCTTTCTTTCTACTGCTAATACCTCTCCCTATATAACCACTTCACTTTGGCTGAGATCATCAAACTTGAGGCTTTTGTGCATGTGTGGCAAAAAGCTTCATGGCCCATCAGCATCTCCATGCAGACCCAAATCTAATACCCTCCTCCTTCCCCACATTCTGATACACTGCGCCCTCCCTCCACTCCAGCTAAATACACTGCCCCCACTCCAATTTAGTACACTGCCCTCCTTCCTCCAATTTAATACATTGCCCCCTTCCTTCCCAAATTTAACACACTGCCCCCCTTTTCACAACTCTAATACACTACCCTTCCCTCCAATTTAACACACTGACCCTTTCTCCACTCTAATATACTGTTCTCACCGTCACATCCATACTGCCAGACATGGTCACCCAAGAAGTGCCCAACAGGGGATTGGAACCTGGGTGCTTTATGGTTCTCAACATGTGTTCCTGCTGCTGAGCTACTTCAGTTCTTGGTTTGGTCTGAAACTTATCCTTGCCATATCTCCAGCACAGGGGGCTGTACGTAACCTGTGACTGCTCCTGTCAATCATGGTCCAGCTGTAAAGTATCATCTGATTAGCCAGGTATAAGACACTGCCTCTCCCTGAGGGCAGTGTCAGTTCATTGACTCTGGTTCCTGTGTTTCTATTTGTGATCCAGTGTTCTCCAGTTGGCTCCTGACCTTGGCTTTCTTACTGTGTATCCTGACTTCTGGCATCTTCTGACTTTGGCTTAAGCTTGACAATTCTCATGCCTGTGTCCTTACCTGTACTGCGATTTGGAGCAATATCCTGCACAGCCCCTGTGCACTGACTCATTGGCCAGGTGAATGCTTACCTGACCACCTTGGCCTGTGTTTAATTGCAAGGGTGAGCATAAATCTCTGCCTACAGGACTCCCGACTAAGTCCGTAAGCCGTGACACTCCCCCAATTTAATACACTGCACCCTGCATCCCTCAAATTAATACACTCCCCCCCCCTCCCCAAATTTAATATACTGCCCCCTCCATTCCTCAAATGAATACACTGGCCCCCTCCCTCAAATTAATACAATGCCCATCCTCCCTAATTTAATATATTGACCCCTCCCTCAAATTAATACACTGCCACCCTCCCTAATTTAATACACTTCCCTCTCCGTCCCCCAAATGAATACACTGCCCCCTCCCTGTCGTGGCACACTGGGAAAGGCTGGTGTGTTGCGCTCAATCACCGGATGCCACGTGTTTCTTGGCATCCTGTGAATGAGGGATGCACTTCACCTACCTCCCGTTGACAGCTGTCTCCTCCACTGGCCCTGCAGATGCACCACTTGGGTTGTGGTGTGCGGAGGAAGGGACACAAACTACCTACCCTCTGACGGCCGGACTAGGTTGCATGTATGCCATGCACTCCACGCTGCCCCAGCATCCCCCATGCTATCCCTACAGGATTTCCTCTAAGCAGTGTGGGGAACAGTGGCTTTCAGTTAACAAACAGACATAGCATCCCGCCCACATAGGCAGGTGTGGACACCTACTCACCCAGAGGAGCCTTCCACTTATATAGGCCCTGTGACAGACCGCCTGGCACCCCGACTGGGTGCATCTGCCAATCAATACTTCCTACTGCTCCAAGTGCTCCAAGCACTCCACCAGACACCATAACCACTGTAGCACCCACTTCCAGCATCACAGCTTGACTGGGGTCTCGCTGTTATCCACCCACCATGGACCCAAGACCAGGATCCAGCTTCCAGTGGGTGTAGCAATATGCTCCAAAAGAGTGTAGCAGTATGCTCTTAAAAGAGCAAGTGATTATAATCCCAGGGGAGTATAGTGATATAGCAATCCCCAGAGTAATACAGCTGTTTCCCCCAAACATGAGATGAGACTCTAGGTTAAGGGTAAGCTGGAATTCATTTATTGACAGCCACAACTGGCCTTATATGCAGGTCCCCATACACACAAATACATTGCCTCTCAGGTCCTGGACACTCCTATACAAAACAGGGTAATCTCTCCCCTGTGCCTGAGAGATAAAGAAAAAAACTACCACAACAAGAGGACAAATTAGAGGGGCAAAGGTTTATAAATAATATCAGGAAGTATTGCTTTACTGAGAAGGAAATGGATGCATGGAATATCCTTCTAGCTGAAGTGGGAGAGGGTAACACAGTAAAGGAGTTTAAGCATGCGTGGGATAGGCATAAGGCTATCCTAACTATAAGATAAGGCCAGGGACTAATGAAAGTATTTAGAAAATTGGGCAGACTAGATTGGCCAAATGGTTCTTATCTGCCGTCACATTCTATAATTACTTGAGTACACAAACATATAATTAAATGATCTCTCAGAAACATGCAATACAACAACACCCCAAAGGTACCCCTAAAAAGTACCCCAAGGTCTATTGCAGGGGCCATAGTCCTGAGGCAGGAGGCTGGCATGTAGGCTCCTCCAAGAACACGTGGCAGAGGCATTTCTGCCACAGGCCCTTAGACCCCTCCTCATGGGAGGGCTCTCATTCCCTGTTCAATATTAACCCCTTAAGGACTGAGCCAAATGTACACGTTGTGAACAAAACAAAATGTAAACAAAACCTGGCATTTGCGCTACATGTCTGTCCAACCGTAATTCACCTCTTTCATATTAAATGCACCCACTTTTATTATATATCATTTTATTCAGGGAAAACAGGGCTTTCATTTAATATCAAATATTTAGCTATGAAACATAATTTAATATGAAAAAAATGGGAGAAAATAAGATTTTTTTTTATTTTTTTAGTTCTACATGACATTTTAACTGTCAATGTCATAATACTGTTTGCTTTTACTGCAATAAAATACACATATTTGTATTCAGCAAAGTCTCACGTGTAAAACAGTACCCCCTGTGTACAGGTTTTATGGCGTTTTGGGAAGTTACAGGGTCAAATATAGCACGTTACATTTGAAATTGAAATTCGCCAGATTGGTTACGTTGCCTTTGGGACTTTATAGTAGTCCAGGAATGAAATTTACACCCATGAAAAATGCAAAAAACGCCAATTTTGGCCAGTGTTTGTGACTAGGTGGCTACTAAAAAAGACTGGACATACCCCGTTTTCAATACCTTGGGTTGTCTACTATTGCAAATGGTATGCCATCATAGGGGTAATTTTAATTCTTGGGCTACCAAATGGTCTCAAAGGCAACGTAACCAATCTGGCGAATTTTAATGTGAAAAAAATGAAACACACGCCTTATATTTGACGCTGTAACTTTTGAAAACACCATAATACCTGTACATGAGCGGTACTGTTGTACTCAGGAGACTTCGCTGAACACAAATATTTGTGTTTCAAAACAGTAAAAAGTATCGCAGCAATAATATCGTCCGTGTAAGTGCTGTTTGTGCGTGAAAAATGCAAAAAAGTCACTTTTACTGGCGATATCATCGTTGTAATACATTTTACTGTTTTGAAATACTAATATTTGTGTTCAGCGAAGTCTCCCGAGTAGAACAGTACCCCCCATGTACAGGTTTTATGGTGTCTTGGAAAGTTATAGGGTTAAATATAGTGCTAGCAAATTAAATTCCCTTTACTTTCGGCATGGATTGTCAGGCAGGTCCCGCTAATTGTAATTAATTAAGATACCTAATTATGTAAAAATATTACATAAATATATATGTAGAATTAATATATGTATATATATATATATATATACGTATGTGAATCTATATGTGTATATATATATATCATTTTTAAAAAAATATTTTTATTTATATATAGGCATATATATATATAGTGATATATACGTATATATTTATGTATGTAGATATATATATTTTGTTCTACGTGTATTTTGATATAAATATATATATATTAATATCACAATACAGTTAGAACGAAATAACACACATCTATATATTTTGTAATTATTTTTTTAAATTATTTTTTTAATTTTATTTTTTAACGTATTTACATATTTATTTTTTTATATTATATATAAATATATATATATATATAACAATAATTATATATATATATTTAATCAATATCAGTCTACGTGTAATTTGATATTAATATATATATTAATAGTAAAATACACCTAGACAGTGTATGTATGTGTATGTATATGTGTATATATATATATATATACTTAGATCATATATATATGTAATATATATATATATATATGATCTAAATATATATATATATATATATTTTACACTTTTTTTTTTTTATATTCTTTCTTTATTTAACACTAAAAACAACAAAAAAGAACTCATTATACATTATACAATCTTTAACATGCATTTAACAGCAATATTACCTAAAAGATTGCATTTAAGCTCTAATATCACCATTTTGAGTTATTCATCAATACAAATTTTTACACACACAAAAAACAAAAACAAAAAAAAAATACACTCTCCCCCCCTCTGCCTCTCTATCTACCTATACCCTTCCTATTCGCATAAACCTTCCAGGGTTCCCAGACCTTACCAAACATATAATAAGAATGTCTTACTCTAGATGATAATTCATCCATTATATAATTTTCTTGAATCTTTAATTCCACCTCCCTCATTGATGGTAAATCCAGATTTATCCAGCTAGCGGCTATACATCTACGTGCGGCCAATAAAATTAAAAATATTAATTTCTGCGAATGGCAGGGTATACCTGCTATTGATTTCGATAGCAAAAATATCCAAGGATTGAGTTCTATATTTCCCTGTATTACCACTTGAATTAGCTCCCTTATTTCCTCCCAATAGCTTTTAATCTTTGGGCAATCCCACCACATGTGTAAATATGTCCCTTGTAAACCACATCCCCTCCAACAAAGATCCGTCAGATTTTTACCTATTTTGTACAAAAAAACAGGGGTCACATGCCACCTAAATAATATCTTAAACATTTGTTCCTGCGAGATTACACAAATCGATATTTTGGATGCTGTTTCCCAGATATCTATCCAATCCTTAGTTTCCAAAGAAGAACCTAAATCTGCCTCCCAGTAGGATATATACTTTAATGGAGCCCAAACCGTAGGTTCCTCACTTAGTTGATTATACAAATCAGAGATAAGACCTCCCTTTAACCTACCTATTTTGCACATTTTTTCAAAATTAGTGAAGGGGAATTTAACTGCCGTTTTTACCTCCATTGAATAGGCAAAATCTCTAATCTGCAGATAACGAAAAAAATCTCCTGTCCTCAGTTCTACTCTGGTCAACAAACTAGAAAATAAAACTACCTCTCCTTCTGACCAAAGATCTACATATCTATAGATTCCTCCTGCCTTTAAGCCTTGAAAATTGTGTTCTTCCATACCAGGAATAAATTGTCTATTCCGAAAAACAGGGGTCATGGGTGAAGGGAAATTAGTTAGACCATATTTTAACTTAAGTTTATCCCAAATGTGGAGGGAGTTTGCCGTAGAAGGGCATATTTGTTTCAACCCTGGTCTTGAAACCTTATTCAACCACATATACAACCCTGGCGAGTCTGGTGTCATTAAATCTTCCTCCATATCCGCCCATCTGTATTTCCCTTGATTTGCATGCCAACCAACAATTTGAGCCAATTGGGCTGCGTAATAATAAATAATTAAATTGGGGAGACCTAGTCCCCCTTTAACTCTCGGTCTATACAAGAGAGTTCTAGCTATCCTATGTCGCTTGCCCTGCCAAATAAATGTGTCTATAGCTTTCTGAATACCCAATAAGTCCTCTTTACAGACCTTTATAGGCAATGCTTGAAATAGAAATAAAAGCCTCGGTAAAATATTCATTTTTATAGAATGAATTCTGCCAATCCATGAAATTGGTTTATCATGCCAATTCTCTAGGTCCTTTTTCAAAGTCTTAATCAAAGGTACATAGTTGTCATTAAATAATGTATTATAATCGTATCCAATTTTAACACCCAAATAGCTTAGAGATTTATCTATACTCATATCAAATTTAGTTTTTAGCTGGTCTTGTTCTATCTCAGATAAATGAAAAGGCACTCCACACGATTTATTATAATTTACCTTATAGCCTGAAATGGCTCCAAATTGTTCTATCAACTTAAACAATTCAGGGATAGATTCAGAAGGGTTTGCTATAGAGATTAAAATATCATCAGCATAAGCCGCTGTTTTATAAATCTCCCTCCCTATTTGAATACCCTGTATATTGCCACTTCCCCTGATATGGATCAGAAGGGGTTCCAATATAAGTGCAAACAAAATAGGAGAGAGAGGGCATCCTTGACGTGTGCCATTGTATATTCCAAACGGAGTATTAACTGAGCCAGGGAGCTGTATTGTTGCTTGGGGATTTGAATATAATGCACGGATTATAGTAATGCAATTGACTGGAAAGCCCCAATATTGAAGCAAATAAAATAGATAAGGCCAGGCGACCCTATCAAATGCCTTTTCTGCATCTAATGATAAAAGTATTGATGGTGTCTTCCCTACTGCCATAACCCAAGCAACATTAACTGCTCTACGTGTATTCTCATACAGCTGTCTACCTGGAACGAAACCTACCTGATCTGGATGAATCAGAAAAGGAAGTAGGGGAGAGAATCTCAGGGCAAGGACTTTAGCTATTATTTTTATATCAACATTTATTAATGATATAGGCCTATAATTTCCCACTGAAGAAGGGTCCTTATCTTTTTTTGGTAAAAGAACAATTTTAGCCATTGTAAGGTCGGCTGGAAGAACTCCGCTTTGACAAATTTCATCTATGACCTCTTGTAAATATGGCATAAGAGTGTGTTGAAATATTTTATAGTAACTACTACTAAAGCCATCTGGCCCTGGTGCTTTACCCCCCTTAATAGAAAAGCATGCCGCTTTAATTTCCTCTAAAGATATTTTGGTCCCTAATCCTTCTAAAGCATTTTTAGGGATTTGGGGTAAATTTATCTTATTCAAAAATTCTCTCAGTCTTATCTCCTGATCTGTACCTTCTATATTCTCGTTTTTAAATTGACTATATAATCTAGAAAAATATTCCCGAAATACTCCATAAACATCCTCTGGTGATGATACTAATGACCCTGAAGCGTTTCTAATGGATAAGATAGGATTAAAATGTGTTCGTAAATTATTTTACACTTTTTAACTTTAAATTTATTTTATTTTCAGCCAGCAGGGGGACCACCTGTCATTACAGGCAGTCCCCCTGCTGGCAATGCAGGAGGCAGCTATCCCGGCCATGTGATTGTGAGGTCCTAGCAAGGACCTCACTCTCACATGGCCGGGGGGGCTGCCAGGAGGAAGATCTGCTGCAGGGGGACTCCCTGGGAGTCCCCCCAACAGCGATCGCCGGCCTGGGTCCACCGGCGACCGGGTAAGTAGTGAAAGACCGGAGGGTGTACTAATACGCCCGGCGGCGTTTAGAGCCGCCTAAAATAGGGCGTAATAGTACGCCCTCCGGTCTTAAGGGGTTAAAGCACAGACCACCATAGGGTCTGTGCTCAGTTGTTGTTTTTTTGCCAATGGAGTACAGAGCCAGCTCCTGACTGAAGTGAGATGATTACCCTCACCTGTGGAGTTTCCCTAAATCAACTTTTGTCTGCCTGGAAACTGCCTTCAAACTTGGTTAACCTGTGCAATGCTGTTTCAGCCTTGGCTAAACCCTGCAATGCTGTCCCAACTTTGATTTATCTCATGCAATTCTACTACAACTTCAATCAAGCTTTTCTTTATTTGCCAAGTGCTGGAACTCTGGTAAAGATTTTATTTTTTCTTAAAGACTTTTATTTCTTATGAAATAATTGCTTTATTTACAGTTTATACTTGATTGGGACTTTTGCATTATATTTGTTTTCAAAATAAAACCTTTTAATTCAGTGATTGTATCCGTATAAAATCTCTGCATACTGAGCCCATTCACCACAAACCCGTGAGACTCCCTCACTTGAATTAATACGCTAGCCCCCTCCCTCAAATTAATATGCTGCCCCCTCCCACCCTCAAATTGATACACTGCCCCCTCCATCCCTCAAATGAATACCCAGGCATCCTCCTTCCTTCAAATGAATACACTGCCCCCTCCCCAATTTAATACACCGTCCGCCTCCCTCCTCCAAATGAATACACTGTCCCCTCCCTCATTCAAATTAACACACTTCCCTCTCCCTCCCATAAATTAATACACTGGCCTCCTTCCTCCCCCAAATGAATACACTGCCCCCACCCCAATTTAACACACTACACAGGAAGGTCTCCCAAGCCCTGCTTCTCCTACCTTAAGATGAGCTGCCCGTCCTCTAGTCGCAGCCACAGTAATAAGCAGCCCCAAGGCAGGTTGCAGCAAAGATATTCATTGTGGGCTGCATGTAGCCCGCAGGCCTTAAGTTGGACATACTTGCTTTTAAGGGACACTCCAGATCCCTAAAGCACTTTATCATGCTGAAAGGCTTTATGTGTAAAGAGAGTGTACTCTTTTTGCAAAATGAAAAAAAAAGTGCAAATCAATATAAATTTACACTTTATATAAATTAACCTGGTTACACACTCCTCGCTTTCAAACAGACATCAGATCCTGTTACTTGCTAGTTTGGTTAGCTCAATGGAGCTTAAATCAAGAGGCAGGCAATTGCTCAGAGCACCTGCCATGTCATTGAGCTGTATTTGAATGTCTGTGATCGGACAGCCAAAGAAAGTCTGGGCATGGGGAGAAGGGGAGGGTTTGCAAATACAGCAAACGTGACAGGTACATAGTCGTGCCCTTGGACATTAAGAAGAAATCCCCCATGCATACCCAATAATGTACGGACACCAATATGTTGGGTAAAATTATGTCTACGGCTTTTAATATAATATAATATCAATATTAATACAAAAAGTCATTGTCAAACAAACCCTATGACACAGTATATAACTAGCCCCCCACAACATTACAATGACCCCAAAATAAACAACATAATAATATAAATAACATTATGAAACATAATAAAGTGCAAATAACTTGCCCGAATTATCCAATGTATGGGTATACCGAGATACCACTATACTCCCAGGTTCTGTGCAACAGGCTAGCTTGAAAACCTCCCATACCAACTTGCCGAATGAGCCAATGTAGGGGTATAATGAGATACCACTACACTCCCAGGTTCTGAGCAACAGTACAGCTTGAAACCTACCATTCCAACTTTTAAACCACTAAATTAATTAAATCCATAATAACAACCCATTACACCCACCAATTTACCTATCCAGCCCCCCGCCGCTGTTACCAGATGGAGGATAATTCCAAACCTAACCAAAATCAGGGAGGGTGGGAGGGTTGTCAACAAGGTTAGTAAGAAAGCATTTTAATGGGAAAATTTTAAAATGGCTGACATTCATGTATCAGCCTGCCCAACCCATCCGGGAAAACACTTGCATCAACACAGGGCTTCGGGTACAGGGTCCGCCTGGATATTGCTCAGGACGACTGCCTCAGGGTACCGAGTCACGTAGTCTATGATGGTCAGAATGTATTTTAGCCAGGGGGACCTATGATATCGACATCTACTTTGCCAAAGGGGTCTTAAATGATCGGTAGGGGATGGAACGTGGACTTGTGCCGGTCGACCCCGCTTTCGCCACCTTCGTCACCTTCTGGCAGACTGCTTCACATCCTGGGAGATGCCTGGCCAGAAGAGGCTTTGAGTGAGTTGGGCGTGTGTCTGGCCCTGTCCCAAATACCCTGCCAGGGGATATCATGAGCTATCTTCAGTAGCTCCTTTTGATACTTCCTGGGTATCACCAACTGTTTGGTGGTGGTGGGAGCGGTCCCTGATTTTCCTTTCTCTACCAGGCGATATAGTAAACCCTTTTCCAACGTGAACCACTCATTAACCAACCCAGCTCGACTATTGACCACTTGATTTCTGAAGGACTTCAGGAAGGGTCGGACACTACCTCCCTCCCAAACTCGGCAGGCGTATCCCAGGGTAAGGGTGTCAGGGTAGGAGAAGGGCCACGGGGAATAGGATAAGGGGGACTGTTACAGTTTTGTTTACTGCTGGGACAGCTACGGGAAATTGGGGCATGGGGTGGTTGCTTGTGCCTACCTGAGCCTCGGAGTGTGAGCTGCCCTGGGTGGTGCGGGCTTGCTGCTAGGTCGTCACTGGGTAGGCCTCCTCAAGTTCGTTGGTGGGGACATAGGTGGAGGTGAGCTGGCCCAGGTCATTGCCCATCAACACATCGGCGGGTGGATTGTTCATGAGCCTGACCTCCAATATCCGGTTCCCATCGCCCCAATTGAGATGTACCCGGGTTGTGGGCAGGCGGTGAGCTCTTCTCCCCTGCTACTCGGACAGCAACGGTTCCTCCTATCTGATCATTCTCTGCAACAAGCTGGTGCTGCACAAGGATCTCGCAGACCCTGCACCTGGCATCCATTCAGCTGGACCAGCTGTCGCTGATGGTCCCGATTATCTGTGGCAGCCTTTATAGTGTCTGCCTCATGCAGGGTGCTCCAGGCTTCCTCGTTAGGGTTGGGGCCATAAGTGGTGGCTGCCTGATAAGTGGGCAGTGTCTCTGGGTGTCGGAGGGGCCCCTTGAAAGATCCACACGGACCGGGCCCTCATCTGGGGGCAATCCCTCTTGTAATGGTCCCACTGGTGACACGGACCAGCTGCCTGGCTTGGGGCCCTCGGGGTTGGTGCAGGATCCGGAGAGCCTTGGGGTGGGGTGGTTGCAGGGGAGTTAAACTGGAGTGCCAGGAATACAGGGGGTCAGTGGATTGGGGTGGTCGCGGGACGGTGGGGTGGTCTGTTATCTGCGTATTTATCTGCTTTCTGGGCTGCTTCCATTAGGATCTTATGCTGTCAGTCTCTTACCCAATCTTGAATTTCTGTGGGTAGCCCATTGTAAAAATGTTCCAACAGGAACAGCTGCAGCACTTTCTCTGGGGTCTTCGCCTGCTGGGACTGCACCCAGCTTTGGGCTCCCTTGTTCAAATAGCAAGCTCACTCAGCATGGGAGTCTTGGGACCCCTTTTTCAGTTCTCGGAACTTTCGGTATGCCTCTGGGATAATGCCATACCTCGTCAACAGGACCTGTTTCACAGCGGCATAGTTCCGCAGGTCCTTGTCGGGCACAGCCTGGTAAGTATCCGCAGCTTTCCCCCTGAGGTTCCCGGCCAGAAGGGGAACCCAGTCTGCTGGGGCAATCTCATGTAACAGGCAGAGGCGCTCAAAGTCCTGCAAAAAGTAATCTATGCCTTCTTCCGCCTCTGCAAGCTTTTTGAAGGCTTGGTAGGGTAGTTTGGGCTTGGGTTCTACAGTGGCTAGATCCCTGGACTTCCCCAGCCCCTATATCAGCGCTGGATGCGGGGTTCGCCCATGCCCTCTGCGCCAAGATATAGGCTTGCGCCTCAGCAAAGATCTGGGGCATGATTTCCGAAAGGGGCCTCTCACCGTAGTATGCCAAGCGACGATCTATTTCCTTGCCCAGGGCATCTTTCTTACCCCCTGGTGGCTGTGCAGCAGCTGCGCTGCGTATTCGGTCGTTCTCCATGAGGGCAGCAACCAGGTCTGCCTTGGGTTGGAGGTCGACTGATTCCCCTCTAGACTCCAGCAATACCTGCAACATTTGTCGCTTTAACGTTCAGTAATCCATCAGTCGGTTCTGTTCACCAACACTGGTTCTGCATGGCTGGGAAGGACCATCCCACCGCTGCCACCAAATGTAGTGGACCACGGGTAACCCGACCAGTTACCTCCGCTATTTCCCTTCCTTCAGCCATTCAAGAACCCTTACAACAAACAGACATCCATTTTCTCCCCAGTAACTGGACAAAACAGTACCTGGAGGTACTGGTATGTTTTAAGACAACAGCTTCATGTGACGGACTGTCTGGCACCCCGATTGGGTGCCTCTGCCAATCACTGGTTCCTAGTACCTCCAAGTACTTCCAAGCACTCCACCAGACACCATCAGCACCATAGTCCTCCAGCTTCCAGTGGACAGACCTCTCCTACTCCCGAGAGTGTAGCAGGCTGTTCTTACCAGAGCAAGTGATTATAACCTAGAGCAGATACAGCTGTCCCCCTCCACCCCCCACACACATGAGATGAGACTCTATGTTGAGGGTAGGCAGGAACAAATTTATTGGTTCCTTTTATGCAAGTCCCCATGCAAGGGCCCCACCCCCCCGGACTTGAGAGTAGACTACAATAAAACAACTACACAATGACATTGGCTCTCAGGTCTAGGACACTCCCATATATAAATAAGATAATCCCTCTTCTGTGCCTGGGAGATAATTGAATCAGGAACTGTACTAATCTAATCAAATTATCTCCAAGCACAGAAAAAAAAAAATTTTTGCAAACCCCCAAAAATACCTTTAAACACAATAAACCCCCCACAATTTTAATTAACATTTCCTGATAGCCCCGATCTTGGTGACCAACATATCCAAAAATCACCCAGATCGGTTCAGGGGTTTGGAACTTTTATGGAAGTCATAATTATGCCCAAAACAGTTCCAAGAAATCAGTGCTAATGGTCGGTCAAATTCGGTAGTCTTTTACAGGTTTCCCTGCAGGCCCCATAGTCTGTGGACAGGAGGCTGGCAAGCAAGCTCCTCCAGAAACTCGTGGCAAACTCACGTGGGAAGGGGAGTTTGTCACACCCCATAATGTCATTATGGCGTTCTATTCCATCTGCATTATAATGGGTTTAAAGCCGTTGCTGCAACATGGAACACCATAACGGTTTTTGGCCCCAGAAGCTCCAGGATACTCACCTTTCTAGCGATGCACTTCCAGGTGGGCTGCCTGGATTGTCCTAGATCCTAGAGCTTTGGCCTACTATGGGACATTGCCCACAAATTAAATAATTCCATGACCACCTCTTCCACAGAGTACTAAAAAGCTTGATTGGGAGAGTTGGGTACATATATATTCAGTAAGTGATAGGTCACCGTGCACAATGTTCCTGTGATAAGTGCATATCTGCTCTCCTGATCATGAGTGTGTCACTTGTTTGGAACAAATGTTATGTATGAGGATGGCAACTCCATTTTTTTTCTGCAGGGTTATAGCTTCATAAACCCTTGAATGTACATGGTCTGAGATCCTAACTGTGGCTGCCCTTGGGTAGCTCATCTCCTGTATGAATTTTAAATTAGCTCTCTTCCTCTTGAGTTCCTGT
Organism: Pelobates cultripes; assembly: GCA_933207985.1. Taxonomy (NCBI): domain Eukaryota; kingdom Metazoa; phylum Chordata; class Amphibia; order Anura; family Pelobatidae; genus Pelobates; species Pelobates cultripes. The sequence goes on along the minus strand of OW240916.1, from coordinate 98,572,887 downwards.
AGGTATAGTCTCAATTTGTTGGGGGAATTAAGCCCCTTATTGTTCAGTTAGGTCACCTTCAAAGCCATAAGTACGGACTAGGTGATTTGGGGCTACTGGCAAGTCTAGTGTGAGAGTTTAGCAGAGCAACAGAGCAAATAAAAAAACATGTAGTGTGTGAGGTCATACAATTTGTCAGATTGATGTGCGGAGTCTAACCCGTCTTTCCTAAAATTAATTAACCCATTTTTTGGGAGAAGAGTGCTTGTCTGCCCATCACTACTGTACAATGTATCTAATAAAGTAATTTATGAGCAAACATGTAAACTTAACTTTGGTATTGACTTTCAGTTAACCCCTTAAGGACACAGCTTCAGAAGCTTGACTTACGCTTAATGACACAAGCAATTTTTGCATTTTCTTGCTGTTTGCGTTCAACTGCAATTTGCATCTCTCTCATTTATTGCACCGACACATATTATATACTGTTTTTTAAAGGACAGAAAGGGCTTTAATTTGATATAACATATATATATATATATAAATGCTTACTTATTATAAAAAAAATACAGAAAAATGCAAAAAAAATGAAAAACATTGTTTTTTTTTACAGTTTTTGCAATAATAATGTGTGCATAATTAGTGCAGGTTAAGGAAAGTAATTAAAAATAAATTTATTTATTTGTTCTGATTTACAGAATATATAATGTGTCTGGGATTTTAAGTTTTTTTTGGTAGTTACAGGTCACAAAGCACAAGGAGTAAAATAAACTTTTAATGTGGAGCGATTTTAGAATTTGGTATGTTTGTCTTGTAAGCTTAATAGCCATAAAAGAAAACAAAATTGCCACACAAAAGTATATATTTATATAAAGTAGACATCACGGGCTATTTACCTAAGGTTGTTTTGACACTTTCTACGTAGCCATTTCACCGCCAACCTCTGCTAAATATTGGAGTAAAATTGTGTTCTTTTTGGTTTTTGGCACACAAACTTATAACAGAGAAATTCTCGTGTATATTTTGTAAAGTTGGTGTGTGCTATTCCTGTACAAAGTTTTATTTTGTGTTCAGTTACATCTGCTGAGTAAAATGACACCCCCATTGTATGTCTTTTGCACTATTTCGTGAAGTTACAGTGCCATACAGGATACCTGTCCTTTTCAGTATTCACAGTAGAATTTTGAGAGATGGATTTAATGAGCCTTAGCTTCCATTTTGGGGTATTATAACAGTTTGGCTGTTCAAAAAACCCCCACAAAGGCCTACCATTTGTAAAAGTAGACACTCCAGGGTATCTCATAAGGTGCATATTGTGCCTTAACATGCCCCCATTTTTTCACCAATATATGCCAAAGTATGTGGTAAAAAATAATTTTGTGCATTTTTTACATACGGATTGCATTTTTGCTGGGCGTTTTGTATATTTCATATGTGCCACTAAGTTCAAACCCCCCAAATTATGCTCAGCTAAGTCTTCTGAGTAAAATGACACCCCATATGAATGTCTTTGGCACTATTTCGTGAAGCTACAGTGCCATATAGGAGACCTGTCCTTTACAGTATTCACAGTAGAATTTTGAGAGATGGATTTAATGAGCCTTAGCTTCCATTTGGGGTATTATAACAGTTTGACTGTTCAAAAAACCCCCACAAAGGCCTACCATTTGTAAAAGTAGACACTCCAGGGTATCTCATAAGGTGCATATTGTGCCTTAACATGCCCCCATTTTTTCACCAATATATGCCAAAGTATGTGGTAAAAAATAATTTTGTGCATTTTTTACATACGGATTGCATTTTTGCTGGGCGTTTTGTATATTTCATATGTGCCACTAAGTTCAAACCCCCCAAATTATGCTCAGCTAAGTCTTCTGAGTAAAATGACACCCCATATGAATGTCTTTGGCACTATTTCGTGAAGCTACAGTGCCATATAGGAGACCAAGCCATATCCGTTTTTACCAAACTTTGAATTTTGACGCTGGGCCTATGTGCAATTTCCAAGCATCTTCGCAGGTTTTAAATTCAAACTACCCCACAAAGGCCTACCATTTCTTAAAGTAGACACCCCAGGGTGTTTCAAAAGGTATAGTTTGAACCTTAGCGTGGGATCATTTTTCCGCTAGCTTGTACCAGATGTAGTGGTAATAAGCGTTTTTTCTGCCTTTTTGACATACAAAGTGAGTTTGCACAGTATATTTTGCAAACCTTATGTGTGCTACGACTGTATAATACTTCATATGTTGCTCAGCTATGTCGGCTGAGTACAGCAATACCCCCGTATGTACCTTTGCCAGGTATGTGTGGACATCGGAGGGGCACATTTGGGACACAGCCATTCCAGTTTTTTTCAAACTTTGAATTTTTATGCTGTGCCTATGTCCCATTTTAGAGTATTTTACCAGGCTATATAATCCAAATTCCCCATAAAGCCATACCATTTCTTAAAGAAGACATCCCAGGGTATTTCAAAAGGCATATTTTGAACCTTAGCGTGGGATCATTTTTCCGCTAGCTTGTACCAAGTGTAGTGGTAATAAGCATTTTTTCTGCCTTTTTGACATACAAAGTGAGTTTGCGCAGCATATTTTGCAAACCTTATGTGTGCTATGACTGTATAATACTTCATATGTTGCTCAGCTATGTCGGCTGAGTACAGCAATACCCCCGTATGTACCTTTGCCAGGTATATGTGGATGTTGAAGGGGCGCATTTGAGACGCAGCCATTCAGTTTTTTTCTAACTTTGAAGTTTTACGCTGTGTCCATGTTCCAATTTGGAGTAGTTTAGACGGTTGGTTATTGAAACTTCCCCACAAACACATACTATTTATTAAAGAATACACCCTGGGGTAATTCAAAAGGCATATTTTGAACCTTGGCGTGGGATAATTTTTTCTCTAGTTTGCTCCAGGTGTAGTGGTAATGAGCGTTTTTAAAATGTATTTTTTTACTTTTTATAACTTTTTTACTTTTAAAAACTAGTTTTTAAACTTTTGTTTTGCTTATAAATTTTTTTTAAACTTTCCTAAACTTTCTTAAAACTTTTTTACAGATTTAACATTTTTCTAAGCTTTTTTTTTACCGTTAACCCCTAACTAGCAGTACGCAGCAGTAACAGTAAATTCCCCATTTTCCCATAACTCCCACCCACCCCAGCTAGCAAAATATATAGTTATAAAATATTTAAATTAATTAATTAAATAAATTGAACCCCTGAGGGTTAAAAAAATAAATAAAAGTTAATCCTCAGGGGTTAAAAAAATTAGATCACAGTATAATACTGTGATCTCTATTTGATCGCTGTAGGCAGTGATCGACTGGCAGGGAAGGGGTTAATTTTTATTTGGACTAGGTAAAGTGTGTTTTTTTTGTTTTTTTTACTTAAATGTTATTAAAACATTTTTTTAAACTTAATTTTTAACTTTTTAAAGTTTCTTTTAAAACTTTTTTTAACGTTAACCCCTAGTTAGCCTAACGCCAAATCCCCCAATTCCCCACTAACTTCCACCCACCCCAGCTATCTAAATATATAATTAAAAATAATTTAATTAATTAATTTAATTAATTTAACCCCTGAGGGTTAAAAAAAAAAAGAATTAACCCTCAGGGGTTAAAAAAAAAAAATCAGATCATAGTAAAATGTAATCCCTGCCAATTGATCACTGTAGTCAGTGATCAATTGGCAGGGAAGGGGTTAATTTTTTATTAAAATGGGTAAGGGGGGGGGGACTTTAAATAAACTTTATTTTTTTTTACAGCAGGGGGCAGGATCAGCACTGATCCGGCTCCCTGCACTTCACACAGAACCCGGAAGTGCAGGGAGCCGGTAGGTGAGTATAGAGAGCACATGTGCTCGCTCAGACTTGTGGTCAGAGCGAGCACATGTGCTGGGCAGCTTGACCGGGTGCTCCCGGTATGCCTCCAATGCAGAGGCATACCGGGAGCACCATTAACCCCGCGATCGCCGCGATAGCGGCGATCCGGGGTTAATTTTACCGCGTGACGGACGAGGTCCGTCACCCGTCGTTAAGGGTCTCCCCTGTGTGACGGACCTCGTCCGTCACCCGTCCTGAAGGGGTTAAACATTGTCTCGCTAAGACTCAAAGTCTTCCGATATTCCTATGATAACCCTTGGCTCATGACAGTCTTCCCCTATAGCTTGATTAAAAAATAACATCTTCCTGAATGTTGCCAAGAGTGACTGCAGTCCCCATGAAGATTAGGCTCCAGCTAATGGACTGGGCCACTGAAAGGGTTAAAAATCCTTTTTGCTGTAATGCCCCTCGTGACGGATCACCTGGTACCCCGGCTGGGTACTTCTGTCAAGCTCGCTTCCAAGCTATCACCGGGACACCAGTAGTGCTTCAGTCAGCTTGGCTGGGGACTATCCTTCACTTCCCATCCTGGAACAGGGTCCTGGGTACAGCTTCAAGTGATTAAGCTCTCCTACAGAGAGTATAGCTGATCCACCCAAACACTAGTCCAGACTGAGTGAAAGGTAAAAAGGAACTGGTTCATTATGGCCACTGTTATGTATTGGGGTGTTATGCAGTCCACCTTCCAGTAGATGGCAGCATAGTGAAGTTATGCACTTGTTCTGTTCTGTTAGTCTCTCTTGTTTTTATGTTATTATGTGTGTGTACTGAAGTAAAGAGAAGTTCTATTTTACTACAATGTGTGAGAGCCATTTTGTGAATATATAACATGCTATACATGAAAGCCACGTTGCCTGCTTATATACAAAACCCCCAGCAGAGGGTCTTCATACAATACAATGCAAGCCCCTCCCAAAGATCTCTGTGCCTGGGAGATAATTGAGCTAAAGACCGGCATGCGCATTAGATCTCCCCCGCCGCCAAGGGACATCAGCGCTGGACCCAGGTAAGTGATAGAAGGCTTTATTAACCCGTTCAGCACCACGGGGAGGGTGGGTCTTGACAAAGGGGGAAGCTAATCGAGTTTGTTTTCCTGGCACTATAGTTTCCGTTCAGTTAGACCACTTCAAATGCTAACATTATTAATCAAAGCTAATCCAGGATAGTAAACACTATTTTTACCATGGAAATCTTTCTCTATTTTACAGTCACAAATAGAATATTTGAAATCAGTTTGTAACTATGAAATGCTTTATGGGTTGGCTTAAATGACATTTATGTGCATGCTGTATTCTAAATCAGTCTCTAGAATGTTCTCATAACAATGCCCCTAGTCACACCTCTAGTCACACTACTCATACACGCAAATATAAATATCATATTTGTCTATCTGAAATGCAGTAAGGCATGCAGATTTTCTTAGACTATTCACATTCTTTACCTGTTCACAAGCATCCCGTGCCTAGTTGAACTTTGCAACCCCATTCTTTATAACACCTCAAACACTCCCACCTGCGCTCCTATACAACACAGGACTCAGACAAAATCCTTGACACAGTGCAGTAAAATTCTTGGTAGTTTATTTCAACTTAATTTAGGAGGATCAGAACCTTCCTTTGATGAATTTTGTCCCATTCCTGCAAGCAAAGCAAAAGGTTATAAGCAAACACATTCTATGTTTTTCCACTGCAATTATAAAAGATGATTAGAATGCAATGAACAATTATGTATTAATAGTTATATATACAAACAGATATATACATACCAACATACAAAAACGCTTAAACCACAAAAATAGAATTAATTTTGGGCTGGACAGAAGGTACTATGAATCAGTAAAAGTACTATCCACTAACCCGGGTAGCCCCACCCCTCGGACTTGACTAATCATGAACAACAAGTTTACTCTTGAGTGGTCCCACCACTCAAACTCGAAGGGAGACGCCATTCGTATTCCAACTTAGTACAGTTCAATATAGCCCAAGTGGGAGATCAAAAATAAAATTATTAAAAATGTTCACCACTCGACTTGGTCATTCCCGGACACAGCCCTCAAAATTATTGGAACATTTCATGTTCACACAAGTTAAGTTTCAAAAGGCGTACCAATTTATTATAACAAAGCAAGAGGTTATATAAGCTTGCAAATAAAAGTTTTGAGACTTTCATAGGTGTCAATTGAAGTTCCACCCTGGTCTGCACCTCCTGTACTTTTAAAAGGTTTGAACTCATTGATTCTCCTGAAGTTCTACCTTCTGCGTGGTCGCATGTGGAAGCAGCGGCATTCTCATGAACAGACTTCTGTTCTTGCTGTGTTTGGGAGCTGGCGTCCATACAATTGGAGTTCTGCCTGAAGTATAGGTAAGTGACATTTGCACAAACAGAGGTGGCATTCGTACACACAGAATTCTGCCTTCTGTGTCTGGTAAGTTGTGTTCGCACGAACAGAGGTGCCGTTTACATGAACTTCAGCGGTCGGAATGGGTGGTTGAGCCGACCACGCTGTCTAGGAGTTTGTGCTCTGACACGGCGTCCTCCTGGAGTGAGAGAGAGAGAGATGCGGCATGGGAGCGTGAGGTAGGTGAGTTCGGAGCAAGGTCCTGATAAGTGTACATAATTAAGCTAACAGGTTAAGATGTTTTGTACAATCATAGATATAAGATATAGGTGAAGACTGACATGAGCCAAGGTTTATTATGTGAATATTGGAAGAATTTGAGTCTTAGAGTGTCATGACCACACTTACCTGGGGATCCCTTGCTGCATCTCAATTCCCAGACAAGTATCCACACTAACGCTAGTCGTACAAGTATTAGACATGTGCTTCTTCCCTGGTTACTGGATCAAGCTCTGCCTGCTACCCACCTGATACCTCTGCTAGAAGATCACGCCATGGCACCAGAACCACAAGTGTCTTTGCCAGAACGCTTCTCAGATGACAGATCCAAATACTGTTCCTTCATCATGGCTTGTGAACTATTATATGATTTAAAATCAAGGACTTATTATTTTGATGCTGTCAAATTGCGCACTTTTATTACCCTTCTCTCAGGTCCACCACAAGAATGGGCCCATGACCTCCTGCGTATTAATGATCCCTGTGTTCAAATCTGGAATGCATTTTTTACCGCCATGTCTGCTATGGTATGATGATCCTAATAGACAAGATGTTGCTCAAACTGCCATTAGAGCACCACGTCAAGGCTGCAGACCTGTCGAGGACTAATTAACAGAATTCAAGCGAAATACCACAGACACACACTGGAATGAGGTTGGGCTGATCAATTAATTTCTTCTAGGTTTGTCTGAATCATTAAAAGATGACTTTGTTCATTTTGGTGTGCCAGACACCTTGGATCCTTTATGCAACAGGCTATCCAACTAGACCGCGTCTCGGAGAATGGAGACAAGAAAAAGTAGAGACTTATGTTCCAGCTTCTAAAATTACATCCTCAGGCTATTCACCTACTTCTTCAACCATGGTCTCTGCACCCTCAACAGAAGAACCTATGCAAATAGGCCTCGTACAAGGAAAGTTACCCGCGGCTGAACTACAAAGAAGAAGAGAAAACCTTCTCTTCAACAAGATGCCAAGGACTATGTCAGTTCCTGTATCACTTGTGCCCGTACTAAAACAAGCACATCCAAAACTGTTGGATTGTTACAAACATTACCTGTCCCATCCAGACCTTGGAGTCATTTTACAGTTGACATCATCGTAGACCTACCTACTTCACAAGGATACAATGCCATCATGGTTGCTGTAGACCGTCTGACCAAAATGGCACATTTTGTTCCAGTCAAGGGGCTCCCTACAGCCAAATGGACTGCCATCCTTTTTCTCGACAACATTTTTGAACTACATGTAATTCCTGAATCCATCCTCTCAGATGATCCTCTCACTTCACGCTTCTGGAAAGCCTTCTGTCAGTCACTTAAAATATCTGTAGATCAATCCGCTGCCTTTCATCCCCAAATCAACGGACAGACTGAGAGAACAAACCAAACCCTGGAAACATATCGCTATTGTTACTGTACTGATTTACAATCCTATTGTAGAGAGTTGTTATCTACCACTGAATTTGCTTATAACTCAAAATATGATTCCACCCAAGAATCTCTTTTCATGTTGAATTATGTCTTCCATCCAAGTACCCTTCCAGAAAGTCTCTCACTTACGCCTTTTCCAGAATGTCACAATACATTTACAAAAACTAGCTCAGGGTTTTCTACGAGCCCAACTGACATTACAAGAGAGTCAAGAAACGTACAAAAAATATGCTGACCACAAAAGACAAACTCCACCGACTTACCAAGTAGGCCAACTGGTCTGGTTATCTACAAAATACTTGAAGTTATCCTGTGCTACCAAGAAATTGGGACCCAAGTTCATTGGCCCTTTACGTATTTTAAACCTTGTCTCCACTGACAATGTATGACTAGATCTACCACGTCAGTATTGGATACATTCTTTATTCCATGTTTCTCTAATCAAACCTGCCCAACAAAATCCTTTTCCCAACAGAGATATACAACCTCCTCATCCGATAACAGTTGATAACCTGAATATGAAGTTCAGGAGAGTCTAGATTCTAGTAGGTGCAGAAGAAATATAGAATACCTCATCCACTGGAAGGGTTATGGTCATGAAGAAAGGTCTTGGGAACCTGTAGAAAGCGTCCATGCACCCTGACTTATAGGAATCTTCCTCTCTCGACATCCTGATTGTTCTTAATTAGTTAATTGGATTTTATCACAATTATCACAACACCTCAACGTTCTAAGCGGTCAACTGGGTGGTCGGGGTTCATATGACCGAACCTGAGGCGGCGGCCATCTTGGAATATGAATGCGGCAAGCAGTGTTTTGTCACTGAAGACACGAAGACTTCCATGGTCACGGATGTTCGGCATTATATGTACGAAATGGACGACGTTCGTTAATAACATCTCCCGAACCACTATGACTATGAGAACGGATGCACAAACAGTTATATCTCCTATAGACACTAGTTTAATACCCTTATGTCTCCAGAGGAGGCATCACAACCACGCTAGGGGTCCATTGCTGCGTCTCCGTCCACAGCTGTGGCAGTTCCCTCATAATGCACGCCAAGGATTCTGGCATGTTCGGGGACAGTCGGCCGGCATTCCTGTAAAACATGGTCATGGTGCCATGGCTTCCCACACCACAACCCGACCCGCAGGAAGCTCCAGCCAAGCCCACGTGTAAACTCCACATTCTCTAGGTACGCACCTGAAAGCCAGGCTCTTAAAGAGACCGAATACCTGAAATGGTTTAAAGGGACTAATCACTTTTCAACCAATAGTATGTGAGAAGTGGATACCTCTCCCCTATATAATCCCAGTCTACCCTTACCTCAGTGCTCAGTTATACTGTGCTCTTCGGTGCATACACTTCTTTGGATCCTGTTTTCTTCTGACCCTTGAACTATCTGCCTGTTATATAATTTCTGAACCTGCACTACCTGTCCCCGACCTTAGTTTACCCTGATCACGAGATTGTCTTACCTCGCTTTTGGCTCTCTACTGTCTCCTGGGCCCCACCTGTCAAAAAATCCCAACATAGAGAGACAATGTTTAACTAAAAGTCAATACCAAAGTTAAGTTTACATGTTTGCTCGTTAATAACTTTGTGACAGACCCTCTGTCCCTGAATTTTAAAGTTTATGTGTCTTTTCGCCTATCCGTTCGACTAAGTACAGTTCTGCCTTATTTCACCATTGTCTGTTCGGCTGACGAAAGAACTACCGAACGACCAACCACCCAAATATGGAGTGTGGCGCTTGTTAACCTTATTGACCCTCTTAACACCTCTAAAACCGCAAACACCTGTTGTGCCTAATCATTAAATTCATGAAGCACCAATATCCAAAAAGTAATAATCAATTACCTAATAAGGTTTATAGCGATATTGGCGGGCACACAACCCAGTTCGAGATGAGTGTCTTGGGCTATAGGAAAAAGAAACCACACAGAGACCAAGTTGCAGATAAGAATTCACACCACACTTTATTGTCCACAAGGGGACCCAGTACAGAGTAAGATTAACTCTCCTTAAGTAGTTGTATGCATTCACTTCAAAACAGCTTAGTATCTAGATATATCAGCTTAAGTATACATCACCGTTAGAGGGGCTTGTGTCTTCTGCACTTGACTGGGGAGAACTCTGGCAGTCGGCTTGGAGGGACCCTCTCTGGGAACAGCAGAGACCAGAAACACGCGTCCGCATTACAGGTGGGTAGTTCTCCAAGTGAGTGCCAAGTTTCTCCGTCTTTTATACTTTTTATCAAGTTTGTAACTTTTCCAAGATTTTTTATCAGTGCAGCTCAGCATGTATCTTGTCATGCGCATTAAGTAATCAGTATGGTTGATCAGGCCAGTCATGACCACCCAAGGCTCATGCCAGACACGTGCGGTATCTTATTCTATCTATGTCCCTACTCTCATCATTTTTCTATACATTTGTTGGCACCAATTCCCTCTGTTCAGCACGTGGGCCTTTTTGGATATTGGCCAGACATGCTATGGAACATTCTAGGCAATGTTGAATTTCTTAGTGCGACACAGTTTGAATTTCTTAGTGCGACACAGTTTAAGCATTTTATGCAATGTCATCGTAGCTGAATTTCTTAGTGCGACACAGGTTGAATTTCTTAGTGCGACACAGTTTAAGCCAAGTGCCATCTTAACTATCTATAATAGATTAATTTGCTCATTAGTGATCAATCAATCATTCTTAATTAGTTAATTGGATTTTATCACAATTATCACAACACCTCAAGGTTCTAAGCGGTCAACTGGGTGGTCGGCGTTCATATGCCCGAACCTGAGGTGGCGGCCATCTTGGAATATGAATGCGGCAAGCGGTGTTTTGTCACTGAAGACACAAAGACTTCCATGGTCACGGATGTTCTGCATTATATGTACGAAATGGACGACATTCGTTAATAACATCTCCCAAACCACTATGACTATGAGAACGGATGCACAAACAGTTATATCTCCTATAGACACTAGTTTAATACCTTGGAAGGAGACCGGCAGCACAGTCTGATTCTATGGAACTATTCTGGGCAGGAGCCTCATGTGCGGTCGGTCAGAAAGAAGACCTTCATACAAATCCTGAACCCCTGAACCGATCTGTGTGATTGTTGAATATGTTGTTCCCCCAGATGGGGGCTATCGGGGGATATTTGTGGATATTATGTGTTTTGGGGTATTTTCAGGTTGTATTGAAATTATGGGGTTTTTTTTCGCCTGGAGATAATGGAGTTAAAGACAGTAGTTGACTCAACTATCTCCCAGGCAGAGGGGAGGGACTGCATGTCCTGTATGGGAGTGTCACACTGTATAACGCTGTTATTATTGGTTAACAATTTTGTATCACTGTCCTCAACAAGTACACATGGGTGTATCCCTTGGCTTGCATAAAAGGCCAGTCTGGCTACCATTAAAACAGACCTACTTCACCCTCAATACAGAGTCTTGTCTCTTATTGTAGGGAACTGCTATACAGCTATCACTCTTAGCTCTTGTAAGAGCTTCTCTAGTTGGATGACTACTTGGAATGCCATAACACCCCTCACACTCAGGAGAAGGACGTCTCTGGCAGTGGAAACCCCTCTACTCTTTGGGGTGACTGCTACAAACTTTATCAAATATAATATACAGTAATGACAGACGGGTAGCCACTCTTCTTTACAAATGGGTTCAATAAATCCAGAGAGGAGGGGTTACACTCCCTACATTAATCTGACAAACTGAATGGCCTCACACACTTCATATTGGTTTGTTTGCTCTGTTTATAGGTTAGTTTTTAGTGGCGAGAGGTGGGATGTTATACCAAGTACTACATTACCAGTTCAAGCAACATGTACTCACTCAACTTGAACATACTGCTGATCTGATAATAAAAAAAAAAAAGGGATCAGTAAGACAAGAATGGAACCCACACACCTGCTAGACACTCCACCAGGGATGTCCACTCAGCAATAAAGTAAAAGCACTCCACGTGCTGAACGCAAGTGAGTGAGTATCTCCTTTACACATAAAAAGATGAATGCACTATAACTTTAGGAAGATAGAATTAGAGAGATTAATTTCTAGAAAAAGTTGTGTTACATAAAACAAGTTTTATAAGGCTAGTTCTTAAACCTAAAAGTCTTATCCAATACATACAAGGAACCTTGTAATAGTTATTTAGAATTAAGGGCAATAAATTAGGCTTTAATAGACTGGCCAATACCATAGTAGTCAAATCAAATCTTAACCTAAGAAAATCAAACTACACTTGAGCATCAGAGAGAGACAGGGAGGAACTTCTAACAATGCTTATATTGAGATCAGGGAATAAAAAATGGCATCTCCTAATGTCCTGGAGTGAGGCAGGGTCAGGGACGTATTAGCCGCGAGGCAAACAAGGCATTTGCCTTGGGCGGCATTTTTCAGGGGGCGGCAAAAAACGCCGCCCCCCAAATGCCCAGGGCAGATGCCTTGTTAGCCTTGCGGCTAACTGACATCCCGGGCGGCCGGCGAGGGAGCACTTCCCATGAGCTGACTGCTCAGCTCCCTCGCGCACCGCAAAGTGAGGCTGGGAGCTGGAAGATGACGTCATCTTCCGGTTCCCAGCCTCACTCTGCAGCCGACGCGCGAGGGAGCTGAGCAGTCAGCTCATGGGAAGTGCTCCCTCGCCGGCCGCCCGCCCGCCTGCCAGCGCCGCCCGCCCTGCAGCCACTGGACCACCAGGGAGAGAGACCCCCCCCCAGCACTCCCAAAGGTAAGGAGGTTGGGGGGGATTTAAATTAAAAAAAAAGTTAATGTGTGTGTGTGTGTTTGTGTCTGACTGTGTGTGTTTGTGAGTGTGTGTGTGTGTTTGTGTCTGTGTATGTGTCTGACTGTGTGTGTGTTTGTGTCTGACTGTGTTTGTGTCTGTGTATGTGTCTGACTGTGTGTGTGTGTGTTTGTGTCTGTCTGTGTGTGTGTATGTGACTGTGTGTGTCTGTGTGTGTTTGTGTGTGTGTTTGTGTCTGACTGTGTGTGTCTGACTGTGTGTGTGTGTTTGTGTCTGACTGTGTATGTGTGTGTGTGTGTGTCTGACTGTGTGTGTGTTTGTGTCTGACTGTGTCTGTGTATGTGTCTGACTGTGTGTGTGTGTGTTTGTGTATGTGTCTGACTGTGTGTGTGTGTTTGTGTATGTGTCTGACTGTGTGTCTGTGTGTGTGTGTTTGTGCGGGGGGGGAGGGGGGCGCCTGAGTTTTGTCCTGCCTAGGGCAGCACAAAACCAGGATACACCACTGGGCAGGGTACCAAGATATGGCAGAAAGAATCTAATATAGCAGGTCTAATTAGTTCAAGGACACTGCTGTAAGAAAAATAGGACCAGACACATTTCCCAAAGACTACCAGGTATCTCCAACATATGACAGAGATTGAAATAATTAGAATAGGCACAATAAATAGAAAAAAAACCTGTAACTCTAACTAGATGTGAAAAGAAATAGATTAAATATATAAATTAGATAGCCATATTAACTGATAGAAAAGTCTTAGACATCACCAAGTCAGTGTTAATTTTGTCAACTAACAATTTTAATCAAATTTTAGTCGACTTTTTGATTTTTGAGACTAGACCAAAACTAAAACAATGCAGATGTCTAAAATATGGCTAAAACTAAAATGGCTTTTTAGTCACAAGACTATGGCTAAAACATAAAAACAGAAATTTGCTGCCCAAATTAACACTGCACAGAGGGGCTGTGGAAGGAGCAAAATAGACCCACCCAGGATTGGGAGAGAGACACCTAGAGGGGCTCGGAGGGCACAAAAAGATACAGGGTGGCTGGGGAAGGGGCAAAAGAGACAAGTAGAGGCTTTAACTAAACCCATTAGATTTTAGTTGTGTCGACTAAAATCTACTGGAGATTTAGTCGACTAAAATTTACTGAAGATTTAATCGACTGAAACAAGACTAAAACTAAATTGAAATGTGCCACCAAATTAACACTACACCAAGTGAGGTGCAGTGAATTAAATAATGTGCCCATAAAAACAGACAAGAGAAAACCCAACTTGCGTTTCAGTGTGAAACAGAATGAACATTCTTTAGGGAGTGTGTTCAGCAAATGGAGTGCTTTATTGCTGATCTAAAAATCTACCATGCTAGACTTGCCAGTAATCCCAAAGGTCACTTCACTGAATTATAAGGGACTTAATTCTCCCAACAAATGGAGACTACTCTTACATGAACTCAAGCAGAAGAGAGCCCATGTAGCCTTCATACAGGAGAAGCACCTACCAAGGACAGCCGTGGTTAGGGTCTCAGATCATGTACATTCAAAGGTTTATGAAGCTAGAGCCCTGCATAAAAAAAATATGGTTGATGTACATTCAAAGGTTTATGAAGCTAGAGCCCTGAATAAAAAAAAATATATATGGTTGCCATCCTCATACATAAACAATGCTCCCTACAATTGACACGCATCTGATTACTAGAGCAGATATGCACTTATCACAGAAACATTGTACACAATGACCTATCACTTACTAAATTAGTTCCGCATGACATTTTAAAGGGGCATTATAGTTACCAGGACAATTACATCTCAAAAATGCAGCCACACAGTGCTCCGGAGCAGGACCAGCAATCCCACAACGATAAGCCAACACAAGAAGTTCTCCAGGCACTCAAAGTGTTCAAGCCGCAGGCAGTTTTAATAGAACCTGCTAAGAGGTCCACATAAATGAAGGATTAAACTAAATATGGTCTGGAATTCATATTTGTGTTCCTGACCCTATAGTGTTCCTTTAACAGTAAATGCCATAATAATGAATTTACCTGCAATTAAATATACATATTTGTGTTTAGTGATTTCTCATGAGTACAATAACCTGCAGCCTTTCAAAACGCAATGTACAGGTTTTATGGGGTTTTAGATACTTACAGGATCAATACAGGGCTTTTTTCTTTTTAGGTTATACGCATTGAGATTTGCCAGATTGGTTGTGTGCCTTTAAGACTGTATGGCAACCCAGGAATAAAAAAATGACCCCTATCATGGCATACCATTTAAAAAAAAAAAAAAAAAAGGTAATCCAGGGTATTCAAAATGGGGTATGTTCAGTTTTTTTAATAGCTATTTAGTCACAAACCTTGACCAAAGTTAGTATTCAGATTAGGTTTTTTTGCATTATTCACACATAAACTGTCATTTTATGGATAGAGTTGAGCGAACCCAAACTGTAAAGTTCTGGTTCGTATCAAACATTAAGATTTTTGGACCCCTAGCCCGAACACGGACATACCACTATATGTTCAGGTTGGAGTTCGGTGTTCAGTGATTTAATGGCGCGTTTTGAAAGGCTGCAGGGCAGCCAATCAACAAGCGTTTGACTTGTGTGCCCTTAGAAGCCATCACAGCCATGCCTACTAATGGCATAGCTGTGATTGGCCAGTGCAGCATGTGACCCAGCCTCTGTATGAGCTGGTTACTTAGTATTATTAAATTATGCCCCTACTCGTTATACTGCGAGTAGGGGCATGTCTATTAAACAGTGGCTGCTCACTGTTAAAAAAACAAACAAAAACATTCCCCTCTTCTGAGCCCCCACCCGTGACACGCGAGTGGGGGCTTTTAAACTAAAGAGGGGACCTATTGCCCCCCCGCCCCCCACCCCTGAAAAAAGAAGAGTTTAGAAGAAACATCAAATGGTAAGTCTATATTTTTTTTTACAGGTATTTAGATAAGGGTCCCTCCTCATTATTTTTAGGATGAGAGGGCTAGGTAGGGGTTTTTTTTGGGGGGGAGGGGGGTGACTAGGGGTTTGGGGACCCGTAGTCACCTGGGGGGGTTAAATTTATATTTAGGAGCCCCCACCTGCCGCTCAGGGGTTGGGGCCAGGGTGGAGGACAATAGGTCTCCCCCCCCCCCAATTTTTATTTATGGCCCCCACCCACCGCTCAGGGGTGGGGGCTGGGGGGAGGACATTATGTTCCCCCCCCCAATTTTTATTTATGGCCCCAATCAGAGTGCTCTGTGTCATTTTGCACAGCGTGGGAAAGTTCTTTGGAATTTTCACACGCTGTGTAATTTGACTCATAACTCTCCGATTGGTTACTTTCAATCCACCAATCAGAGTGTGGGAAAATTCCAAAGAACTTTTCCCCGCTGTGTAAAAGGACATAGAGCACTCTGATTGGTTGGCTTGAAATTCACCAATCAGAGTGCTCTGTGTCATTTTGCACAGCGTGGGAAAGTTCTTTGGAATTTTCACACGCTGTGTAATTTGACTCATAACTCTCTGATTGGTTACTTTCAATCCACCAATCAGAGTGTTGTTATGAGTCAAATTACACAGCGTGGG
This sequence comes from Pelobates cultripes, assembly GCA_933207985.1. Taxonomy (NCBI): domain Eukaryota; kingdom Metazoa; phylum Chordata; class Amphibia; order Anura; family Pelobatidae; genus Pelobates; species Pelobates cultripes. The sequence continues at coordinate 98,556,645 of OW240916.1, read as the reverse complement.
AAAATTCCAAAGAACTTTTCCACACTGTGTAAAATGACACAGAGCACTCTGATTGGTGGATTTCAAGCCAACCAATCAGAGTGCTGTGACAGGTAAATGTAGAGACTTACCTGTCAGTTTCTTAATTTACCTGTTAGAGCACTCTGATTGGATGGCTTAAACCCACCAATCAGAGTTCTCTGAGCCTAATTGCAGGGCGGGGCAAGCCTTTATAAGCCTTGTCCCGCCCTGCAGAGCTCAGTCTGCGCAGAGCCCTCCATGGGTGAAAATGGATTATTATTTTTTTTGCGCTCGTTTTTTAAAGTGCGCCGGTTATTATAGATTTTTATTTGACCTTTTGGGGCTGAAAAAATAAACTTAGGAAGAAAGAAGACATCAAATGGTAAGTCTAATTTTTGTTTTTACAGGTATTTAGATAAGGGTCCCCTCATTATTTTTAGGATAGGGGATAGTAGGGAGTTATTTTTGGGGAGGGGGTGACTTGGGGTTTGGGGATCCCTAGTCACCTGGGGGGGGGTTAAATTTGTATTTAGGGGGCCAGGTGGGAGGACATTAGGTCCCCCCCAATTTTTATTTATGGCCCCCACCCACCGCTCAGGTCCCCCCCAATTTTTATTTATGTTTTTTTGTAAACAATCTTCATCATTTACATAAGGTACCTGCAGAAAGGAGTCACCCTTTTGATGCATAACAGAAAAAACAACTCTACATTCAACTTATTTGCATAACAGAAAAAAACTCTGAATACAATTTAAGAGGGAAAAGTGTTTACTTAAACTTTTGCACTTTTAATGTGATTTGTGAGTATTGTTACATAGGTACATAGGCTGAAAAGAGACATGTCCATCAAGTTCAGATTTTCTCACATCTGTATTTGCTCTTGATCCGACAGAAGACAAAACCTACTCCTACTGGCACTCCTACTTGTAGGGAGCTGGAGTCTTTTATATTCAGAATGGAAACTTCATCCCACTCCCTTACGGTCCGATGACACGTGACACTGGGCACAGTGGATACTCAGTGAAACTAAGTATTCAAGAACAAGTATGCACAGTGTAGATCTGTAAGAATTAATATGTGTCTTAATTGTATGCCATGGCACACTTGCTTGGCACAGGGGGTTCTTTGGCACATGTGTCATGGGAGGACTGGTTGATTTCCAAGGAAGTTTTACAGACGGCTACCAGTAAACTGCTGCAGGGCTTTACAAACCCTTATGGAGTAACTGCAGTATCTGGGCTTCTGTAGCACCAGCTCTTTTGTAGCCAATTTATATAGGCCCAATCTCAAAGTATTAAATACCACTGTGGCCCAATACCATGTGCACTCTATTTTGTTTCTTTCTGTTTGTTCTGTTTTGTATGTACTAGATATTATATTCTGTATATACTTATAATCACACAGGGTAAATTACCCCCTTTTCTCCTGTATTTATTATTTCACTTTTAGCGCTCCAATGTAGATATAGGAATATCATATATCTCTTATAAAGTGTCTATTTTTTTAAATTTACTTAGATATATCTAAACGTTGAATCAGGTAGGTAGCAAGTACTTTAGCAAAGTATGTTATAGCAAAATACATTATGGGGATATGGCCTTACTTTTACGCTGCTGTACAAAAATGTACACAATAATATACACAAGAATATAATATAAACAAAAGTATAGACACCAATATTCTCTTGTGTTGTGAGCGATACTCCCAATCCAGAACCTCCTATACAGAATAATAGCTATTTGCTGCAAAAACCTTGCAATAATCTTTTGTTTTTGCAACATTTTTAGTGCTGTATCAGTTTTTTTTTTGTTTTGTTTTTTTTATACAGGAGATGCCCTGTTTGCAATAGTTTACAAGCTAGATTATTTTAACATGCATACTTTCTTCTGAAAATATATGTTCAGCATAAACTGATCCCCTTTGCAAATTCCAATGTTTGTATTTAATATTTTATTCCTTTTTTTCAAATGAATTTTCTTTATTGATCAAGATGGTATTACAGGAAATAACATTTCATAAGAATAACATGTTTCAATATTTTAAAGATTACAGTAGCTCAAGCAACATATTAAGGAAAATTATCATGTTAATATGTATAACACAGAAACATATAAACATATATCAGCATACGTTTATATCTTAGGGACATATTGCAAACTATTTTATTTTCATAAATGTCAGAAGAAATAGTATCCTTCTTTGATTTGTCCATATTATGTCAATGGAAATTTGTAATTATGGAAATTACTGTAGTAAATGTATCTCTCAAAATAAAAGAAGGCCTCAACTAAATAATTTTCTCCTAAAGAGAAGGAAGCGGCTTAGTTGGTATCACACTTTGCATCTTGTTAAATTGTTTTATTTATGTTAATGACTTTGGGTCATTTGTCAGTTTAGTAGCAATTCAATTTCATAAAACGTTGCAGTTTTTCTTGAGTAGGGAATGAAAATAGAAGGAGCAAAAAAAAATAACGTCAAATAAAAGACAGAGAAATTGAAAATGGAGATGAAGTAGACAGTTAATTTGTAGTAGTTGAAAGAGAGGATTTTAATGTCACAATTTTCTGTTCATCGCCCCCTTCTAAAATTTTAGGTACCTCTGTATCATTAATCTTATTACTATACTGTGCTAAATATTCTAACCATGGGTAGGTATCAAGCATTTAAATGTTTTGTGGTCTTACCCTGTTTCACTTCTGCAGTCTGAATATCTTCTATCTTATCAAACCACTGTTCCTTAATTGGTGTACATGTTTGTTTCCAGAGGCAGGTATTAGAGTGTTAGTGGGTATCTCAAAATTGATTTTTTTTATAGATATATATTGGCATTGAGGTCATATATAGAAGTACTAAATCTGCATTAAAATGTAGGTTTGCACCTAAAATCTCAGAAATTGTTTTTTTTTTTCCCTGTAATCCAAAATGGAATTATTTTCAGACAGTTCCACCAAGTATGCAACACAGTACCTCCTTTTTGACATCTCCAGCATATAGACAGTACATATGGGAATATTCTATTAAGTCATTTTGGGGTTTGATACCACATAGAAAGAAGTTTGTAATTCACTTCCTGAAATTTAGAAGAGATTGAGCTTTTATGTTGTAAGATCTAAACCTTTTCCCATTGGGCATTAGTGAAAGTGTGACCTGTTGGTTCCCAAATGTATTTTTTCACCCATATCTCCTACCAGGAGATGTTGATAAAGAATTGATATATCCTTGTCTAGCGGCTTGCCTTCAAACCATGTAAACTCTCTATGTAGTTGTGACCTATTTGGCAAACGATTATAGTAGTGTTGTAGCTGCGTGTAACAGAAGGAAATAAGAGGAGTTAGCTTACCTCAATTCCAACAGACCTGTAGATCCCAGTAATCATTTTAATAGGATAAACTCATTCCTGCCAAGAAAATTGCAGGCTTCAGACGGCAGGCCTCCACCTAGCTTACGATTATGTGTCAAAAGAAGGAGATGGCTCGATTTGGGAGAAATATATTTAAGCTGACTTAACATCTTCTACATCCAAAGTGTCTGAATTGTCGGTGACATTACACAGTGTTTATCACGTAATTCAATATTAGTATTCCAGATTGCCATAGGCAAAATAAAATTCAGTATATTCCCTATATAGTTGTACCCATTGTTTATGTCTTGGGGCGATGTGCCATTTAAATACTCTCCAAAGTGTTGCAGATTGATGATATTTCCTGAAGTGAGGAAGTGAAAATCCTCCCCAATGTCGAGGAAGACATAATACATCATATCGTAAATGCGATTTCTCGTTCCTCCAAACATATTTAATTATAGAAGTTCATAAGGAGACAAAAAAGCTTTACATAGACAAAGAGAGATTATTTGATATAGGTATAAAAGACCAGGGAGAATATTCATTTTAATAACTGTGACACGTCCAAGCCTCAATATATGAGAGAATGACCACTGTTATAAATCGGTTTGGATTTTCATCAAAAGGGAAACAGAGTGTAAAGCTTCATATTCTTTCATGGGTATTTACATATTTAATACCTTGCATTTGGACAGGTTTAATTTGATTCCAGACAAGTCTGGATTCAAATTAAACCTGCATCAGATATGGAAGGGTAACATGAGGATTAGAAATAAAAAACAAAAGATCTCCAGCGTAAGCTGCAACCTTCTGCTGAATTCCCGGTTGTCTACCAAGAGAGGGTCCAAGTAAACACAAATAATAATGGTGAAAGTGGACACCCCTGTCTCGTACCGTTATGAATTGGTAAGCTTTCAGTTGACGATCCGTTAATTCAAATTTTTGCATTGGGGCAGCTATATAGTGTTCTAAACCCTTGCAGAATATTGTCACCATAGCAATTTTTTTTAAACATAAAAATAAAAGTACAATCTACTCTGTCAAACACCTTTTCAGCATCAGTAATGGCCTATTTCCATTCCGTGCCTGATGTTGTAATGAAAATAGTTTTAGAGTGCTATCTCTAGCCTCTCTCACTGGTATAAAACCAGTCTGATCTGAATGTATCAGACCTCTGGATCATATAATGTAACTAAACCCCCAAAAATCCAGACCTCTGGATCTTTATCTGTTTTCAGGAAGATACAAATTGTTGCTAACAAAGACTCCGAACTAAATTTCTTCCCGTTTGTCAACGCATTTAGTGCCCTTTTTAATTTCAGAATTAGTAAATGTTTAAATAGTTTAAAACAACCTATTGTAAATCCATCTGGTACTGGTGCCCTGCCCATCTTAGCCATCTTAATTGCTGTAAATATTTTCTCATCAGTAATAGGAGAATCTAATGATTTTGCTATATTTGCGGTCACAAATTTAGGGGCATATTCCGATAAGTATTTCTCAATCTTATGTGTCTTTTCTATTTCAGATAATTGTGGTCTATCTTTAGAAATATTATACAATGAAGAATAGAATGAGTAAAATTATTTATTATTATCTTTTGCAAAAGGCAAAGTACCACTTGTTGACAGTTTCAGTTTATGTACATGAGTGAGTGGTTGTTGACCCTTCAAAATTTGTGCTAAGAGTTTATCTTCCTTGTTGGCATGAATAAAAAAAAAAACCTTTTGAGCATTCGTTGTCGGGCATCTAAATGTTCTCTGTATATATCATCAAGTTGCATACATTTGTGTCGTTATTCAAATTCTGAAATGCGGGTATGAGGGTCTAATATTTTTTTTAATGTCTATTTTTCTTCTGTGTGGCTAGTCTAATAAAGCATTCTATTATCACACTTTTTTGAGCTTCCCACGCTGTCACTGGGGACATACATTCTAGGTTATTCTCCAAAAAGAATAATTCTAATGACTTATCTATCTGTTCTTTCACTAGGGGATCTAAGAGCAATGCTTCATTTAGTCTCAATTTCTATTCCTGAGGTCTAGATAAGGAAGACTCCAACATAGTGTGGACCAGACCATGATCCTACCAAGTGGATGTTTCTAATAAGTAAGAGCTACAAATCTCAAACAGCCCCCAACAGCCCCCACACAATAAGTATATACGGAGTATTTGAAAAACTCCTGCCCATAAAAATGAACCCCTTCCTCCACAGTAGCTAAATGGAGTAAAGTTGAGAGAGCTGGTGGATGTTAGAGGCCTTGCTCTTCCCCACCTTCCGTTTGAGGATGCCCGACAGATGCTCAATAGGGTTTAGGTCTGGAGACATGCTTGGCCAGTCCATCACCTTTACCTTCAGCTTCTTTAGCAAGGCAGTGGTCGTCTTGGAGCTGTGTTTGGGGTCGCTATCATGTTGGAATACTGCCATGTGGCCCAGTCCTCGAAAGGAGGGGATCACGCTCTGCTTCAGTATGTCACAGTACATGTTGGCAATCATGGTTCCCTCAATGAACTGTAGCTTCCCAGTGCCGGCAGCACTCATGCAGGCCTAGACCATGACACTCCCACCACCATGCTTGACTGTAGGCAAGACACACTTGTCTTTGTACTCCTCACCTGGTTGCCGCCGCACGCACTAGGCCCCATCTGAACCAAATAAGTTTATCTTGGTTTCATCAGACCACAGGACATGGTTCCAGTATTCCATGTCCTTAGTCTGCTTGTCTTCAGCAAACTGTTTGTGGGCTTTCTTGTGCATCATCTTTAGAACAGGCTTCCTTCTGGGAAGACAGACATGCAGACCAATTTGATGCAGTGTGCGAAGTATGGTCTGAGCACTGACAGGCTGACCCCCACCCCTTCATATGACAACATATGATACCACACTCAATAATTTAAGTAATTGCTCTATTTAATAAATAATGAATTTTGCAAATATGGTTATATTTAATTTGATATATGCAAAAAAGTTAAAAGATACTACAACAATAAGTTTTCTGGAAATGATATATCCTATGACAACCAACGATACTCCATGCATGTATAAATAAACCCCTACAAAGTCTAACTTACTTAATAGTAAGAGTGCTTAACTGCATTTATATATTTGAGAACCCAAATTGCTATCTGGAAGATTACTTGGAAAAGTACAAAAAATAAAAATTGAAAAAAATGAAAAATGAAAAAAAAAATAAGAAAAATGAAAAAGATGAAAAAGTGAATTTTTTTTAAAAATAATGTATATACAGTCCCAGTGTGTACACACTATGATGTTTGGGTGAATCTCACCAATCTTTCCGTAGAGGCAGGTCTTGTTGCAGATAAAGCTGTAATATGTACGATTTGATGGTACCATGAGCTGTTCTCAATACAAGATATCCTTGTAGTCCTGCTATTTCTCCCTGGATGCATATAAGATCTCTCCGGTGTCGGTAAAGTGCCGGACGTCTCTCAAATGTCGGTGGGGTGCTGGGCTGTGCGCTCGGGACCTTGATAGCCCCTTCTGTTTTTTAACTTTTCTAATTTGTTGTTTCATCACTCTTCATCACTTTTTGATTTACTGTGACATATCTTTGGGGCACATATTTTTTATGCATTTTTATATATTTCTTTTATATATATATATATATTTTTTTATCAACTGTGATTAATATGTTTTTATGGAATAATTTTTCCTCCCTTGTTTTTATTCTTGTTTCTCCCCTTGAGATGTTAACTTATTTATTAACTTATTTTTACATTAAAAAATTGCCAGGTTGGTTATGTTGCCTTTGAGAGCGTATGGTAGCTCAGGAATGAGAATTACCCCCATGATGGTATACCATTTGCAAAAGAAGACAACCCAAGGTATTGCAAATGGGTATGTCCAGTCTTTTTTAGTAGCCACTTAGTCACAAGCACTGGCCAAAACGAGCGTTCAATTTAGTTTTTTACTTTTTTCACACGCAAACAAATATGAATGCTAACTTTGGCCAGTGTTTGTGACTAAGTGGCTACTAAAAAAGACTGGACATACCCCATATTGAATACCCTGGGTTGTCTATTTTTAAAAAAAGTATGTACATGTGGGGTGTGATTAAGAGATTTATGACAGATAATACTGTTACAATGTCACTATTGATACATTTTAAAAATATATATTTAGAAACAGCAATTTCCTATTTTTACTTATAGCCCTTGCAAACAAAAAGCAAAAAAGTACTTAAACACTTGGTGTTTTTAAACTCAGGACAAAATTTTGAATCTATTTAGCAGTTTTTTTTATTAGCTTTTGTAGGTAAGTAAAAGATTTTTCAAGCAAAAGTCAAAAAACATGTTTTTTTTCTTCAATTTTTCACCATATTTTTTTTTTTAAATTGTATGACATGAGCCAAATAATGGCATGTAAAGAAAGCTCTTTTTGTCCCGAAAAAAACAATATATAACTTGTATGGGAACAGTAAATGATAGAGAGGAAAATTACAGCTAAACACAAACACCACAAAAGTGTTAAAAGAGCCCTGGTCCTTAACGTAGAACATGGCCAAAACAGGCCGGTCCTGAAGAGGTTAATATTGTTTTTTTTTAAATTCATAAGAATAGAAACAGTCAATGATATCTCTAGGTAATTTTGATGAGATGTTTTAAGGTTTACTCATCCTATGGCATCTTTCAATCTTTTCTTCTTGGCCATTTAGTGGTAGGCCCAAAGCAACAAAATATTAATTTAGTGTGTGTCTCAAATCTTCTTGGTTGGTATGTTCCTCAAGGTTTCAAAATCTTAAATGTTTTCTTCGTGAATGATCTTCCAAATCATTTATCTTAAGCTCTTATAAAGACATTTTTTGATGATATTTTTGTATTTTCTTCTTTCAGATGATTAACTTAAAAATCCATATCTGTATGTTGATCTTCAATATTTTTCATCTTTTTTGATAATTGATTAGTTTAATTTTTAATTTCTTGTTTGATTTCTAAAATATTTGTAGAAATTAGTGATGTCCCGAACGGTTTGCCAAACGGTTCGCGAACGGTTCGCCATGAACTGTTCGCCACAGACTCATCATTGAGTAAACTTTGACCCTGTACCTCACAGTCAGCAGACACATTCCAGCCAATCAGCAGCAGACCCTCACTCCCAGACCCTCCCACCTCCTGGACAGAATCCATTTTACATTCATTGTGAAGCTGCATTCTTAGTGAGCTGTCCAGGAGCTGGCAGGGTCTGGGAGGGAGGGTCTGCTGCTGATTGGCTGGAATGTGTCTGCATGAGTTTAAACATAACAATCGTTCATGTCGTGCCTCAACCGCAGGAACATGCTTGGAGGAAACAAAGCTTAACAGTTGTGGTATAGAATTGAATGCACATTTTTTTTTTATATTAAAGACATCAGGCTTAAACAAGGTAATAATCAGTGATGCGGTAGCACTGTTATTGATAAAACCTAGGTTGTACTGGCTGACTATGTGAGTGAGAAGGATAAAAATGAACTAGTGCTTTACACGTGTGACACATTTGTTCATTGGGAGTCATAACAGTTGACTAACTAAACACAGCATGTGGTAGTTAATATGTGTGTGGTTACTACATTCCTGCTAAATACTGTGAGCTTTAGAAACATTACAAATGCAACGTGAATCAGTCATGCTTATTAAAGCTACTGGCACAGGAGGAAGTCACTGTTAGAGTGTTATGTCCGCAGATACCGTGAGGAGATAGAAGGTGAGTGGTCATTTGCCTTTTTTAAGTCCCAGTACATGAGATCAGCTCATCCAATGCCTGCTGATGGCAGGGTACATTCCCTGAACAGCGTGCGCTCTGGGGAGTTGTATGCGTGTGTCACTGGGTTGATATTCAGCAGGGTCTGGGTAGGTTGTGCCAGCGTGTCGCTCACACCTCCCTGTGTCTGAGAGGGGGTCTGCTTCTGGGGTTTAAAGTCCCTAACAGCTTGGTGTTCCAAGTCCTTCCCTATTGGGAGATTGCGGGGGCTTCGGGTGATCCGCCTCCACTTGCAGTTGTTTAATCGCTGCCGACGTGGTCGATTATTTACAGCCTTAGCCGGGGTGGTCCCCAGCCCTCGTGTGCCAGGGTTAAATTTTTCTGTTGCTTGTAATAATGCTTTGCCCTGGGGGTGTCAGGCTCTCTGTGGCTTTCGCCCGTGCGCTCACTTCCTTGTAGCTGGGTCTGTGAGGTCGTCATCCTCGCCTCCAACCTTTGCCAGAATCTCTGAAACACTGCTTCTATGCGCTGCTGCATGTGGTCCACAACTCCGGTTTGTTTCCTCACCTCCGGTCGGAGCAGTAGGAGAGCGGCCATCTCTCCCATGTCCCATCACAGGTAGGCCGCAAAGCCTTGAGTCGAGTTTCCCGGTGTCGGAGAGACCCACGGAGGGTGTCTACAGGACCGGCAGTGTCTCAGTAGCAAGCTTGATTTGGCTCTGAGTTCAGGTGAGTTGTAGCTCGCCTTTTTTTTTCAATTATTGGGTGTCAGACACCAGAGCTCGTGCGAGACATGTCTGGTCTGGTTAGTAGCTTAGCTCCGCCCCTCTTTTTTTTTTATCTTAGGGAACAGCCAATGTACAGATAGTTGTCAGTGAAAAAGAGTAATAGGATTTCTCCTTATTTTTTTATTTACCTATTTTCAAAACCAAATCATTTCCAGTTTGATAGATTTCAGTTTGGCGTTCTTGTTTGCCTTAATTCACCTGTCTTTATTTGCCGGATGCTAGAGGTAAAATCCTGAGTGTTTTTACACAGACACTAACAGACACACATAGACCCTATTTTTACTTTTTCTAATTTTTTTTTTTTTTTTTTTAACAGCCAATCCAGAGTCTCAAGAAAACAACAGAAAAAGAGTAAGCTACTTGTTTTGTCTTCCTAAGTAGCTAAAACTGCACCAATATTTTAATATTTTTTTTAAATAACTTGCCAGAATTTGTTTGGGCAGCAAACTGAACAAACTCTTGTGCCTCTTAATCTTTTAGTTTTTATGGACCTTCAGCGTTATACAAATAAATATCGACTTACAGTTTTACTACGTATCACATTTGCGTTTTTCTGACTGAAGTCGGTTTAGGCTACAGCTGTCTCATTCTGACCTCAGGGGCCGCCTGAAGTTTTGTTTGACTTCGATTACAAGGGGAGGCTTCAAAAGATATAATTTTGGGCACCCGATGATGCTTCCTTCCTCCCCTTCTCTTCAACACAGTATGCTGTATCGCTATTCAGTCTACCGCTTGCCTTTATTACCGTGCTTGTCCGACCGCTTACTGCACCACGATCATTTCACTCCAGTACACTGCCTCAGTTACACCCCTCATCTCGGCTCGTGCATCAACACGTCATCAGGCCCTTCAACATCCCGAACTCCGTAAAACACTATTTAATTAGGAAAAGTAGCATTAATTAATGTTTATTAATCTGATATAAAAAAATTGAATAGGCTCATGAGTATGCAAAAATTATAGTCATAGATAAAATAACATATTTCAGCACTATAATAAACAAAATCTCTGTTTACGTTGCGGTATCGATATGGAAGCAGTACATGGTATGTTTGTGCATTTGTGCTATATATGCACATATATGCACAATATAAACAGCATAGGTCAGCTTAATAGTATAAATCCCGCTTTCGCATTGGAAACAGAGGTACAATGGCATAATTTAGCACCGTAAGACTGAACACAAATACATACAAGTGATAAAAATGGTCAACAGAAAAGTGATGGTATATATGTGTGCCAAGAATATTGCATACGCGCAGTAAATCAGGGTTAGTTTATAGATTAGATAACAAGGCCTATGTAGGTCTATAGGATATAATATCATCACAGCCTCTTGTAGGTATAAATAAACATAGGTGTTCAAAATGTTCCCTTACTCTGGGTTAAAAGCCCAATAACGTATATAACATGTAATTAAATGATTTAGTTGTAGAGAAAAATTATCAAAAGAGAAAATTAAAAATGAATAATGTTTTAGTAGTCCAAACCCTAACAAAAGGGGGACCAGAAAAAGTGCAAAAGGCCTATGTATGAGCACTATTGGGATCTTATCTCCCTTTAGGGTCTTATACCAAGCACGCATGTCCGGGCATTATGAAATGTCCTCTGTAGCAGGAAGCAATTTTCATATATAGGTTGAAGAGCCACAGGGAGCCTGATCTGAAGCTCGGAGTAGCCCAAATCCACGACCTTTCCACAGATCTGAAACAATCTGGAATATACTGGTATCTATTTAAAGCTATTTAAAGTTCCCCCAATCAGATCCGACAGTAAATTAGATGTAGTTACTATATATTATGTAATTTTTTGAGCATCCGGCGTTCCTGGCCCCGCCCCTCATTTTCTCTTGTAATTAAGACTAGATGGGCCGAATGGTTCTTATCTGCCGTCACATTCTATGTTTCTAGCTCCCCACTGAGCCTTCATTGCATACAGCAGGGCCCTGCATGGGCCAGCAGGGGAGATTATCAGATCCCCCCTTTTGGCCTTATCCAAAGACCATTGCAGCCCACTGTGCATTTGCCTGACCGCTAATTCAGGACTGCCCTGCACAGTGAATCCCTCTGTATACTGACACACACTGCTCTGCATAGTGCATTGCTCCGTATACTGAGTAATACACTTACACGCTGTTCGGCACAGTGAATCAGCATACCTTGCTCTTTTGCTTGCTATAGTCATGAGTGTGTACAAGGTTTCTCAAACATGGCTAGTGCACATGAAAACTGGGTGGATTAGGGGGAGTGCGATAGAGGGAGAGGCTGAAAAAACTCCCAAGTTAAAAAAACTAAAACTAAACAAATTAAGAAATATATAAACCCATGTTCTAATTATGCCATATATCTCTAAACCTTAGCACATTTATGCAATATACTATATATGATAATATATACTGATTTTCACTCTGACGTTTTTTTTTTTGCGTTTTATTTAGGTTACAAAACCTGAATTGGAATGTTGTATATAAACTACTATCCTTGACTGATCTTGTTTAATATGTTTTGATTATAATCATAATTGGTATGTATTGTGATAGGTGCAATATTTATAGATTGTATGGGTCTATTAATTATGGTCTCACTTTTATATTTTTGAATTTAATATTTAAATTTTCAATACATTTTTTAAATTAATTTTTTTATATTTAAACAGCAAAAGATATACCACATATAAAAGTTTAAATATATATAAAACAATCTAAATATTTAATATTAAAAAAAATATTAAATCATTTTGAACGTTTATGCTAAAATGTTAAATAATTTTAAAAACTTATCCAAAAATATTATATCAAGGTCTAAACCTATTTAACATGGCAAATAACTGACGGTTAAGTCAGGATATGGGAACCAGAGTTTGCTGCCTTCTGAATTCAAGTAAATAATATTATTGTGAAACCTGTGAAAGTATTCATTTTTGTTTTCAGTTGTTTTATTATTATAAAAAAAAAAAATCGAAATCTAAGCTGTCAAACTGCACAAAATATCATGGTGTCATGTTAAGTGACTGAAAACAAATGCATTACATCCAAAGCTCAGAATTTGCAGTTGTGTGTAAATGAAACTGAATTCAAAAACATTTTAGTAATTAAAGGAACACTCCCATCCCATCACAACTGCAGGTCATTTATGTATGAGCATCTGGGTCCATTTGACCTCTAGGGGTTAAACTGTTTTGCAACAGTTTAACCCTGAGTTTAGGCACCTGACACAGCTGCCCCCAGCTTCCTTCCTATCTACCTCTGTATTATACAGAACATATAATGGGGATAGGTGGTCATTGATAGACTAAGAGTGTAATTAAAGTGTCTTCCTATTAAAAGAAATAGTATATACTACTTATGCAGGCGTACCAATTATCCCAATTATAGCTGGCCAGTCCCTATTTTAGGGTTCTGTCCATCTGTCCTGACTGTGTTTCCTGGTGGCCCATTTTTGGGGCCACCACGGTACTGTCCCCAGAAAGTGAAGCGTAAGCACATCATTGAACGTGCTATTGCTGTGCTCAGGGAACTAGGACCACGCAGAGAGTGCTGAAATGGGGCTTTCTGCATGGTCTGCACTTGGGCTGTACTGTTTCAAGCTGAAACACTGCACATACTGACTCCTACCACCATGACCACTTCAAATCACTGAAGTGGCTATGGTGGTTGGAATAATTCTTAATTTTGATAACCCTTAAAGTTCCAAATAACAATAAACATGAATATTGTTGATGAAATAAGCATTTAGTTTTACAATTTCAAAGCAAAAACCCCCACAATTTTATGTTTTTTATTTTTTTATTTAATTCTTTATTTTTGTTGTGCAGGTGAGTACAAAGTATAGTCATGCGCCACAACAGCATTCGATAAGATGACAACTTAGGTTAAACCGTGGCTTTGAAAGCTTGCACTTTTAGTTTAAAGGTAAAGTAAGTATAGTAAATGTGTCTATGCATTAACAATCTTTTTTAGAATAAATATGCTTGTAGCATCCTGACGTCTTTGGTACACAGAGTTACACATATGAGAAAAAACAAACAGACAGTGATCTAGCATGCTGACTATTGTGTTAGAAAAGGACTGGCAATTCACAGTTTGCCCTAATGCTCCAGAGGCTAATTTTCATATTGTAAGCTAACATGCATGCCACTGATGACACTGATGTAACATTAGTTAACGCTAAACAATTGTGTAGTTTATGTTGAGTTGAGGAGACTTAGCTAATCTAAAGTGAGATCAATATAACAACATTTTTAACTTAATAGAATTTTTCTTGCTTTTGTGTTGCTGGGTTGTTTGCAGCCTCAGTTGGGGTCCCTGTCCAGAGACTTATCTCAGCCGGCAGCTTGCCCCTGAAGTTTAGGCAGTCAGCCGATTCCTTGGTGGGCTTCCACCTTCCTTGTGTACAATGTCCACTTGGTATGTTTTTATCTTCCAATGTGGCGTTGTGTAAATCATCCTGCCTGAGTGGTAGTTGGCCAAGCTTTGTTGTGGTGCGTTGAGTGAGCGGGTTTTTGGAGTCGGTTGGTCGTGCCAGTGGGCCTGGATAGAGTCGCCCACGAGGAGGTGGGTGCTTGCTTGAGATCGTGGCTTGTTTTCCGCAGTTTCCACCCGCTCTCCACCCTGCGCGAGTGAGGTGTATGCTTACTTCACCGGCGCGTGATTTTAGGCCCCATTGGGGCTGCAGGCTGATGCTGAGGTGGCGGTTGTCAAAGTGGGCGGCGTACGGTGAGTAGTTGCAGGGCACCTTGTTGCAGCATGAGTTCAAGCTTGACCCAGAAGTTTTGGAAAATCCTGTCAATGCTGGACAGGGGGTTTAGTGGTACCTCTTGGCTGTCTGCTGGCCGCGTGGTCTCCGCCATTTTAGGTTGGCCTATCAGCTCTCTGGCCATCTTCACGTTTATTTCCGTTGCGTTGGAGGGGACCACCATTGGTGGACCGGGTTCATCCCCACTGGTCCAAAGGTAGGGGTAGCAGGGTAGCAGCAACTCGTGGCAGTTGGTCTCCGGGTGGTTTCAGGCTGGGAGATCGGCTGCCTCTTGCCCTCGCGGGTGCATTCTGCCGTCTGTCGTCCACTCACGGGCCGCATGACCAGTTTACCGTGAGGGTAGAGGACTAGTAAGTCACTTGGGGTCCTGTGGTGTGGTTTGTGGTGGTATAGGGGTGCCTTTTTAGCCATTTTTCCCAAGATTAGTGTGGAGCTCCAGCTAGGCACGTCTTCCCACCATGACAATCAGGCCCCGCCCCCAATTTTATGTTTTTTTAATTTAGAGTTGTTCGTCCTAATTAATTAAAAACTTGTGAGATACAGTTTTTAAATATGCATGGTATTTTTTGCTTTTCTTGATGTAGGAACAAACAATCCAGAAAGTGAAAAACCAGAAAACAAACTGTTAAACCACTGTCTTATTTGTTGTTACCAACCTACACACTTAGGGTCCAATTTCATATATTTTGAGAAACCTAGTTGAAAATGATCAACTATGGTCGGCACTGTATTTATTCAAATCAACCCAAAATATGGACAGCACTTAATTAAATTAGTATATGTGTAAACAAATATATGTATAACCCCTTCAGGACCGCTGACGGTTCAAGACCGTCAGCGGTAAAATGTGCGTTCAGACCGCGATGGTCCTGAACCGTCATAGCGAAAAACGGGCTGCGCCAGTATAACACTTACTATCTGCCAGACATCCCAGGCAGATGGTAACAGCCAATTGCGGCGAGTGAGCGATCCATGATCGCTCACAATTGGCTGTGTCAAAGTGGGTGTTACAAACACTCACTTTGACAGTGATCTCTACTCCTCTCTCCTCTGTAGCGTTTTGTGAGGCGAGAGAGACAGAGATTGTGATAGTTTGTTGCAGCAGAAGTGTTCCAGAGCTTTATATAGTATCTAAAGTGAATTAAAAAATCCCATTTTAACCCATTCCCTGCCAGCAGTGCATTTGTACTGTCTGTATTTTTTTTTTTGCCCTTAAAAGGTTAAATTTGTTTTAAAAAGCTATGTCTTGGTCTGTCTTGGTCTGTCTTAGTCAGTCAGTTTCCTTCCCCCAAATCTCAGATTTTTGTTACAGGAGTTAGTTTTGGGATTGCTGTTTAGTCTGTTTTAGTAAAAAAAGAAAAAAAAAGTATAAAAGAAATTTGTGTTGGTAATTTGTTTTAGTCGTGTGTAAAAAATGCAGCGTATGTATAACTTGCAGGAGGCATATGCCTTCTTGGCGTCAAACTCTGACGTCACTGACACTGCGTCAGATTTTGACCCAGGTCAGTTTTCTGACACGTCTAGTCAAGACAACATGTCATCTGTGTGTGAGCCAGCTGAAGAAAGAAGCTGTGCTTCCTCTGCTACGTCGAATGTGGAGTAGGACTGGGTACCTCCACAGTTAGCCGAGCCCAATGCCCCCCCTTTTAGTGCCAACGCAGGCATTAATGTTAATGTGGATGGCTTCTCCCCAATGCAGTATGTAGAACTATTTTTAGGGGATACCATCTGGGAGGAGATTGCTTCCCAGACTAACTTGTATGCTACCCAATTTATTTATAACAATCCAGGTAGCTATACAGTCAGGGAGCATGACTGGCATCCCACAGATGTCCCAGAGCTTAAAAATTCTGGGCTCGTACAATGCTCATAGGGATTATAAAGAAGCCATCGATTCGCTCATACTGGAGCACCAACCCAATAATGTCTAGTGCAGTATTCTCCCAAACCATGCCTACAGCCAGATATGAGTTACTGCTGAGATTTTTACATTTCAGTGAAAATACCCTCTGTCACCCTAGAGATCACCCCCATTACGATAGGCTTTATAAAATACGCCCACTGCTAGACCATTTTCAGGACAAATTTTCGGATGTTTATACCCCCAACAAAATTTATCCATAGATGAATCTCTAATGAAATACAAAGGGAGATTAGGGTTCAGACACTACTTCCCCTCAAAGCACTCTAGGTATGGCATAAAACTGTACAAACTGTGCGAGAGCGAAAGTGGATACACATTTGCCTTTCGTGTATATGAGGGGAAAGATGGTCAACTGGACCCTCCTGGCTGCCCTGACTCCCTGGGGACAAGTGGGAAACTTGTATGGGACCTACTAAACCCCTTGTTTAATAAAGGTTACCACTTTATGTGGATAATTTTTATAGTAGTGTCCGTCTGTTTAAAACACTTTATGGTTTACGGACACTGGCCTGCAGCACTGCCAGAAAAAATTCCAAAGACTTTCCACGATCTCTCATAGAGGCAAAATTAAAAAAAGGCGAATGTAAAGCACTTCGCAAAGCTAAAATTTAGGGACAGGAAGGATGTCAACATGCTAACCACCATCCATGACGAACACGTCAGACGTCTCTGTCCGGGGCAGAGTCCAAACCGGTTTGCATCAGGGCATCTAATAAGTACATGGGGGGTGCTGATTTAGCGGATCAGCTGATGCAGGCATATCTTATTTTACGAAAAACCAAAGCATGGTATAAAAAGGTGGCTGTTTATATGATGCAAATAGCAACCCACAACTCATTTTTGCTTTTTTTTTTTTTTTAAATCCAGGGAAAACCACATTTCTCCAATTTCAGTTGAAAATAATTTCTTTAACAATTTATGGAGATGGACAAGCTCCAACAACGGTGCAAGCTGAGTCCAGACATTTTATTTTTAAGTTACCGCCAACTGCTAGAACCCCCCCCCCCAGAAACGTTGCCGGGTCTGTTTTAAAAAAGGGAAAAGGACAGACACCCCTTTTCACTGTCCTGATTGCCCTTCGAAACCAGGACTGTGTGTAGGAACATGTTTCAAGCTGTACCACACAGAACAGTTGTAAGAAGTGTTCCTGAATTTTTATTTTATTTTTTGTTTCTTTGGAAAGCAGCCATTTTTTGTTAGTCAGTTTCCTTCCCCCAAATCTCCAGTTAGATTCTATTTGCAGGAGTCAGTTTAAAGATTGCTGCTAAATGTACATTTGCTACCAGCACATTTGGTCTAACAAGTTTTCTGACAGCAACACATAACCAGCTGGCCAAAACCAGATGACGTGTGCATAAAAACCAGAATTAAAAAATTACCACTACACTTTCTTTGGAGGGCAAAATGGTTGGGTAAAAGAAGTCAAAACACCCGATTTTCTATAACCTTTGAGGTCTACTTTATAAAAAATATATACTATATATACTGTCATGATGGTAACGTTAACTGGGGGGTACAAAAATATGTCAAACTGAAGATAGACCAAGCATACCTATATATCAAGTTGAAAAACTGACATGTACAAGTTCTGATTGTTGCCTTTTGGCCCCCAAACAACCCAGCAACCCTATACATGGGGGTTATCACTGTACTCGGGAGATGTTGCTGAACATATTGGGCAGTGTTTGGCAGTGACACATAACAGGATCTGTTAATTCATGCCTAAAGTACAATATGTGTGACAAAGAAACAAAAAAAGATTACTACCCAAAAGTTTGACAAAGGCTGGTGGTAGAATTCAGTGCATGAAAAGTGTTAAAATACCACCATTTAAAATACCCTGGGTTGTCTACTTTTTAAAAATATATGGTTTGATGGGGGTAAAATACATTGGCTCAAATGGGACATGGGCGCAGATTGATTACATGTCAAAATTCCAAGTTGGGAAACTGATAAGCGCACCTGCCAAATGTGGCCTTTTAGACCCCAAAGAACCAGACAAGCCTATGCATGGGTGGTATCACTGTATTCATGAGATTTTGCTGAACACATATTGGGGTCTTGTTTGGCAGTGATACATAACAGGATCTGTTAATTCATGCCTAAAATACAATGTGTGTGAAAAAAACAAACAAAATTACTACCTCAATGTTTGACAAAGCCTGGTGGTAGAATTAGTGCATGGAAAGTGTTAAAATGCCACCATGTGAAATACCCTAGGGTGTTAACTTTTCAAAAATATATGGTTTGATGGGGGTAAAATACATTGGCCGGCTTCAAAAATGTCCCAAATAGGAAATGCATGCAGGTTGCCTACATGTCAAAATTCCAAGCTGGGAAACTGATATGCGTACCTGCCAAATGTGGCCTTTTAGCC
The DNA here is from genome assembly GCA_933207985.1 of Pelobates cultripes. Classification (NCBI taxonomy): domain Eukaryota; kingdom Metazoa; phylum Chordata; class Amphibia; order Anura; family Pelobatidae; genus Pelobates; species Pelobates cultripes. The sequence continues at coordinate 98,537,762 of OW240916.1, read as the reverse complement.
CCCCAACAACCTGACACTGATACATGGGGGGTATCCCTGTGCTCGGGAGATGTTGCTGAACACATATGGGGGTGTTGTTTGGTAGTGACACCTAACAGAATCTGTGAATTTATACCTGAATTGCAATGTATGTGAAAAAAAATTAAAAAAATTAACTACCTATGCAAAGTTTGGCAAGGGTTTGTGGTAAAATGGCTGCATAGAAAGTATCAAAATATTCTTAGATGAATACCCTGGGTTATCTAGTATAAGAAAAATATATACATGTGGGGTGTTTTTTTGGAGATTTATGACATAACAGTGTTACAATGTCACTACTGATACATTTGAAAAATTTACATTTTGAAACCACAATTTCCTACTTGTACTTATAGCCCTATAACTTGCAAATAAAAGCCAAACAACACATAAACATTGGGTGTTTCCAAACTCAGGACAACATTTTGAATCTATTTAGAAGTTTGTTTAATTTGATTTTGTAGATCAGTAAAAGATTTTTTAAGTAAAAGTCACAGTCAACAGACACATTCCAGCCAATCAGCAGCAGACCCTCCCTTCCAGACCCTCCCACCTCCTGGACAGCTCACTAAGAATGCAGCTTCACAATGAATGTAAAATGGATGCTGTCCAGGAGGTGGGAGGGTCTGGGAGTGAGGGTCTGCTGCTGATTGGCTGGAATGTGTCTGCTGACTGTGAGGTACAGGGTCAAAGTTTATTCAATGATGAGACCACGGCGAACAGTTCATGGCGAACCGTTCGGCGAAACGTTCGGGACATCATTATCAGCCAGCGGAAAAAAATCAAATAACCCTCGGCAATGTGAAGGATAATTATATGGTGACTGGCTAGCCACCAAATTAAAAAGTAAATAAATATTTTAATTTATAAATACAATTTCTATAAACATATTTTGTAGGGGAGGCATTTTACATGGCAGGTGGGGGAATGTCTACTAAATGCCTAAACAAGAACTGTCTAGTCACTAGAAAGGTTGCATCCAATTGGGATGAGGCCTGTGAAATAAAAGTTGACATTCTTCACAGGGCCGGCACAACCATTAGGCGAACTAGGCATTTGCCTAGGGTGCCGGCCTGCTGGGGGATCCACCAGGATATTTCCTCGTGAGCGCTCCCTGTCCTGGGCCGCAGCACTGGGCAAGCGGTTTTAGAGCCCCCCCTTCTGTTGACATTCTTCACAGGGCCGGCACAACCATTAGGCGAACTAGGCATTTGCCTAGGGTGCCGGCCTGCTGGGGGCTCCACCAGGATATTTCCTCATGAGCGCTCCCTGTCCTGGGCCGCAGCACTGGGCAAACGGTTTTAGAGCCGCCCCCCCCTCCAGCACCGGGCAGATCTTCCAGGTGCCTGAAAATAGGGGCACCAAGAGGAACCATTTGGCCACCTCAGGGCACCCCAGTATGGCAGAGCAGGCACCTGATTACCCTGATGGCAGGTGCCTGCTCTGCCAGTGAATGTCGGAGGCTGTGTGTTCGGTCTCTTTCGGGATTACTAAATATAACAATATATACGAATAAATGGTTCGTGAGTACACTCACACAGTGTATCTGGTTCAGGAGCATGCTCCCACCGAACGCAATTTAGTTTATATGAACCCAACTGAACATAGCTGGAGGTGGAAATCCCAGCAGTGTGCGCGCCGTTGAGTGTCCGATTTTAGTTCCATACACTCGACGACCAAACACTGCTGTCTGTGTTCGCGGCTAAAGATGGCTGCCACCATGTGTTCGCACATACAAAACGGCAACCACCCAGCAGAAAGCTTAGAACGTTTGGTGTTGTTGCGATTACAAAGGTGTTTGCAGAGTTTAATGGGGTCAACAAGCAGCACACTCCGAATATGAGTGCTCTGTCATTTAGTGATTTATTTGTTATTCGAACAGGGCAACGAGGTGAACGCAATTTACCCAACAAACAATCGAAGGGTACAAAGAGCTGCATAATCCAGGGATAGGGTGATCTGTCACTGTAGCATAGCATAATTTGGGGAATTTTATGACAGTGGCACATATCAAGTGTAAGAAATACTCAACAAAAATGCAACATGTATGTAAAAATGCAATTTTTTCCCCCTCACCACAAACATCGACATAAATTGGTGAAAAAATGGTGACAAGTTAAGGCACAATATACACCATATAAGATACCCTGGGGTGTCTGCTTTATCACATGGAAGCCTTTTGTGGGGTTATTTGAACAGTCAAACTGCTATAATACCCCAAAATGAGACATAGGCCCATCAAATCCATCAATCAAAATTCTAACTATAGAAACTGAAATAGCCTTGTCTCTTATATTCATTGTAACTTCACAGAATAGTGCCAAAGGCATGCAATGGGGGTATCGTTATACTCAGCAGATGTAGCTGAACACACTATGGGGTTCTGTGCAGAAATAACACACACCAGCTTTACAAAATACACATTAGAAGAACCTTGTTATATGTGTATGTGCCCAAATAGAGAAAATACACAATTTTACTCCAATATTTAGCAGAAATTGGCGATGAAATAGCAATGTCAAAAGTGTCAAAATAACCCTAGGTAAATAGCCTGTGATGTCTACTTTCTATAAATATATACTTTTGGCAATTTTGCTTTCTGTGATGGTTACTAAACCTACAAGACAAACATACCAACTTATAAAATTGTTTCACATTGAAATTTAATTTTAATCCTTGTATTTTGTGACCTATAACCTTCACAATAAGCTGAAATCTTACGTACTCTATAAATCAAGACACATAAATGAATTTATTTTGAATTACTTTTCCTAAGCTGGACATATTATGCACACGCTATTATTGCCAAAACTGTGTAATAAATGTTTTTTTGTTTTGTTTTTTTCATTTTTTGGCATTTTTTTTTTTATAATTAATGAGAATTTATCTATGTATACACACATCACATTAAAGCCTGTTTTGCCCTCTAAAAAACGGCATGTAATATGTGTTGGTACAATAAATGACAGAGTTGCAAATTCCGGTTGTACACAAACAGCAAAAAGTGAAAAAATGGCTTGTGTCCTTAAGGGTAAGGCAAGCGTTTCAAGCTGTGTCCTTAAGGGGTTAATATGTTGTTTCAAGCATCTAGGTCATTTTCAATTGGTAAAGTATTTGTAATCAAATACCCCTCTTTTTTTTTGTCAATCTTTGTTTATTAGAATATTTTTTCAAAATATTAGGTGATACAAAGAGAAGACATAGAGTAGCATTTAAACAACACATTAAGGTACATAAGTTAGAGTGAATACATCCTTCAGGCTGCTCCCCCTGTCTTGGCATACACATCAGGGGGTTAGGCAGCTGGGTACTTTCATGCGTTGGTGATTGGACTTCATTTTGCATGACCCCTAGTTATTTAATTTGCTGAGATTCACTGCGCCTCCTTTGGAGGGTATAGGGAGTATAGAGGTGTTACAATCCTATATTTCAGCCTCTGTGCCCATGTCTTACATCCCAGGGATCCCTATGCCTTTTCCCTGTGTTTGTTTGTAGTGTGTGTCAGGTGTCCCGGTGTAGTGCGTGTCTTGTGGGTTGCCCGTCTTCTTCCATAGAGACTCATCTGTTCTCACTACCAGTTGTCTGTCATATGTCATTTGCCCATGGGGGGTGTTGTGGGTCTGTCTAACCCACTTGAGCATGGCATGTTTGCCTCCAGTTCGCAAACCCTAAGGAAGAGTCCCCATCATGGGTCTGAGATGTACCTCACCTCCCGTACTTTAGGCGCCCGAAGGAGAAGTGAGATGAAGATAGAGATAGAGGGGAGAGGGAGAAGGCATGGTGAAATTAGTGATAGAGAGAAGGGAAGGGGGTGAGGAACAAGCTGGATTGGAATGCCCGGCACCCGGTCCAGCGGGTCGCCCCCATCTATCACCCAGGTCCTCCACTCCTCCCTTTACCCGGCAGATTGGTTTCCAGGATCATATCTGTTGCACAGGAAGTACGTCCACGTCCTCCAGATCTCCTTGTGTTTCGCCAGCCTTCCACTTACTACCGCTATTTTGTCTTCCACTTGTCTGATCTCCTCCACTCCCTGGAGCCAGGCTTGGAACGTTTGTGGCTGTTTCTGCCGCCACAATGCTGGGATCAGTGATTTTGCTGCCGTTAGGAGGTGTCGGGATACTGTTCTTATACCTTGATATGGGTAGGTCTGTTCTGTTGAGTAGGATATCTGCCGGGCCAAAAGCAACCTCCTCCTCTGCCACCCTCTGCATTGCCTCGTATATTTGTTCCCAGTACGGCGTTATGAGTGGGCATGCCCAGAAAATGTGAAGGAGAGTTCCCACCTCCTTCCTTCTATTTTTTCTCTCTTAAGTAAACTTGTAATCATTGGTCTCTTATTGGGCTAGTTAAAACTCTGAATATTTAGAAATAAACATTTAACCAGTGTCCCAAGAGAAACCCCTCAACACCCTCTCCACATCCATAGAGCATATCACCATATATCCACCGGGGCAAACATAAAACAATTGCACTTAACAAAACACACGATTATACATACAACAAGCCTTTGACATACACATTATTCCTATCTCTAGAGCAATGCACTCAAAGGAAAAAGGTCCTATTGGCCAATAACAAGAAGGACACTTCATCTGCGACTTTCTAAAAATATATATATTTCAGGAATGGCAATCAGTTAATCTCATAATAAGCAGTGAATTTTACTTTAGGAAACTTTGTATTATTAAGTCTGTTTAATACAAAAGAAAATCTCAATTTGCCTCTCTTCCCTTCCTTCGTACTTTGTAAATACTATTGTACAACTAAAATAACTAGTGTTTAAAATAATATATATAACTCTATTAATTACACCTATTCACCATTCAAATTATATTTCATATTTCTCAGGGTTAGAGAGGGGTTTTCAGCACAGAAAATAGCAGATTATTTACAAAACTAATGACTTTATGGGTTCAGTTTGGATGTTCTCTATCCCTTACTCCGCACAGATTGCTGACATGGCTCAAGAGTAGTGATGTACCGAACGGTTCGCTGGCAGAGAACAGCTCTGTCTGGTACTGTTGTGTGGTAATGTCATATCTTACAACATTGAGAGGTATGTAACCAGTGCAGAGTGAGCAGTCAGGAGAGGGGATAAAGGTAGTAATGGAAAAGGGACAGGCCTGCCCACTGGAGGACAGATGGGACCTGTCTGGCCAGACCCCAGCATGTAGGACCTTGCAGAGAGCATTGCTGAAGCTCTTTTCAAGATTGAAGGGATCATACATAGAATGAGCGCATCTAATGACGTGCTTATGCTATGCCATTCTGGGACACAGGAAACTAAATCCAGATGGCAGAACAGGACCCTGAAAGCACATTTTAAAAATATCAACTGTGAAAAATGATTCCATGTTATTTTTCTAATTTGCTGTTGACTTTCCAAAAATAATGACTTGTAAAATGCTTTGCAAAAACAACACCCTACAGGACTATTAATTAAATGTGAATTAATCTAGATTTCAATGAGCTTTCTACATTTTAGGCTTAAATGGAAGGATTGGCAATATTCTCCAAGACAGCAATGTTTTATTGTTCAGCTGTTTAAATGTATTGGTGTATTTGAGGGCTACACTCCCTTCTTGTCACTACAGGAATCCATTAGATAGAAGTATATTTAACTTTATTGTAATGCAATATAAAAAAACCAAAACAATAAAAGACAATAAGTAGAACTACCCGTATCTGACTTAAAAGTCCATATGCGGATGAGAAACGCTTTTCACCGTTATCACGGCTTCCTCAGTCGCCTGAATGCGGCTTACTTGATTCCTGTTTCTTAAATTTCTTCTTTCGTTCCTCTTCACAGCTATTGCTGCTTCTAACTAATGAGTGGTGGCACTGTATGTCAGATCCCTACTCAGCCGTTCGCCACTTCCTGACCGTGGAGTGCATGACGTCACAGCTAAGTGTTTATTCAAGCTTATCACCAGTACTGCATGTGGTGTATTACAATTAAAAATAAGCCCTCCACTGTTCCATTATATATTGTACTAGATTGTGTGGTGTTTTGGAGATTTGCACATTCAGTGTGGTAGCAGCTGTAACTGTTATATTATATTTATAGAAATATTTCTTTTTTATAGAAATATATTTTGGGTTATACGTTTCTTACACATCTATACCTGTATATCATTTTAATGTATTAACTTTAAATTCACTTTGAATTCCTGGAAAGTCACTCTTTATTGAATAACCTTGCTTTTCACATATTGGTAATAGGCTCACCTGAGGTAAATAATGTCAGGATACATAATGGCAATAATTACTTTCCTTGAGTAAATGTCACCATTGTTGATCTAGTGCTTCAGGTAGTGGGTGTACGTTGTTGTCTATATTAGTGTCAGGTTTGGCCCCTACGCCCTTACTAGAAAGGATCCGGTTTGCAGCTGTCAACAATGCTTTAAGGCAAAATATATCTCTGCTGACTGAACATTGCTATTATAATAACTTTAATGAAAGGTTGAATTAGAGAAACAGGAGCCAAAATAATATTAATAGTATATCCCCTATCCCCCCACCACAATATTTAGATAGTTTCTATTATATGTATTTACAAATGTACAGTTAAGATGTATTCACATGTATTTGCTAATCACTACTTGATTTATAAATTATAATTACAAAATATAAAAACAAATTTGTTAACATTTGTTGTTTGTACATATGCATCCTGTAAAATGCCAGATACACCATGACATTTATCCACGGAACACGTAGTTGTTGTGAATAAAAAAACGAATTACAAATGTATTCTACTAAAGTGGATTTAGTGAATAATCCAGTTTGCCTTGAACTGTTTTGCAAGATCTTGATCTGACATTTCTTTTGTAGACTTTGTTTAGTCCAATGGTGCCAAATAGAAAATGAGTCAACTATTCTATTGTTAGCTATTTTTTTTTTGTGTGTGTGTGTGTGTGTGTATTGCTTTCACACAGCAGTTTTGGTGGACCTCTCCCGGGTACCAGAATAATCAGCCACCACACCTTATATTGTACATAAAACTATTTATATAGGGATTTGAAAGCAGTGTTAGTTACATTCCACATTACCTCTATTCTTAATGGAACAGCTCCATGCTAATCATTTATTCATAATAAAGACCCTAGCAGCAACAGCAAGAAAGTTTAACTTCTATGTGCGGTTATTAGTTTGCTGCTGATTTTTTTTTTTTTTTAATTGACAACTTCAAGAAGAAAATTAACTGCCAAGAATGTCTTTATTAACCCATTGACGAATACGAACAAAATACAAACACTTTTCTTACTGATTTTCATAATTTCATTCGGTGTGTTTATGCTTTGGTGCTTGCACATAGGTCTCATAAATATATAGGAGTGGATTATTTATTACTATTATCTACAATATTATCTCTACAATATTATCAATGGGGGAATTAAGCTAATGCCCTACAAAGAGCATAGGTTTGCTCACAGTACTCACAGCTGCCAAATCTTGCAGCTAAAGCTACAGAGGTAGCATTTCTGGAAGATCTACTCAAGACTACCTGTCTTATTTATTTCATTTATCTATTTCTTATTACCAATAGAAGGTGCGGTCTCACCGTGTCATGGCCAGTGTTACCATAAGGTGAATTAGGCATTCACCTGGGTTACCATCTTGGAGGGAACACCCTGCTACTCTCTCGGCTGGTAGGTATATTGAACAATCGTCTTGACCAGCCCAGTGCCCCCTAACTGCATGTGTGAAGGTAGTTGGGATAGTGTAGGAAGAACCCCCTTTTACTTATAACAACTTACCCAGAATAACTTGACGCAAGACGTAAATGGTGACACATAGGCCACAGCTTTATTCAAAACAATACCATTATTAATATAACACATTAATATGACATTCATTAACTGCAACTTCCATTACCAGATCCTTGCCAACCATTTAACATAACCTTGGCGCTTGCCTCCCCCCTCATCCATACACAACAATTGGCCTTCCAATTGGCCTTCCAATACCATCAATACTAACCACTGGCTTTTGCTCAGTGTGCACTTCCTTCACTATGAGTTAACCATACCATCCATGCTAACCACTGGCTTTGGCTCAGTGGGCTCGTCCTTCATCATAACTTAATCCTGAGGCTAGGGGAGGGATCAGCCCTGAACCATTTCCACTGAACCACTGTTGCAACCCTGACTGGCAAGGACCTTCGTCCGCCACAAGCCCTCGCTGTTTTAATCCTGAAACCAGCAGGGCTGCCCCATCAACACTGCCATGGCCTCCTACAAAGCATCTTGCTGCACCAGATTGAAAAGACCCAGCCCCATGTCCATGAGGTGGACCCCATCATTGTGAAAACAAAAAGGACCCCATTTTGTTAAACTGTACAACCCCCAATACCACGCACAAACTTTGATACCCTTTTATTTAACTTCACCCTAACGTGCTCCATTGCCCGACGGTCCCTCATGCACCTCCAATAGTTCTGGGAAACAACCTCCGACCATATCAAGTAGATGTCAGGGAGCAAAATCATAAGCTGCGCTAGGTCTCTGCGCATCATGTCCCCCAAACTCCCAACTGGGACCGCTCCCAAGTCATTACCCCCAAGATGAATCACCAAGACATCCGGCATTCCCAGTAAATGGGATAAACAAACCATCTCTGGGAGCAGATGAACTCAGTGTATCTCCCTGGACCCGAACCATTGAACTTCCACTGGCATAGGTGACTGTCCAGGAAGAAGCCCCGGGGACGAATACCGGCCTGCTTCCTGGCCCAGTATGCCCGATCACCCACACTCGCTTCACCGGACCTACTGAAAAAACACAGCGGGGAAGAAATTCATACCCGAGGGGCTAATGTAGGACCGAAACCTCCCCGATTCCCAATCCTCCAAATAGTCATCTCCGAAATTCCCAAACTGGCCACCTCGGTCGCCGTCCCGCTGCGAAACGAGTGGCCCCCAAACTCACTGCTCGCGATGCCCAAAGCCCTCAGTGACTTGAGAAAACCTGAATAAATTGAAATCGGGACAGGTGTCCCCGGTCGCCATAAACCAACAAGGGGCCCTTTCCCAGGCGGATGCAAGGTGCTGTACTGCAGGAAACCGGCCACCGGGCACACCACCGAACCTGGTATTTGCTTAAGGGTTACCTACTCACCTCTGCTGTGAAGGCACCTGGCCCTGCCACCTTGAGGGATGCCAAAATACCTTCCACATCCATAGTCCCTGGCCGAAGGTAGCTGGAACACCAAGGGAAGCTGTTCCCAAGCCGGATAATTAAGTTGGCTGAGGGTAACAGAAAATATATATGGCCACTCCCCTTAACTTACACCTCCCCTCTTAGCTACAGGACCTCCTTTCTTTAAACTTATTACACTCCCCCCGACTAACACATGTCCCTGTTCCCAAGCTAGCCCTTTGGTCTGCCTCATCAGGGTCTCATCCTTTAACAAATGGTCTACAAGCAGTGTTGCTAGATGTTTAGTCTCTGATGTAAATAAATGTTATCATCTCCTTTTACACAGCCTGACTGAGCAAATCACACATCAGCTTATTGTTTAGCATTGTTTTTTTATTGCAATTTCTGTTTTGTGGCTTGCATTCTTGGGGTGTGGGGTTTTGTGTTTCTCACAACCCCTCCCCCCCCCCTTACATACACCTAACCCTGACCTTTTCTCCACATTCCAGGTTGATTATAACCCGTTTCAGCTTCACACCCTCAGCGCATTTGGTCCTTTGACTGTTTGGGTTTTGGTTACAGAATGAACGCCCATTCGTTCGCACATCAAGGTTCCATATTGTGTTTGGCAAGTGTGCTGCGTTTTCTCCTCTACTCATTGCACTTGTTTGGGGGCGGGCACAAGCTGACTGGTTAGCAGAGTTGCTGGGCAGCTTGCTAGTGCTCACCAGTAGCCATTCCTGAGGGAACACTCTGTGAGTTTGTCTTTTCATGTGGGGGCCAGGGGAGGACAGTAGGTCCCCCCCCTCATTCTTATTTAGGGCCACCACCCACCACTCAGGGGAGGGGGCCGGGGAGGAGGACAGTAGGTCACCTCCCCATTGTTATGTAGGGCCCCCACCCGTGCGCAGGGGTGGGGGCCAGAGGGAGGACAGTAGGTCCCCCCCTTCATTCTTATTTAGGGCCCCCACCCACCACTCAGGGGTGGGGGACGGGGGAGGACAGTAGGTCCCCCCTTATTGTTATTTAGGGCCCCCACCCACCGCACAGGGGTGGGGACCAGGGGGAGGACAATAGGTCCCCCCTCATTCTTATTTAGGGCCCCCACCCACCATTCAGGGGTGGGGGCCGGGGGAGGAGGACAGTAGGTCCCCCCTCATTGTTATGTAGGGCCCCACCCACCGTGCTGGGGTGGGGGTTGGGGGGAGGACAGTAGGTCCCCCCTCAATCTTATTTAGGGCCCCCACCCACCGCGCAGGGGTGTCGGCTGGGGGGAAGGACAGTAGGTCCCCCCATAATCTTATTTAAGGCCCCCTCCCACCGCGCTGGTGTTGGGGCTGGGGGGGAGGATAGTAAGTCCCCCCTGATTCTTATTTAGGGCCCCCACCCAACGCTCAGGGGTGGGGGCCAGGAGGGGACAGTAGGTCCCACCCATTGTTATGTAGGGCCTCCACCCACTGCTCAGGGGTGGGGGTTGGGGGGGAGGACAGTAGGTCACCCCCCCTCATTGTTATGTAGGGCCCCCACCTGTGCGTGGGCCAGGGGGAGGACAGTAGGTCTTCCCCCTCATTGTTATGTATGGCCCCACCCGCTGTGCAGGGGTGGGGGCCGGGGGGTGAGGACAGTAGGTCCCCCCCTCATTGTTATGTATGGCCCCACCCGCCGTGCAGGGGTGGGGGCCGGTGGGAAGGACAGTAGGTCCCCCCATAATCTTATTTAAGGCCCCCTCCCACCGCGCTGGTGTGGGGGCTGGGAGGAGGATAGTAAGTACCCCCCCTCATTCTTATTTAGGGCCCCCACCCAACACTCAGGGGTGGGGGACAGTAGGTCCCCCCTATTGTTATGTAGGGCCCCCACCCGCCGTACAGGGGTGGGGGCTGGGGGGGGGACAGTAGGTCCCCCCTCATTGTTATTTAGGGCCCCCACCCGCCACTCAGGGATGGGGGCCATGGGGGAGGACAATAGGTCCCCACCCCCCTTATTTTACTTTAGGGCCCCCACCCACCATTCAGGGGTGGGGGCCAATAGGTTTTTATTTTTTTTTATTTTTATTTTTACAGTGAGCAGCCACTGGTCTTTCAGCCTTTTGGTAGATAGCTCCCTAATACCGTGGGTATTAGGGAGTTATCTACTAAGTGGCTGCTTATTTTATGTTATTTTAAGTTATTTCCCTATCCACATTTGTTTGCAGGGCACTTGTCCTACTCTTACCCCATTTTACTTCCTCTTGCAGCCCTCTAGCCCTTTCCAGGACTTTTTCAGAGACATTTTAGTGCCCAAAAGTTTGGGTCCCCATTGACTTCAGTGGGGTTCAGGTTCGGGGTCAAGTTCGAGCCCGAACTCGAAGTTTTTGACGAAGTTCTGCCGAACTTGGCGAACCCGAACATCCAGGTGTCCGCTCAACTCTAGTTGTAAGTTAAAAAAAAAAAAAAGTGTTACATTTTGTTAGAATAGATAGTTTTCCTGATTGCCATCCTTTTGCTATTTTGGTTTGTCTCCTTAATTCCCAAAGCATCATGGGTAATTAGGGCTTATTTATTATTTGTCTTACTCGGCTGGCACTGGGTTAAATGATGATAGGAACACTTGTTCAGTGTTTAATGGATACATTTTAGCTAGGTAGGTAAACAATGATGGGTGAGGCGGACATTTTGGAATAAGGGTTAATTCAGTTCTTTGGAATGTAGAATGCTAAGGAGAAAATTTCCAAGCTTAAGGATAAATAGATTTTTTTGTGTTGTGTGTATATGTATGTGATATATGTATATATATTTACATGTGTGTGTGTGTATGTATGTATTCATATATGTGTATGTATATAGATACATAGAATAGCAAGCGCTGATTGTTAACAGTTCAATCATAGTTGGGTTTGTAAGCATTTACAGGTCTGAGTTCGCCTGTAAGAGGAGTTTAGGTAGTAGGGTGTTTTGAACATGTGCGAAGACAACACCGTATTTTCTTAACGTGCCAGCATGAATTAAAATAATACAAAGGTTTTGATAAAGATTTTGCAAGTTTTCAATGGCTGCTCCTTGTTGCATTCAGAAGTTAATGAAACGTAGTTATTTCTGGAGGCAGCACAGACAGTAGGATTTTCACATATTTGGAACAAAGATCGAACAAAGAGGTACCTACAAAAATCTGACCCTACTAGAATTTCTGCCAATGGTGTCAGCAGTTTTTTAATCTTGGATTTTATTAAGACACGGAGGCTCCTATTATGCTGCACTCTTTCTTTATTTCCCTCAGCAGCAAAGAAAAAACTTTAACAATGATGTGAACACAGGAAACAGTCATTAACATAGCTCTTCCCTGGCAACCAATCAGCCAATCAGGTTCCACTCTCCAGCATAATAGGCGGTATTCCCTTGACAATTTCCTCTTTCTTTGCTGCTCCCTCAGTTAAGTACACTGATTCCATAGTTCTTAACCCATTAACGCCGTTACGGCGTGCTATGCCGTCCCGGCGTTAATGGGCTTAAACGCCTTCACAGTGTCATAGCACGCTGCGGCGTTTAAGCCCACCCACATTGCCCTGATCCCTCCCAAACTGCAGATCACGGTGGGGGGACCTGCCTGGCAACCCAGGCAGGTCCCCTGTGGCCAATCCGTGGTGATCTGCAGTTTGTGATCGCAGTGACAGCCAGTCACTGCGATCACTGTTACAATGTGTCAGCCAATGATTTTAAATCACTGGCTGACACATTGTCTCTGCCCCTCTCCTCACCTCACTTCGATCTGAGAGAGAGAGGCAGAGAGATCGTGGTCAGCCTGTTTAGGGATTTTAGTACATTTGTACTATTATTATTTTTATTTTTTTAGGGTCAAAATGTTTTTTTAATTTTTTTTTTTCCCTTGTCAGCCGCAGCAACCCAAATCACCCTTAACCCTTTCCCCGCTGCTGTGATCACTGTACTGTACAGTACCGCTACTGTACAGTATTGTACCAGTGATCACTGTTCAGGCTGACTTTTTGGGGGGGTTATTTTTATTAAAAAAACAAAAAATAAAAAATAAATTAACCCTTTCTGTACTGGTCGCAGCAGCCTAAACTGCGATCAGTACATTTATTTTATTTTTTGTGGGTTTTTGAGGGTGGGTAGTATTGTGTTAGGCAGGTAGGCATTTTGTAATTTCCCCCTCTGATTCTTTTGATTAATTATTCAGTAGTCCCCACTAGAATGGCACGTTGCTACTCGGCCCGAGGAGGCGTTCGCCATTCTGGCAGGCAGTGATAGTGACACTCTGCAAGACAGTGACACTATCACTGCCTCTGACATTGAGGCTATGACTGACTCCTCTAGTGATGGTGCCCCACCACCACCAACAAGAGGATGCTCAGCAAGCCCAATGCCAGAAGGAGACTGGGTGCCCCCAAACCTGACGGCCCCAGATATTCCCCCATTTACGGCGACCCCTGGCATCACTGTTATGGTGGATGCTTGGGAGCCCCTAAAATATTTTGATTTGTTCATGTCAGAGGAAGTATTTCAGTTATTGGTTGAGCAAACCAATGTATTTGCCAACCAATATCTGACTGCGAATCCGGGGTCACATTACAATAGGCCTAATATGTGGCACCCCATGGATCTCACAGAAATGCGCGAATTGTGGGCCCTTACTCTAGTTATGGGCATTGTCAAAAAGCCGAGTATCAGGTCCTACTGGTACAAGCACCCCATCCTGGCTACCCCTCTTTTCCCTGGGGTTATGAAGAGGGATCGCTATGAGCAACTGCTGCATTTACTCCACTTTAACGACAACACACTGTGCCCCCCAAGAAATGACCCATTTTTTGACAGGCTGTACAAAATTCAGCCCCTAATTGAACTCCTGTCAGACAAATTCTCCCAAAATTATGTCCCTGAAGAAAATATTTGTATAGATGAGTCCTTAATGAAATTTAAGGGTAGATTACTTTTTAAACAGTATATCCCTTCTAAACGGTCCCGATACGGAGTAAAATTTTATAAATTGTGTGAATCAAAATCTGGATATACATGGGCGTTTTGTATTTATCAGGGGAAGGATAGCCATCTTGACCCACCAGGATGCCCTGATTCTGTGGGTACATGTGGCAAGATAGTATGGGACCTAATCCTTCCCTTGTTAAATAACGGATACAGGCTATGGTTTGACAACTATTACACAAGCATAGAGTTATTTAAAACTCTATTTTGCTTTGAGACCGTAGCCTGTGGCACAGTGCGTAAGAATCGTAGAGGTTTCCCCCAAACCCTGGCAAGAGGTAGACGCAGTAGAGGCTCCCTTTCAGCGCTCCGCCAGGATGAGTTGCTTGCCCTTCGCTTCACCGATAGGAAAGATGTGTACATGTTGTCTACGATGAAACTTTAGTGCCAGTGTCTGTGAGAGCTGGAACTGAGTGTAGCGTTACTCACCTTCTCCAGGGGCCGGCCGCGGTCCTCTCTTCGAGCCGCGCGCGGTCCTGCTGCTGCACGAGCCGCGCGCGGCTCATCCGACGGCCTCAGCAGGAAGGCGGGCAGTGACCGCAAGAAGCGGTCACGTGTCCCGCCTGAATCTAAGAGCGCGCCGCGCGTCTCGGGCGTGCTCTTAAAGAGACAGTGGGAGCCTAAATTGTTAAAAGGCTCCCATTGGCCCCTGTCATGCCACACTCCCCATACACTTACCTTTTGGGGGTGTGGATATGACAGGAGCCAATCACATTAGTTTAGAAGCTATTTAAACTTACCTCTCCCTTTACTCCCTGCCCTATCGTGGTTTCTGTATCAGTTCCCTTTAGCGCTTGTTGTGTTCAGTTGTGTTTCTCCGTTTTGACTTTGGCTTTGTTTCTGACTACGTTTTCTCTTTATCCTTATCTGTTCTGGTTGTCGGCTTGCTGTTTACTGTGTACCAGACCCCGGCTTGTCCTAGTTTACGCTGTCTCTCTGTGTCCTTGACTTCGGATCGTCCCTGACTCTGCCTCCTCTCATGTACGTCGAGTCCGGCCATTCTAAGGTCCGGTAGATGTATTTCTCCTCTGTGTTGTCTTCTGTTTAGCCGAATCCTGCGTGTTGGGGTATATTCTCGTTACACTGAGCAGCTGGAGAAGCTGAAGTGCATTGTTGACTACAGCAAGTTTATGGGGGGGGAGTAGATTTGGTTGGTCAGTGCATACAGCCCTATCTGGTGAACCGGAGGAGTAGGACCTGGTACAAGAAAATTGCAATTTACATAACCCAGATTGCAATTTTCAATGCCTATGTGCTTTATAAAAAGGAAGCCATAGGTAGACCATGCCCATTTCTAGAGTTTATGGTCCAAATTTTGTCTCAAATTATATTTGTCCAGACCCCAAATCCTAACCCTCCTTTGGAATCAGAAGATGTCCAATGACTTTTAAGCAAAATTTCCCTTCCCGAATCCCCCCCACACCATGTAAAAGGTCACCCCCACGAAAATACTGTGTTTGCCGGAAAAGAGGAGTCCGAAAGGACTCCAGTTATTATTGACCCTCCTGTCCATCCCTACCCGCCCTCTGCATAACAGACTGTTTCAAAGTCTAGCATACAGAGCTGAACTACTAAATCACTCTGTATGGTACTCTGGCAGTTTGTTTGCTTGATTTCCCTGGATTCCCTGACCTCGGCTTGTCCTGACTACGCTTCGTTAGCTGCCTGTACCGACCCATTGGCTTGTTTTACCGACTACTCTCACTTCTGGATTCCCCTGACCTTGGCCTGACCCTGTTTATGCTAGCCATGCTAAAGTGGCTACACCAAACAACTCAAAATACTACATTTGTAGTACTTGAAATGTGCCTTCACAAAAAAAGCAAAAAACTAATCACAGGGTTAATGTTACAGAGTCAAAGATCTATCTGCCTCTTCTGCCTTCAGATCAAAGTATATGTGGGGGTACTGTACTATTCCTGTGATATACTAAAAACCTGGAAACATTGTACATGTAGGTATCGTTATATTCAGATGACAGTGTTAAATTAAAATACTGAGGTTTTTAGTGCACTAACTAATACCAGGTTTATGACATTTCTAGTGAAAATGCAATTTATGTGATTAAAAAGACAAAAATAAAAGTAGAAATTGCTACATGGGCCCATCATTTCTGTTAAAATGGCTAGACCAAACATCTTAAGGTCTGCCATTTGTTGTACTCTGGGTTGTCTACTTTTGAAAATGGTATGCCATAACGGTGGATATGTTATTACCCAGGCTGCCATGCTCTCTGAATAGCCACATAGGCCCAGAAAATCACTTTGTCAAACTTACAAGCTAAAAGAGCATCTAATATATTTTGCCCTGTACTTATCGGAAAGAATCTGAAATAATGATACGTGGGGGTACTGTTATATTCACAAGACAGTGTTAAATCAAAATACTGAGGTTTTAGTGCACTAACTAATACCAGGATTATGACGTTTCTAGTGAAAATGCAATTTATGTGATTAAAAAGTCAAAAATAAAAGTCGAAATTGCTACATGGGCCAATCATTTCTGTTAAAATGGCTAGACCAAACATCTCAAGGTCTGCCATTTGTTGTACTCTGTGTTGCCTACTTTTGAAAATGGTATGCCATAACGGTGGAAATGTTATTACCCAGGCTGCCATGCTCTCTAAATAGCCACACAGGCCCAGCAAATCACTTTGTCAAATTTCCAACTTTGAAATGGACAATGTTCAAAAAAAATAGTGAGGCTTTGTTGCAATAACTCATACCAGGAATAGAAAATGCCCCTGACGAAGATGCACTACTATAGCACCGAAACGCGCGTCGGGTTGAAGGATCCTTTCCTTCACTTTTTCACTTTTCTTCACTTATAGGGCACTGTATCACCATGTGCAGGTAACCAACACCCTAAGTATGGTTCTGCACATTAGCACGCTTTTATTCTAACACTTTAATTTCCTTTTTTCTCCTGTCACTCCTATATATGTTGTCTATTGGGAATTTATTATCATTATTATTATTATTTCTTTCATGGCTCCTTT
>OW240916.1:98488444-98520530 GCA_933207985.1 Pelobates cultripes | reverse complement strand
AAGCGGCTTCAACAGCGTGGAAAACCCCTAGAAACGAGCGATA
Organism: Pelobates cultripes; assembly: GCA_933207985.1. Classification (NCBI taxonomy): domain Eukaryota; kingdom Metazoa; phylum Chordata; class Amphibia; order Anura; family Pelobatidae; genus Pelobates; species Pelobates cultripes. Next base: position 98,520,487 of record OW240916.1, on the reverse strand, counting down.
AACCTCTGCACACTCAGGTGAACACCCCTATCCCTGATGGCGACCAAAAAATTTAAACAAAAAACCCTCAATCCCCACTTAGAACGGTCACAAACCGCGGAGCCGAAAATCCAAGATGGCGCCGACGGACGGCACTCGCCTGCACACAGCACTGACACAGGAGACTGCCTGTCAGAGCACAGCAATCCTGCAACAGATGCCTCAATCAGGCTAATTATGCAGGAGCTCCACACCTCATTTAAGGCTGACCTCCTTCAGATGACCGCTGACATCAAGGCAGACATACAGAGTATGGGAGAGGGCACCGCACGCCTGGAAGACAGGGCAGACGAGCTGGTGGAGGCACATAACACAATAACAGAGGCCTACACAGACTTGGAGCGCAAACTTAAATCCTTAGAAGAGAAGGTGGCCGATCAAGAAGACAGGAGCAGACGGAATAATATCCGTATAAGGGGTATACCAGAGGCCATTTCACAACAAGACCTATCCAGGTATGTCAAAGACCTGTTTAAAACTCTGATCCCCTCTTTATCTGAATTCGACTTGATCCTGGACAGGACCCACAGACTACCGAAACCCAAGCATCTCCCACCAGACACTGCAAGAGACACGATCACGAGAGTACACCACTTCACTGTCAAGGACAGAATTATGCAGACTTCCAGAACCATAACCAAATGGCCAGAATTGTATAAAGATATCAAGCTGTTCACTGATCTCTCCTCAGCGACCATGCTCAAACGCCGAGCCTTCGCACCGATCACAGAAGCACTGCGTAACGCAGATATCTCCTACAAGTGGGGCTTTCCTACGAAGCTACTAATTAAAAGAAATGGCGTGGACAAGCCTATCCTGACTCCAGAAGACGGCAAAAAGGCGCTGCAAGAATGGAATATACCCCTCCTACCTACTAGCCCCAGGAAGAAACAAACACCGGCCCATGCCCCAAAGGCGTTGTCCAAAGACTGGTCACGAATCCACAGGGCCCCACAGGCACGCATGGACTCGAACAAGTCACCGACCTGAATGATCCAGGGCCAGAGCCGCATCATGCCTCCCACTGAATGAACTGAACGTACAGGTTTATACTGTTTTGTTAAATGTTATAATGCAAGTTCACCTAAGATACCCATTAAGGGTTTAACCAAAGGCCACAGGCCTAGCCGCAACGGGTGAGCAATACCCGACGGCACTACATTCGACCCAAGTTATTGTTGATACCCTACACATAGGGATCCAGTTACCACATCAGTGTGGTACACCCCCGAGGTTCTAGTAATCCAAATTTTCCGTTGCTTTAGGCAACCAAATGTCACCAAACCGTGACTTACGGAATTTTGTATATAGTTTCTCCCCCTGTTCTCCCTATCTCCTCCACACCACCCCCCCACTGAGAGTACTCCGCAAACTCAGCATAACTAATACACACGGTTGCAAACTACCTAGATCCCCCAGGTATACAAACCCCACAGGTTTCCTTCGAGACCGCCGAGCTAAAGTAACCAATAGCTCGATTAAGAAACACAAACCCCTGCCACAGCATCCACCACGCTGGAAAGATGGTGATTAAGCTCATGTCCCTAAACGCCAAAGGGCTTAACTCCCCTAATAAACGGAGGCTAGCCTTGCAAGAGGCGAAAAAATGTGGGGCACAAGTGGCATTTTTCCAAGAGACCCATTTTAAATGGAACTCTAGACCCAAATTTACCTCAAAATGGTACCCTCACGACTTTCATACATGTTATTCAGCGAAGAAAAGAGGAGTCTCCACAATGATCAGCAAAGATGTGGCCTTCTCCTTAGTTAGGAAAATATGTGACAAAAAAGGTCGATATTTAATTTTACAATGTATGTTGAATAATGCACCGTATACTCTGATTAATGTATATAGCCCTAACGAAAACCAAAGCGAGTTCTTGCAAATGATCTTAGCTCTAACTGATATGTATAGACACGGGGAGGTGATTATTGGAGGCGACATGAACTGCCTATTAGATAGCAGATTAGACTCCTCCACCACAGCCCAAATCAAGAATTGCACACTCAGACACAGAACCACGTTAACCACAAAAATATGCTCCACACTGACTGCAGCTCGCATGGTAGACCCATGGCGCATTCTACATCCCACAGATATAGATCACACATGCTATACAGCAGCCCACAACAGCTATTCTCGGATAGATAGATTCCTCATACCCAACACGTTGATGGCCCAAATAGAAGGAGCAACAATTGGGGTAATGACGTGGTCAGACCATGCTCCCATTACACTTAGCATTACAGAAGCGTTTAACACTAAAGGATCTGGCTCCTGGAGACTTAATGAATCTCTTTTAGCAGACCCAGCAATAGTATCCCAGATCACGACAGATCTACAACACTATATAGCAGAAAACACGACCGCTGACTCTGCAATCGAACACATTTGGCTAGCACATAAGGCGGTCATACGAGGCAGTTTTATAAAACATGCCAGCTATGCTAAAAAGCAGAGAATGGCCGAATACACCAATCTCTTGGAAGAAATCCGAACTCTAACACATTCAAACAAAAGAGACCCAAAACCAACCACAAAAACAAAACTCTTAGCCCTCCACAACAAACTGAACAACATTGAGCTAGCCAAAACAACTTACCTACTCAGGAAATTGAAACACAATTTCTTTACGAGTGGCAACAAAGCTGGTGCACTATTGGCATCACAACTGAAAAAGAGGAATGTCGCCTCCAGAATCGCCTTCCTAAACAACCCCAAGGGCATAAAAGTAACGAACCCCCAAAATATTGTAGACCAATTCGCTCAATACTACGGCGAATTATACAACCTCAACCGGGACCCCAAGGTACACATACCGACCCCAGACACAATAGATGACTTTCTAGCTGCCTTAGATCTCCCCAAACTGACAGAAGACGACCTAGCACCCCTAACAAGACCCTTCTCTCTAGACGAACTCACGGAAGCCATCTCTCAACTCCCAGCACACAAATCACCGGGCCATGATGGCTTAACAAATGAATACTATAAAACCTTCTCACCAACCATAGCACCACTGCTCCTCCAATTAGTTAACAAATGCGCTACAACAGGTGCGCTCCCAGAAGAAATGCTCTTGGCACATATCTCCACTCTTCCCAAACCAGGCAAACCCCCTACACAATGCAAAAACTTCCGGCCTATATCCCTCCTAAATGGAGATGCCAAGCTATACGCGAAGCTCCTCAGCAACCGGCTCGCCCCCCTCCTGCATAAAATAATCCACAATGACCAATCTGGGTTCATCAGGGGCCGCCAAGGCTCAGACAACACTAGAAAAATATTAAACATGATCTCCACACTGGAGTCCAACAGATCATCAGGCCTCCTCCTCGCCCTAGACGCGGAGAAGGCCTTTGATCGTCTAAATTGGGCCTATATGACAAAAGTACTGGCACAATTTAACTTTCCAGAATCTACCATAAATAGCATCATGGCTTTATACCACCGTCCAGCAGCAAAAGTATCGCATGGAGGGTTCCTCTCTACGGCATTCTCCATCACCAATGGCACCCGCCAGGGATGCCCTTTATCGCCCCTACTGTACATACTTGCTCTAGAACCCCTGGCACAAAAGATCCGAACACACCCCGAGATACTAGGAGTCAATATCCGCAACAAAATGTACAGCCTAGCTTTGTTTGCCGACGACATATTTATAGCATTGTCGGATCCACAAAATTCTCTGCCCCCCCTGTTGAACCTCCTACAGGAATTTGGCAATATTTCTTACTACCGCCTCAACCAAGACAAAACCCAAGCTCTACCAATAAACTTGCCCAAACCCTTGTTAGATACACTCCAGACCTCATACCAGTTCGACTGGAAATCACACTCCCTCACATACCTGGGAATAAAGATAGCGCCCACGATTTCTGCCACTTCACAACTAAACTACAAACCTCTAATTACACTATGTAAAGCGGAAATGAACAGATGGAAACACGCAAAAATCTCATGATTGGGAAGAATTAACACGTACAAAATGATGATCCTCCCACGTATCCTTTATATCTTTAGGATGATACCATTAGGGATCACGCCCCAATTTTGTAAGGCACTACAAAAATTATGTAGCGCGTATATTTGGAGCGGGAAAAGACCCCGGGTGTCCCTAGCACTCCTTCAGACTGCCCCACGACATGGAGGAGTGGGTCTCCCAAACCTGAGACAATACCATAGAGCAGCGATCCTCTCCACAGGCATACTCCTTCATGCCACACCAGGCACACTACAATGGGTAGACATGGAAAGAGCACAATTTGCAAGCATGTCTCTAACCGACTACCTATGGACACCAAGGAAGTTTAGAATTAAGCGCACAGACCTGTTCCCAACCACACAACTTACAATATCCATATGGGACACCTTTATGGAGACAATAGGTCATAAGGATACACTACACACAAAATCTCCACTCTCAGTCCTGAGAACAATAGTACCTAACATTCCCCTCAAAGACTGGAATGCGGCGGGAGTGGCAACAATATCACAGCTATTGGACGCCAAAGGCGTACTACCATTCCCAATACTACAAACGAAGTGGCAACTCCCAAACAGGGCTATCTTTTCCTATCTACAACTAAAAAGCGTGATTCAAACACACACACCCCCAATACATCCAACGCCAACTGCGACTAGACTCGCCTCCCACTTACTCCTAGACAGATGTTGGGTGGCACCAACAAAACCCAAAGCACTCACACTATGTTACAAGGCATGGCAGGAACTCTCAACACCCACATCACACCCCTACAAACTCCACTGGGAGACAGACTGCGGGACAGCACTGACAGACTACGACTGGCTACGCGCCCTCAACGGTCTCTCTAAATGGACCAAGTGCTACACACATATCGAGGCCCTTACAATACTGGCGGCAAGAAACTTGCTAGCACTACATTGGAAATCACAGACCTGCCCATCCTTAGCCCAACTTCAAACCAAACTCACCCAATACAAAACCTACGAAAGAATGGCAATAATATCCCCCCCAAAAAAACTGGCATTCGATATGGGTTGGGGGAATTGGGAGGGGGCGGTGGACAAGGAAGGAGGTATACCCGGGCCAGACCCTGTTCTCCAATGAGGGCAAGACTCATACAGGACATGAACAATGCTTATACCACATTCTATCAGTACTCTCCATCACTCCCCTACTCCCCTTCTTCACCCCGCCCCCTCCTCCGGGCCCTACTGGCCTTTCCCCCCCCGTCCCCTACCAAGTTTGCACCCTACCACTAGGGCTACCTACTGATACACCAACATACTCATCAAAATGAGGCATAACTCCGGTACTTCCTAACCCGCACACCTGGGACTAACTAGTGCACGAACCATCATAGGCTATACAGCCTACAATCACAACTATGTCGACTGAGCAGACTATTCATGCACACAACCATGGCTACGAGAGGATTCACTGGTATAGCTCCCACCCTGAGCCAACCGCATGGACACTTAGGCGATAGCATATACCACCCAACGAATTAACAGCCTACACATGTACTTAAGTTACTATGACAAAATGCATGCATGTACCAATCCCCCCATGTACTCACTCAGGTTCCGCAAATTCTGTGAACGCGATGTTTATGTCAAATACTGTAACCCTGTATCCCCCCGCTAACATACCCTTTTTTCCTTCTGTACCCCTGACCACATATTGAAGATATAATAAAATACAAATTTGAAAAAAATAGATTATCCTATTAACCTATATGTTGTAGATTAGAATAGATATCCTTTTATGCGACAATACACGCATTTCCTCAGGTGTACATAACAATTATTTTTCCTGTGTATTGTTTATTACTGCATATGGTGAGTTTATTATTAAATCCTTAATTTCAACTAGTAATGAAAACTAAAACGACAACACAGGGTGGAAGAGATAAGCTATAGATAGATTAAATAGTTAAAAACTAAAATTGAATCTGCATGAACTTTAGAAAATATGTAAAGTGGTAGTTAAGGTCTAGACTGAGTAATAGTAAAAGCAAAGTATCCCTCTTTAACATTTTATTATATTTCTTATTATTAAATTATTTATTATTATATTTCTTACCTGTTCTGTGCTAAATTTATATATGTGTTGTGTAGTACTACGAGTCAAGGCTACTTAAACATTACCCTAAGTCTCCAAAATACCCGACTTAGACACCTGTCAAATTATTAGACATTAGCCCAGAAACTAAAGTTTTTGCATAACTTTAGTCACTCTCCAAACCTTAAACACACGCTATTATTTTACGATACGAGGGATTGTTTGAAACCTCATTACGGCCTGGTCGCGCCTGGTTGATACTTTAGCTCACCGAATCTAGGTATAATATCGACCTGACAACAAAGGCTTATTTACCTGGCAAGCTCTTTGCTAGTTGAGGCACTCTCCACACCAAATCATATGAATGGGATGAACCAGAGGTCTTATTTTATCAATGTTTAAACATGTGGAACACAATATGCTATTCTTCTTTTTCACTCTCTGTTGTGTATCGTATGTGAAAAAAACCATTCAATAAAAACGTTATTGTCAATTTTTTTTTTAAATATTATTTTGTATTTTTAATATTTCATTGAACTCTATCCTAACGATTCAGTGGCCCTGGACATACATGAAAATTAGAGAAATCTCAATGTATCCTTCCTGGTAAAATATTTTATAAACAAATAAAAATAACACCTTCCATTCCAAATATAAATCAGTTCCAGATGTCTGCCACCTGCTTCTCTCCCTTTTTTATGCATACCAAGGCCTGACATATATCGCATTGAAAAAAAAGAAAAGAAAAGAAGAACTAAACATTATTCAAAAATAGAATAATTAAGTCTAGATTACATGGCCCGGCTCACGGCGCCACCTTTTTCCCTCATACCCTTATAACATCCTCTTATGCCCTAACATAGAAAAACTCTTGTTGTTTTACATTTACATACACTTTAGACCTCCTCCTCACTTATATACATCCAGGGCCAGACTGGGGATACAAAGCAGCCCTGGAAAAAAATCTATGCTAGCCCCGCAGCACAGCGTGGGGAAAAAAAAAGGTGCGTAAAAACACTATTTTTAAACACACACAGACACACACATGCACCGTGACAGACACAGGCACACACATATACCACGACAGATGACAGACACACACACTCCATGACAGACACACACACACCATGACAGACACACACGTCTTGACAGACACACACATACCATGAAAGACACACACATACCTTGACAAACACACACATTTCTTGACAGACACACACGTCTTGACAGACACACACACCTTTACAGACACACACATACCATGACAGACACACACACATACCATGACAGACACACACACACCTTGGCAGACACACACACACATCTTGGCAGGCACACACACACCTTGACAGATACAAACCATGACACAGACAGACCATGACACAGACATATACACCTTGACACAGACAGACACACACCATGACAGGCAGACACACACACGGTGAGTAAAAACACTATTTTAAACACACACAGACACACACACACATACACCATGACAGACACAGACACACACATATACCACGACAGATGACAGACACACACTCCATGACAGACACACACACACACCTTGACAGACACACACACGTCTTGACTGACACACACATACCATGACAGACACACACATCTTGACAGACACACACACACCATGACAGACAGACACACACATATCCATTGACAGACACAGAAACACCTTGACAGACACACACACCTCGACAGACACACACATTTCTTGACAGACACACATATTTCTTGACAGACAGACACGTCTTGACAGACACACACACACACCTTGACAGACAAACACATACCATGACAGACCATGACACGGACACAAACACCTTGACACAGACAGAGAGACACAAACACACACCATGACACAGACAGACAGACAGACACACACACATCATGCCACAGACACACACCATGACACACACACTGACACACAAATACCTTGACACACACACACACATACCATGACAGACAGACACACACCATGACAGACAGACACACACCATGCAACAGACACATACACACACACACACTGACAGACGGACATAATAAAGCTACCTGTGGGAAACAGGGCAGGAGTCTTGCAGGGCAAAAAGCTGGGTCAGGTGTGCTGGCTGTTCCGGCGGCCGGAGGGGGAGCTGACTGTTCTGGCGGCCACAGGGGGGAGCTGGCTGGGCTGGCTCAGCGCAGCTTAATGAGACCGGATATTCTGACCCTGGTCTCATTAAGTAGCACGCGCGCGTGGGAGCAGAGCCAGCCTACCCCCTGCGGCCGCTGGAACAGCCAGCCCCCCCTGCAGCCGCTGGAACAGTCAGGAGCCAGCTTCCCCTGTGGCCGCTGGAACAGTCAGGAACCAGCTTCCCTCTGCGGCCAACGGAACAGTCAGGAGCCAGCTCCCCCCTGCAGCCGCAGGTCATCCAGCTCTTTGTCCGGCCCCAGGTGCCGATGGCCCACCAGGAAATTTGCCAGTGGGCCAGTCCAGCCCTGTATACATCATATCTTTATGTTTCATAATGTTTTATTACTTTTTAATATTGTTTTATGTTAATTAATTTTGGTCATGGGCTATGACGTCACATGACAGTTCATTTTTAAAGTTTACATCCCTATTTAAGCAGCACAGGTCCCCTCTCTTTTGTACTACATTTTTGAAAAAGCCAACTCCTGGTGAAACGCATCAAGAGTACTGATATATTGTTTTATCTATAATTATTAGGGTTAGATCTTTTTTTATTGTTTTTAGTAATAAAAGTACTTTTTTACCTGACCATCCTCATTGCTTGATTCCTGGACCTGGTGGGGATAAATACCACCAGCCCCTGTTGGATTGAGCAAACCATGCTTTATTCTACCTCATGTGAACAGGGTTTTAATTTGTTACTACACTCTACATAGAGGCTGCAGAATATGTGAGGGTACATCTTTACACCTACTGACTTTTGAGCTTTTAACTTGGCATACTGCACTATATTATTTTCTCTGTTCTACTTTTACATATCCACAAAAATATCTATTACCATAAGGATTGTCTTATATCCCAGTCAGTGCCGTGCTATATCCCAAGGTGGTGATCACTCCGCCCAAGCATCTAAGTTTGAGCAGAATTTAACTCCTTAAATGTGTAAGTGCACATTTTGCTTACCTCTTTTTAAGTTGGACATTTTAACTTGCAACACTATCAGTTCCTGTTATCTCTCCTCTTGTCATTACACATACCTCCAAAGGACATTACAGGCACCAACTTTTCTGTTTTATCTTAAAACAAAATCACCCTATATATACCCACACCCTCCCACCATATCCAGATATCAAACCTGTCGTACTCAGTGGAAACGATATTTAGAAATTGCTGCAACTATAAACCACTCCCTTCAAAGTGACCTGTGGCCCAACTGATTTGTGGCAATCTGAATATAGCCCTTAAAGGGATACTATAGTCACCAGAACAACTTTAGCTTAATGAAGCAGTTTTGGTGTATAGAACATGCCCCTGCAGCCTCACTGCTCAATCCTCTGCCATTTAGGAGTTAAATCCCTTTGTTTATGAACCCTAGTCACACCTCCCTGCATGTGACTTGCACAGCCTTCCATAAACACTTCCTGTAAAGAGAGCCCTATTTAGGCTTTCTTTATTGCAAGTTCTGTTTAATTAAGGTTTTCTTATCCCCTGCCATGTTAATAGCTTGCTAGACACTGCAAGAGTCTCCTGTATGTGATTAAAGTTCAATTTAGAGATTGAGATACAATTATTTAAGGTAAATTACATCTGTTTGAAAGTCATGGCAGCATCACTTATGGGTAGCTCCTCCCTTAGCAGTCACAGGACAGGAATTAATTAGATTAATTAATCAGACTGATAGGTATAAGGAGTCCCTCCTCCCCCTACACCTCAGTCTTTTTTCCTGTCCTTAGCAAGTTCTACAGGACTTTTTACATTTTATTTTATGGCCACCTTCCTGCGTTTGTCGTGGGTTCGTTCCAAATGAAGTTCAGCCTCTCTTCATTTGAAGGACCCAGTAAACAGCCTGCATGAGCAGGACTAACTGGGTCAGGTTCAGTGTAAGTACTGAACTGCAGCGTGGGAAGTAAGTGTTTGAGGGAGACACTGTTTTCTGTTTAATTGTGGGGTTGGTTAGCCTTAAAAATTCCCCTTGTTTTCAGCCTGCCCCTACTAATTGGGGTTATATATCCCCCCCATACCTTGTTGGCAGTATTTGAATCCATACTTAGGGGTCTTGTACTCTAGGATGTGTTTTCTTACCTCTTGATTGGTACCTCTCTGTTTCCAGCTGCTGATGGGAAATATGTGGGGCTGTGCAGGCTTCCCTGCTCCCTGGGGCTCCCTGTGCGCCCGGGCATTGGGGGCTGGAACGCATTATGCGTTCCAGCCGACTGTATGCTGCTCGCGGTCGGTTTCGGTGAAACCGGAAGTGAATTACACGCCGGCCGCGAGCGTTTGGAACGCATGGTGTGCGTTCCAGCGCTCTGCGCGTACCGGGCAATCAGCTGTTTCAGTGCCCGGTCCTATTTAAAGGCTCAGATACAGCTCTCTTGTGCTGTATCTGCAGTCCTGATGTTCTGTTCCCCAGGGGATTGTTTTTTCACCACTGCTTCTCCTGTTACCTGGCTGCTTGGTGAAACACTAATTGTTTAAGGTAGGATTTCTATTTTTTGCTGATTAGAAGTTTTTCTTTCATCAGCTTGCCTCTGATCCATTTGTGATTTTAGGTCTTGAATTTCATTTGGTTTTTTTTTTATAGTATGGATTCTCCCTCTGCCTCTGCAAGGTCCCTCTCTAGAAAACATAGGTGAGCCATTTATTACATTTATGGGGGGTTGTTAAAAGAGTGCCATACTAAGCCTGTAATATATGTCATATATGGCTTTATTCCAGCCCCAGCATTCATTTGGATTCTCCAGCAAGAAAATCACGGGAAAAGTCAAATAAATGCATTAATTGTTCATCGCCTGCTCCGAATGGAAGGAACCTTTGCAGGGATTGCTTGTTGGAAGTCGCAGACGCCCCCGGTAGGGGTTCTCCACATGACAACCTTAAACTCTGGATTTCCCAGGCTATTGCTGAGGGCTTTAACGCTACCACGGGATCTAGTGGTCAGAGTAAGAGACGTAGAGCGGAACCTCAGTCTTCCAGCTCTGATGAGGACCCTGATGTGTGGGAGGTCTCGGATGAAGGTGAGGAGGAAACTGAATATACCTCCAGGTCTCTTGACTCTAGGTCTGTTGATAGACTTATTACCCTTCTCAGAGACACTCTTAGTCTCACTGAAGAGAGATCTGAATTAAAAGAGGCTGACAGGTTCTTTGAGGACCTAAAACCTAACAGACCGACTTTCCCGGTGCATACATCAATCAGAGATATGATCCTTCAGGAATGGAATAAGCCGGAAAAGAAGTCCACCTTAAAAAATAAGTTCACGAGGGTTTATCCGTACTCTTCAGTGGACTGCTGCCTGTGGAACTCAGTTCCTAAAATTGACGCTGCAGTGATCCATATGGCTAAGAAAACGACACTGCCTATTGACTCCATGGCATATCTAAGAGAGCCTATGGAGAAGCGTATGGATCGAGACCTGATTAAAGCCTATTTGACCCTAGGGTCCGCCCTTCATCCGGCAGTGGCACTAACTACTCTCTCCAGAGCCTTGAAAGTGTGACTCACTAATCTGAGGGAGGACATTGATCAGGGTGTCCGTAGGGAACATCTGTTGGAGAGCCTCAAGGACTTTAGTCTGGCCACGGAATTCTGTTCAGAGGCCTCTCTGGACATCACTCGTATGATTGCCAAAAGCATGGCCCTATCTGTGGCTTCTAGAAGGGCTCTGTGGCTTCATTCGTGGGGTGCTGATTATGCTTCTAAGGCTTCCCTGTGTGCACTTCCGTTCCAAGGGGATCTCCTTTTTGGGAAAATTCTGGAAGATGCTATTCAAAAAGCTGCTGATGGGAAAAATGCATTTTTACCTCAAGCCGGCAGGAAGAGTTTTCCTCCCTCCTGGAAGACCAAGCGCTACAAAGATAGGTCCTTTCGGGACAGCAGGAGCTATAAACCTGGAAGGGAATTTTCCAGGAATTCTTCATTCTCGCATTCTTCTTCCTATAAGCCCTCCAGAGGAAGGGGTGCTAGGATCCCAGGGAAGAACTTCTGAAGGTCTCCAGGCCCGTTCGGGGCGGTGGGAGGAAGACTGAAGTTCTTCTACCCTGTATGGGCCAGCAATATTTCGGACCTATGGGTCACTTCCATCGTAAAGGAAGGTTACAAAATAGAATTCACCTCTTACCCGAAAACTGCATTCTTCCGAAAATCAAGGGTGGCGGTAGGCATCAAACGGAGGGCCATGAGGTCTTGCATTTCAGTACTCCTGGAACAAAAAGTGGTGGAAGAAGTTCCAAAACGGGAATGGTTCCAGGGAATTTACTCCACGGTCTTCTTGGCCCCAAAACCACAGGGAAAGTGGCGTCTCATCTTGAATTTGAAAAGCGTGAACTCCTTGCTCGATGTAAGGACGTTCAAAATGGAATCCTTGAGGACCATCTTGAAGTGTGTCAAAAAAGGAGACTGGATGACCTCAATAGACTTAAGGGACGCCTACTATCATATCCCGATACATCAAGATCATGTACGGTTTCTCAGGTTTTGGCCGCTAGGAAGGCACTTCCAGTTCCGGGGACTACCGTTTGGCCTCAGCCTGGCTCCAAGAACGTTCTCAAAAGTTCTGGTCACCTTAACAGCCTTTATAAGGGAAAAGGGTATCGAGATATTCCATTACTTGGACGACATTCTTATCTTGGGCCCATCTCAAGGAATTGTAGCTCAACATACGTCAGTGGCAATGTCCATTCTTCAAGACCATGGTTGGCTCCTGAACGTGGAAAAGAGCTCCCTCGTTCCTGCACAAACGATCATTTTCCTGGGTGCGGTGGTGAATACCGTGTCTGCACATGTGTTCCTGTCTCCAGAAAGGGTCACGAAGATCAGAGACAAAGTAAGGAAGCTGCAAGATCTCGAAACTGCACCTGCAAGAGAAGTCATGAGTCTCCTGGGTTCCTTGACTTCAACAATAGGCTTGGTGAAGTGGGCCCAGTGGAAGTTCCGTCCGGCCCAGAACTGCTTCCTTCTCCAGTTCAACAGAGTGGAAGCGGATTGGGAACAGATGATATCTCTTCCCCTTCCCGTAAGGAAAGGCTTAAACTGGTGGAAGAGCGAGAGGAATTTGACAACAGGCTTCCCGTTGGAAGACCCCCCTTGGAAGGTTATTACAACAGATGCCAGTTCTTTTGGATGGGGTGCCCACTTCAGTTCTGTATGGACTCAAGGGAAGTGGACCCGAGAAGAGAGTCGCCTACACTCAAACTTAAGGGAACTGAGAGCGGTTTACAAAGCAATTTTGAGATTCCTGCCAAGGCTAAGGAATTCTTGGGTTCTAATCAAAACAGACAACCGAGCGGTGGCCTCATATGTGAACAACCAAGCTGGCTCCTTTAATGGCTATAGCCATGACCTATCTTCAAGGCCTGAAGGGGATTTATCTCCCAGGTTCGGAGAACGTAACGGCAGACTTCCTCAGCAGAAAGTAAATTCTTCCGGGAGAATGGCAACTTCACCCGGCGATCTTTGCAGAAATTGCTCATCGGTGGGGCATGCCCCAGATCGACCTGATGGCATCATCTCAGAATCACCAGGTGGAGAATTACTTCTCTCTCCATCCGGACTGTCAGGCACTGGGCCAGGATGCTCTCTCTCTGCCTTGGTCGTTCGATCTGGGGTATGCTTTCCCTCCCCTACCCATGATACCCAGGTTCCTGCGGAAGGTTTGGTCGGAAGGCAAGAAAGTCATTGCCGTAATTCCAATTTGGCCTCGGAGGCCGTGGTTTCCCCTATTGGCCATGATGAGCCAGGAACAACCTTGGCCTCTTCCAGTGATGGAGGATCTGCTAACGCAGGGCCCTGTATTCCATCCTCATCCGGAACGCCTTAAACTGGGGGTATGGGTCTTGAGAAAGAAAGACTCCAATTACTAGGTCTCTCGGAGGCAGTGATCAATACCCTTCTGCTCTCCAGGAAGGCTTCCACTTCTTCATGCTACCATAGGATCTGGGATGTGTTCCAAACTTGGGCATCGTCTCATAATGTGGACTTTCTGCATCCTAGCAATACTGAAGTTTTGGAGTTTCTGCAAGAGGGCCTGGACAAGGGCCTTAGCCTCAGCACCTTGAAGGTTCAGTCTTCGGCACTTTCAGCTTTGTGCAACATCTCATGGGCTTCGGATCCTTTGATTTCCAGGTTCTTCAAAGCGGCCTTCAGGTTGAGGCCTCCTTCCAGATCTACTACCCCTCCTTGGGACCTTCCTATGGTGCTCAATTATCTCACTGAGGATCTGTTTGTTCCTCTTGAAAGTTTGGATGCTACTCTCCTGACGTATAAAACTTTGTTTTTGGTGGCAATTACTTCCGCAAGTAGGATTTCAGAAATTAAGGCATTTTCTACATCTTCTTCAGGTTTACGATTCTACCAAGATAGGGTGTGTCTGAAACCAAAACCAGAGTTTCTTCCTAAGGTAGTTTCTCAGTTTCACCTCTCTCAAGAAGTGGTTCTTTCATCATTTTACCCCAACCCCTCTTCTCAGGAGGAGGTTAGATGGCAACGTTTGGATGTCATGAACTGCTTGTCTGCATATCGTTCTGAGTCTTTCCGTAAAACGGACCAACTCTTCGTTTTGCCGTTGGGAGCAAGGAGAGGTGAAGCGGCTTCTTTATCTACGTTGAAACGTTGGATTTCTCTGATAATTAAGAAGGCGTATATCTCTAAAGGTATATCTCCACCTCAGGAGATAAGAACTCATTCTACTAGAGCATTATCAACTTCATGGGCTAGCTGGGCAAAGGTTCCATACGATGATATTTGCAGAGCAGCCACCTGGTCTTCTCCGATGACATTCATGAAGCACTACAAACTTGATGTGGAGTCTCCTTCCACCTCCTTTGGAAAGAGTGTCCTGTCTACGGTCTCTTTATCCCGTTGATATTAAACTTTTCTTTGCTGCATGTGTTTCAGTTTTGTGTAATTTCTTGGATTATTATTCCCACCCTATTTTTCTGTGAAGCTTGGGTATTACCCATAAGTGATGCTGCCATGATTAGCCAGGAATAGAGAAAATTTATGACAAACTTACCGTAATTTTCTTTTCCTGGCTATTTCTCATGGCAGCATCAGGGTTCCCGCCCATTCTTTATTTCAGCTTTATAATTGGACTGAGGTGTAGGGGAGGAGGGACTCCTTATACCTATCAGTCTGATTAATTAATCTAATTAATTCCTGTCCTGTGACTGCTAAGGGAGGAGCTACCCATAAGTGATGCTGCCATGAGAAATAGCCAGGAAAAGAAAATTACGGTAAGTTTGTCATAAATTTTCTCTATTTTTTTTCATGCAGGCTCTGTCAGTCATAGCCAGGGGAGGTGTGGCTAGGGCTGCATAAACAGAAACAAAGTGATTTAACTCCTAAATGGCAGTGAATTGAGCAATGAAATTGCAGGCGAATGATCTATACACTAAAACTGCTTTATTTAGCTAAAGTAATTTAGGTGACTATAGTGTTCCTTTTAGTATTTGGTTTTTCATTAGGGTTTACATTAAAATTGGTATTCCCATCTGGTACACAATTAGAACTAATACAGCAGGTTTTCTAGGAGTATGCAAATCAGTCAGGAGATGCTTTAACAAAATGCTTAGAAGATGATGGAGATTCAGTTTGCTTCATGTGCATAGAGTGCACCTTTTTTTTCAATTTAGAAAAGTGCAGATTTAAAAAAATATCAGTAGTACAGAACCAATAAGGCAGCTGGGGATGGTTTGATATATTTTATTTTATTTGTGGTTTATCTTGGCCTGATTGTTCCGGCCTTTGGCTCCTTCTGGCACTCTGAGGTTGTGTGTGTGTCTGTGTGTGTAAGCACACACACTCAGCCACTTTCTACAGTTGCTGCACAAATGGCAGTCTTATGTGCAAATACACGTGCACTGGCACCTGCTACAACATCTCACTACAACTCATTGAGAAGTCGGTAAATTAACTTCTTTCTGGCTCCACCACAAAGGCTTCAAGGTTGTTCTTCTCCTTTGCACTTTGATTCTGCAGTAACATGATCCACATCACTTTCCAAACAAGAGGTTTTTGTAAAGAAATTTGTCTTTTGCAGTTGCTCTGCATCTTCTGGCGTCAAAGCTTTTGCTGAACTTTTAATTTTTTTTAAATTCTACAAAAAAAATCAAAATGTTTGCATTCTAGTACACACATTATTACTTAGATAATGGCATGGTCTCTAATAATGGCATGACTAGTAGGGATCAGTTCTGATTAACCAAAGAAAGGCAAGATGAAAAACTCGGGCTATGAGTAGCCGATTAGGTTTACAATTTGGTTACAATTATGTTTAATAATCTTTAGACCTTGCTTTCAAGGAAGCACCATAGATTGTTTTTAATTTCTTTCTGGGTCTCGGTTGTGTAACAGCTAATATCTTTAGACGTAGGTACTTTTTAGACATTTTGTCAAGTTTTCTACCCTACTTAGTCCGTGCCGTCAGAGGCACAGAAGGGTGTTACATTTCATTTTGGCAGTACACTTGTTATACATATCCTTCCCTTTTCCCTACAATATTATTAGGTGAGAGATGGCAACAATTGTTGCCTTTTTCAGCTATTGAGAAAGCCCCACGGCGAAAACGCGTCTCGGAACTCCAAGGAAGACCACCCCAGAGACTTTTACTTTTTGGTATCTGTATATACAGTTTTACTTTGCTTAATTGTTTTTTTTTTTTTAATAAATTGTTACTTTTACCTTATACATCTGGTAGTGGATCTTCAACTGCTTCCTGCATTTTCTAAAGAAGGGTAGTGCCTCCCTTAAAGGCACCACACGCTTATACATAGAGCCTAGTACAATTGGCTCTATTCCAGGTGAACACATTCATGCACTGTTATATGTGACCACTTGTTTATTTTAAACATACTTGCACTAGGATTTTTGTCCTTTTTTATCCACATATGTTGTGAGCTGTATATCTGGAGAAGGTCTGGTATTACCAAACATACCTCAGCTGTTGTGATTTGAGCCAATCTCCAGGCTCTTTACCATGTGAGTTGGATATACATCTTCTTCCACTCCATTCACACCTTACAAGCATACTGCACCATGATGTGTATTTTCTTGTTGTAGATTTTATTATGCTGTCTGCCCCTTAAAGTGATATACACGTTATTCCAATAGGGGTAAGAATTTGATATTTAGCGCTCCACTGAGTGATCTTTTGGTGGTAGTACGATCCACTAAGTTCACTTTTTTCTTTAACACCATACATTGGTATCACAGGACAGATTCCACTCAGAACAGGCCTCACCAAGGTCGACCAAAGAAGTTGAGTGCATGTGTTCAGCGTCATATCCAGAGGTTGTCTTTGGGAAATAGATGTATGAGTGATGCCAGCATTGCTGCAGAGGTTGAAGGGGTGTGGGGTCAGCCTGTCAGTGCTCAGACCATGCGCTGCACACTGTGTCAAATTGATCTGCATGGCTGAAGTCTTAGATGGAAGCCTTTTCTAAAGATGATGCACAAGAAAGCCCGCAAACAGTTTGCTGAAGACAAGTAGACTAAAGATATGGATTACTGGAACCATGTTGTGTGGTCGTCAGATGAGACCAATATAAACTTATTTGTTTCAGATGGTGTCAAGCAAGTGTGGCAGCAACCAGGTGAGGAGTAGAAAGACAAGTGTGTTAGTCAAGCATGGTGGTGGGTATGTCATGGTCTGGGCCTGCATGAGTGCTGCTGGCACTGGGGAGCTACAGTTCATAGAGGGAATCATGAATGCCAACATGTACTGTGACATACTGAAGCAGGGCATGATCCCCTCCCTTCAGAGACTGTGCCGCAGGGCAGTATTCCAACATGATAACGAACCCAAACACACATCCAAGACGAGCACGGCCTTGCTAAAGAAGCCCAAGGTATTGGTGATGGACTGGCCAGGCATGTCTCCAGACCTAAACCCTATTGAGCATCTGTGGGGCATCCTCAAACAGAAGGTGGGGGGGAGCGCAAGGTCCCTGACATCCACCAGCTCCGTGATGTCATCATGGAGGTGTGGAAGATGACTCCAGTGGCAACCTGTGAAGCTCTGGTGAATGCCATGCCCATGAAGGTTAAGACAGTGCTGGAAAATAATGCTGGCCACACAAAATATTGACATACTGTTACAGAGGCTGTACACTTACTACTTTACATTGTAGCAGAGTGTCATTTCTTCAATGTTGTCACATGAAGATATATAATAGAATATTTACAAAAATGTGAGGGGTGTACTCACTTTTGTGAGATACTGTATATATAGGGCACAAATAAATATCTCTGTATTATTATTAAGGCTTTTTTGAATATGACACTTCTGATTGTCAATTTGCATATCAAAAAGGAACAAATGGGGGAAAATAGACATGAATATCCTAGACACAGCTGGGTGTTTAGCTTAAGAGGAAGGAACCTAATTTGCAAATCTTTAAATCTTTCCCTTTGATATGACAAATGTTACATTGCACGTTCATCTAGCAGCCAAATTATCCCCACCCAGTACTGTAATTAGTCATACCACCTCTATTAGGCAACCACTCCATCAATACTCTACACATATCATATGTATTAACATAACAATGAATCATGCTTGCTGGTCATTACAGTGTGTTCTTCTCTAATTTGTGAATTTCTGGTTTTGACTCAGTTTGTCCTAGTGTTCACAGTCCTATGGTTTTCTTTAACTTGCTTGGCTGAATCTATATATGATTCCCTTAGTATTAGAATTTTTCTCTGACCATATTTTCTTGCACCTCCACCTCCTTGGGTAGGAGAGATGGTGAGTGAGCCGAGACTTACCCGGTACCTATATGGGGAACACCCCTGGAGGAGACACCCTCAATGCAACCAGAGAAGGCATCAACTGCACCTCCTGGGCTAGCTTCACGTGCACCACCTCCGGGAATTCCGCCACCTCGACCCCGCTGCACCAGCGCCTTCCGTCCCGATTCCAGCCTGTCCCGGCCACCTCGTAGGCACTGGATCGATGCCCACGTCACCTGCTCCAGACCCGGGACCATTCCTCCGACCGCGGTGGCCCTGCCACCGAGCGCTGCCCCCATCCAGCACAGGGGCCACGCTGCAAGCCACATGGGCAATGCATCCACTGTTCCCCGATCCCAGGCTGGAGCTCAGGCAACGCGGAGGCCTCCTAGACCTCTCCGAATGTCTCTGGCCACCGCCATCTTGATCCGCCATTGCTGCAAGCACAGAAGTGATCCGGGCCTGCCTCCACTCAGCCCCTTGCTCCCTTGCCGCTGTCTTGATCCTCTCCACCACCTCCAACCTGCAGCAAAGACAAAAGAGACACCTACCAGGCCAAAGAAGGGAAAAAAAAAAAGGTTCCCACAAACTCAGCCAGGGAGGGAGGCAACCTGCTGCAGAGCCAACCTGCAGCTGAATGAAAGAACAATTTGATTAAAATAACAATGTAGTGGATCACCTGGCACCCCAACTGGGTACCTCCATTGATGGATGCTCCTAGTGCTTCCCGAGGGCTCCTATCACTCTACTTGACGCCATAAGCACTGCAGACCTGACGAACTGTCGCAGCTTGGTTGGGGTCTTGCTGTCTCCTACCCACCCTGGACCTATGACAAGGCTCCATGTTCCAGTGGGTGAACCTCTCTTTCTCCACAGAGTGAAGCAGGAACAGGCTCTTACAAGAGCTTAGTGATTATTCAAGGTAGTATGCAGAGCATAGCAATCCCTTGAAGCAGATTCCCCCAATAAGAGACAGGACTCTAAATTGAGAGTGAAGTAGAATTGGTTTAATGAGCACAAAGGCATTTCTTATATACAGTTTTCCCCACAAGGTTACGACCCACGTGGACCTGGTGGAGTACAGGAAACAAAGTCACAACAGCCAATCAACATAGTATTGTATAGTTAGACACTCACAGCTAACGTACACAAACCCTTCCCTCTGCCTGTGATACATTTACCAAATACAATGGACTAACTCAATTACCACAGGCAGAAAATATCCAGTTTTACCCAAAGTCCAGAAACACCCCAAAACAACAACATACCCCCCCCTCCCACCACCCCCAAATAGCCATGATCTGGGATTCAAAAGTTTTATGGAAGTCACATTTGACCGACCGCAAGCATGGCTTTCATGCCCAACATAGTTCCACAGATTTTGGCTGTGCGGCCGGTTTATTTTCAATGTTAAAAGTGCACTATAGTAGGGCTGATGCGAGATTGAGGAGGGACAAAGCAGCCAGTTTAAACTGGTCTGGCAGTGTCCCTGGGACAACGCCCTGCTGGAGAAACAATAGGACAGGAAAAAGGGGGAGGGGAAGAGGCACATTTTCCCATGGATTTAAAGGGGCAGAAAAGGTGTTTTAAAATCCAATAAGCCCAAATAGACTTTTTAAAAGGCAATACACCCCAGGGGCCATAGTCACAGTGCAGGAGGCTGGCAAGCAGGCCCCTCGAAACACTCATGGCAAACTCCCTTAAAAAGGGGAGTTTGTCATAAACACTGATCAGCAACAACATTAAAACCACTGACAGGTGAAGTGAATAACATTGATTATATTGTCACAATTATGGTATGGGTTCATGGGCACCAAAGGCTCATTGATGCACATAGGAAACAGGCTAGCCCTATGTGCATAGGAGATCCAGTGTTTGTGAGGTGTGCAGTGCATGTGAATGTGTTGGGCGTCCTCCAAAGAGAAGAGTGGAGAAATTTAATAACTAAATAAATATTTTATATATATGCCAGTTGTCCCAATGGCCAGTGTGGGAATGCTTATAACCTAATGATTAAGTGTTATATTGAAATATTGTATATATGTTTTTAATGATTTAGATTTGACAAAAGCAAACATATAGAAACGTGTATGAATTGAAATGGATTCACAAAATATACTGAAATAATATACATAGAAATCCAAGTACACAGCAGCTTCTTAAATGCAAGCAGCTTTATTAGTTCAAGTGAAAAACCAGTGACAATGTTTCGGTCTCACTGAGACCTGGTATTGTAGTCCAGTATGCTGCATGCTTACCATTTATAATGCAAGTTTGAGAGTTAACCCGTTTTTACAACTACTTTACGAATTTCAAGTCTCAATTCCAGGTTAGGTGAATAGATTACAATATTTTTGAAAACATAAACGTTGCCTCTTTAATGTGTATCGCTACAATGGTTTGTGGCCCTTATTCTAGTTTGTCTAGTGGTTAATCTTTTTCTTTCTTTTATTCACTAGTCATAATAATGTTATCCTTGGATTCTTCATTCTTGGAGCACTCATTGTTTTTCATGTCTACTTGTGCATGAAAATAAAGTGTCTTTGTAACCTATACTCCACATGAGTCCAATAATACTGAAAACACAATTAAATAGTGTGTTTAGCATGTCTTTCATTTCCCTCACTTCTTTAATTCTACTGCGATACTGGGATACTTGTGTGATTCTTGTACTAAGTTGGAAATATTTTCTGTGTGAGGAAGTATTCCTGAAGGTATGAAGGCAGTAAAAAAATAAACATTTTACAAAGTGGAGAAAAGTTGCAAAGTTTGCTTGTGAAAAAAAAATGGTAAACCAATGCTACGTTTCGTTTTACGCACTGAGTACTGATCCTGGAAAAAAACTGACAATGCTTGTTAACACATCATAATAGATATTTTTACTGTCTAAACAAATCAGTTTGCATAAGCTTTAAAAAAACTGAGAATAGATTACCAACATATAATTGTTATTCCTCTATATAAAGATAGGAAAAATAAATCTGTCGGTTTATAGACAGCTTCCTCAGCCAAGCCAGAACATGTGTTTACTTTCATTTGTATGGCTCCAGCCACATTGTGTTGCAGTAGATTTCCCTGTTTAAATTGTATTCCGTGAGAATGGAGAAGCTAAGAATATTTATTGAAATGAGACTGTCACTAAAATTTAAAGGGATACTATAATCACCAAAACAACTTTAGCTTAATGAAGCAGTTGTGGTGTATATATCATGCCCCTGGAGTGTCGCTGCTCAATTCTCTACCATTTAGGAGTTAAATAATTTTTTTTTATGCAGCTCTAGTCACATCTCCCTGCATGTGACTTACACATCCTTTCTAAACACTTTCTGTAAACTTAAGATTCATCTAATGTCTATACGTCTAATACTGTTCAACTCTGTTAATAGTGTGTTTAACTCTGTTAATGAAACTTAAGATTCATCTAATGTCTATACTTCTAATTCTGTTTAACTCTGTTAATAGCGTGTGAGACCTTGCAGGAGCCTTTTGTATGTAATTAAAGTTTAATTTACAGATCAGGAGATAAAAATGTTTAAAGTAAGTTACCTCTGATTGAAAATGAAATCATTTTTTCATGCAGACTGTGTCAGTCACAGCGAGGGGAGATGTGGCCAGGGCTGCATAAACAGGAATAAAAGTGATTTAAATTCTAAATGGCAGAGAATTGAGCAGTTAGATTGCATAGGCTTGATCTATACACCAAAACAGTTTTGTTTAGCTAACATTGTTTTGGTGATTATAGTGTCCCTTTAACCCCTTCTGACCGGAGGACGTACAATTACGCCCTATTTTAGGCGGCTCTAAACGCCGCCGGGCGTAATTGTACGCCCTCCGGTTTTTGTTCACTTACCCGGTCGCCGGCGGTCCCACGCCGGCAATCGCGGTGGGGGGGACTCCCAGGGAGCCCCCCCGTGGCAGATCCTTCTCCTCCGGTGCTCCCCGGCCATGTGAGAGTGGGGTCCTAGCGAGGACCCCACAATCACATGGCCGGGTAGGCTGCCTCCTGCATTGCCAGCAGGGGGGCTGCCTGTAATGACAGGTGGTCCCCCTGCTGGCTGAAAATAAAATGAAAATAAAATGTATTAGTGTAAAAAAATATATATATATACTTAGATCATATATATATATTATATATATATGATCTAAGTATATATATATACACATATACATACACACACGTACACCGTCTAGGTATATTTTACTATTAATATGTACATAATTATATATATATATTAATATCAAATTACACGTAGACTGATACTGATTAAATATATATATAATTATTGTTATATATATATTTATATATAATATAAAAAAATTTAATATGTAAATACGTTAAAAAATAAAATAAAAAAAATAATTAAAAAGAAATAATTAAAAAATATATAGATGTGTGTTATTTCATTCTAACTGTATTGTGAAATGAATATATATATATATATATATATATATATATATCAAAATACACATAGAACGAAATAATATATATATCTATATACATAAATATATACGCAGGGGTCAAGTCCTGGGGAAAAAAGTGTGGGAACTCACCCAAGATTCCCGCCGCCCCCCCCATTAAAAAAAAAAAAATTACACTCCTATGCATATAGTGCAGTGCAGGGTGTGTATAATGAATGTAGTGTGTTTGTAGTGAATGCAGAGTGTGTATAATGAATGCAGTGTGTTTTAGTGAGTGCAGAGTGTGTACAATGAATGCAGTGTATGTAGTGTGTTTGTAGTGAATGCAGAGTGTGTATAGTGAATGTAGTGAGTGCAGAATGTGCATAATAAATGCAGAGTGTGTATAGTGAATGCAGAGGGTGTATAGTGAATGTAGTGTGTTTGTAGTGAGTGAAGAGTGTGTATAATGAATGCAGTGTGTGCGTGTGCGCGCTGGATGACGTGTGTGTGTGTGCTGGATGATGTGTGTGCGAGTGCTGGATGATGTGTGTGTGTGCGTGTGCTGGATGATGTGTGTGTGAGTGCTGGATGATGTGTGTGTGAGTGCTGGATGATGGGTGTTTGTGTGAGTGCTGGATGATGGGTGTTTGTGTGAGTGCTGGATGATGGGTGTGTGTGGAATGATGTGTGTGTGCTGGATGATGGGTGTTTGTGTGAGTGCTGGATGATGGGTGTTTGTGTGAGTGCTGGATGATGGGTGTTTGTGTGTGTGCTGGATGATGTGTGTGTGTGTGTGTGCTGGATGATGGGTGTTTGTGTGAGTGCTGGATGATGTGTGTGTGAGTGCTGGATGATGGGTGTTTGTGTGAGTGCTGGATGATGGGTGTGTGTGTGAGTGCTGGATGATGGGTGTGTGTGTGAGTGCTGGATGATGGGTGTTGGGGAGGGGGGAAGCATTTTTTTCTTACTTTGTGTTTAATATTTATTTTATTCCCCCCTCCCTGCTTCTTACCTTGTCAGGGAGGGGGGAGATCGCCTGGTGGTCCGGTGGAGGGAAGCCAGCCGCTGCACACAGGGGCCATCACACGCTGTGTTCCCTCTCCAGCTCTAACTCTCGCGAGACTCGCCTGTGCGGAGCGTTGCCATGGTAACAGCCGCGGGTCTCGCGAGAGTTATAGCTGGAGAAGGAACACAGCATGTGATGGCCCCTCAGTGCAGGGACCAGGGCCGGTCCTGCAGGACAGGTAACGGGAACGGCGTTCCTGCTTTAGAAAAAGTGCAGGAACGCCATTCCCATGCGTTCCTGCAGGACTCGAGCCCTGTATATACGTATATATCACTATATATATAGCTATATATAAATAAAAATATTTTAAAAAAATTATATAGATATATACATATATATACACATACGTATATATATACACATATATTAATTCTACATATATATTTATGTAATATTTTTACACAATTAGGTATCTTAATTAATTACAATTAGCAGGACCTGCCTGACAACCCATGCCGAAAGTAAAGGGAATTTAATTTGCTAGCACTATATTTAACCCTATAACTTTCCGAGACACCATAAAACCTGTACATGGGGGGTACTGTTCTACTCGGGAGACTTCGCTGAACACAAATATTAGTGTTTCAAAACAGTAAAATGTATTACAACGATGATATCGCCAGTAAAAGTGACGTTTTTTGCATTTTTCACGCACAAACAGCATTACACGGACAATATTATTGCTGTGATACTTTTTACTGTTTTGAAACACAAATATTTGTGTTCAGCGAAGTCTCCCGAGTACAACAGTACCCCTCATGTACAGGTTTTATGGTGTTTTCAAAAGTTACAGCGTCAAATATAAGGCTTGCGTTTCATTTTTTTCACATTAAAATTCGCCAGATTGGTTAGGTTGCCTTTGAGACCCTATGGTAGCCCAAGATTGAAAATTACCCCTATGATGGCATACCATTTGCAATAGTAGACAACCCAAGGTATTGCAAACGGGTTATGTCCAGTCTTTTTTAGTAGCCACTTAGTCACAAACACTGGCCAAAATTGGTGTTTTTTGCATTTTTAACACAAAAACAAATACTAACGCTAACTTTGGCCAGTGTTTGTGACCAAATGGCTACTAAAAAAGACTGGACATACCCCATTTGCAATACCTTGGGTTGTCTACTATTGCAAATGGTATGCTATAATGGGTGTAAATTTCATTCCTGGGCTACTATACAGTCTCAAATGCAACGTAACCAATCTGGTGAATTTCAATTTCAAATGTAACGTGCTATATTTGACCCTGTAACTTCCCAAAACTCCATAAAACCTGTACATAGGGGGTACTGTCTTACACGTGAGACTTTGCTGAATACAAATATGTGTATTTTATTGAAGTAAAAGCAAACAGTATTATGACATTGACCGTTAAAATGTCATGTAGAACTAAAAAAATCTAAAAAAATCTTATTTTCTCCCATTTTTTTCATAATATATTATGTTTCATAGCTAAATATTTGATATTAAATGAAAGCCCTGTTTCCCCTGAATAAAATGATATATATTAAGGGTGGGTGCATTTAATATGAAAGAGGTGAATTACGGTTGGACAGACATGTAGCGCAAATTCCAGGTTTTGTTTACATTTTTTTGGTTCACAACGTGTACATTTGGCTCCGTCCTTAAGGGGTTAATTTAAATGGTAACCATTTATTTATATACCAACTGCCTGGAGTTATGATGATGAGACTCTGTTTAGACAGGAATATTGAGTTAAGTGCACATATTACTACAATTTCTTGTGAGTGTACTTTTGAGCTGGAAATATTATATTTTCACTAACTGTATCACGATATGTTCTTTTTATTTATTATTCTTAAGGTATATCAACTGAATCCCATGTGTATTGCATTTTTTGGGCTTGTTTAGACAAAACACTATTTGGGGGTGTTCGTTGGAAGCTGTCTTTGTACAGTTGATAAGTATACTTAATATTTTTGTATATTCTTTTTTGTTATACATAGCTTCATACATCCTACATCATGGGACCCGCTTCTCTAAACACAGGTGGGATGGGGTAAAGTGGGCAGGCCAGTGATGCTATTGTGTCAATGGTTCCACCCAAAGGGCAAGACCCACCTGGAAAGGTGGCTGGTCAGCCCAAATTATGAATGCACACCAGACTGCCTGCTTATAATCTAAGGCCAGCTGAATGAGGGCAGACACTGCAGGGAGCATGGTTTTGGTGTCCTGAACATAGTGCAAGCATGTCTAATGACATGCTCACAATATGCTTGTTGGAGACACTTCCCTGGTGTTCCCAAAAGCTGGACATTAGGGAACTAAGTTGAGACGGCAGGACAGGACCTAAGCATCAAAAGCATTCTACTCAAGTAGGGTGGGAGCTTCCCAAAAAGTTCTTTAACATAAGGAAGGAAAGATGAAGTGTGAGTCTGGAATCCAACAATAGCCAGTTTAGCTCTTTTAACAATGTCACAATGGTGGGTCCTGTAATTACATTGTAGCACAAAGTGGCTGAACGAGTTATACAATGTAGTACATTTATTAAGGTTGGTTTGCGGTATAAAGTTTTGATGAGAATTTTTCTATGTGGAGGCAAACATATAGATTGGGGTCTAGCAATATACCAAAGTATTTAAAAGTCAGTGCCTTATTTGATTTTGATCTAATGCATAAATGGGAATTTTGTAATTTGTATAATTTAGGTACTGTTCCAAAGATCATTGTGACAGTGTTGTCAGTGTTTCGGAAGAGTTTGTTTTTTTGCAGTCAACTTTTCTACCTCTGTGACCTAGTTTTGGAGCACAGCCTCAAGTTGCGGTAGATTTGGTTTGCTTGCTTAGATTACTCTGTCATCTCCCTACATATGTACATTTGAGGCTTTGCCGATATTAGGCAGATTAGAACAGTAGTGGGCCAAGAATGAAGCATTGGGGAACACCACACATGACTGGGAGAAGGAGGGAGTCACTGTCAGAAATGGACACATATTGCAATTGATCTGATACATATGATTGAAACCAGTTTAGAGGATGATCACCAAAGCCTGAGTTTTTGAAGTAGAATGTCAAGGCCTTGGTAAAATCAAGGAAAATAGCTCCAATTTGTTCGATGTCAGTTTGGATGTCATTGCAAACTTCTAAGAGGGCAGTTGTAGTTGAGTGTTTCACGTGGAAACCCTGACTGATCAAGGGTTAGCTAGATTGATTGTTGATATAACTCACATAGTTACGTATGGATGCATTTTTCCAAGATTTTTTACAATACCGGGAGCAATGATATTGGGCTATAGTTAGAAACCAAAGTAATGTCACCACTTCTATGGATAGGTACTACTCTTGCAGTCTTCCAATGTTTGGCTATGAATGCAGACACTAAGGATCCCTGATTAGGGTTGCCACAGGTTTAGCAATTGCTGGCACTCTGAGCTTCGACAGCATTGCTGGGATTTCATCCGTTCCAGACTGGTTTTTCATTTTTAGATTATTAAGGTGTTTATTAATGACACTAATAGGTACAGTTCTAAAATTAAACTTCTCTATATTGGTCTTTTACTAGCTTAGCAATTAGGGTGGTGGAGCATCTGACAAAATAATTATTAAAGGCATTTGCTACATCTAAGGGTTGTTGCAGGTCTTGGTTGTTCTCTTTGACAGCGGAGGGTTGTGAGTGGATTGGGGGGGCTTGTAAGTTGTTTATGATTTTCAAAAAGTTTCTAGAGTTTGATATGTTATTGTTCAAATTTGCAATGAAATATTGAGTCTTTGCCAATAATGTTTGTTTTGTGCATGCATTAGCCAATGTCTAAATGCACAATGATTGTTCATGGAGCCAGTATGCTTGTACTTTGATCACAATGAATCTCTAAACTGGTACACTTGAAAGAGGTCAGCTGTAATCCAAGTCATATACGACATCTTTTACGCGCACCTTAGGCAGCGAGGGAACGCAATCTGCAAACATGTAGGAATTCGGACTGAAAGAATTAAATTGCACAGTCTAGAGGTGGGATTAGGTTTAATCTGTGCCACGGGAGGTTCTTGATGTAATTCAGAAAGGATTCACGATTACATTTCTTGAAGGACCTGGTGATTATAACTTTGAGAAAGGATTTAATAGCATTTATTTTGTGCACGCAATACACAAGGTAGGAGTCACAAAACTGTTAGGGAGAACACCTGCCTGGAGAGAATCTAATCTAGCAAGGTATGATAATGGCTTTTCATGTTAATGTGAGTCTGGAAAAAATTTATTGCGTTAATTGCAGAGTCTTAAACAGCGAGCATGAACTATTATTTTTAGGCTTCAGCTAATCAATATTAAAATCTTCAAAATCCAACAGTTCACTGTTTTTTGAAGTCTTTAATGCTATGAATTATTTACTGGACTTCATAGCCTTAAAGAAAACTAGCAGTCCTCCTCCTTTCATGGACCCCTTATAGAATCACTGCCTATGTACCCCAAGGGAAGCCTTGCATAATTTTTGCATGATGTATATAATACAATGCAATAGCAGAATATTTGTGAGGTTTGAGCATATGCAGTAAGTATCTCTATTTTGACCTCCTTTCTTTATTGGTGTCTTTATTTCTCATTTCAGTGATTATAAATGGCAGAAACAATGACATGCACATACATCAGTTTGAAACCATATCTCAACAGATTAAGATAACTTCACTAGCCACTCCTCAGATGGCTACTAGAGGCGCTTCATGGGGCAGTGCTGTACACAATTCAGTGTCTCTACCCTCTGCATGTAAACACTGAACTTTCCTCATAGAGGTGCCTTGATTCAATACATCTCTATGAGGAGATGCTGATTTGCCATGGTTGTTTATGACTTGTGCTGGCTTTGCCCCTGATCTGCCTCCTTGACAGTCTGTCAGTTCTATTGGGAAGCATTGTGGTTGACTCAGAGATTCACTTCTGATGATGTCAGCCAAGCAGGCAGATCAGTGGAAGAGGCAGCAGCTGCAGACTTGAATACAAGTAATATTTTACTATATTTAGAAAGACAAGGGGGGTAGGGTGAAGCTAGATGGTGGTTTTAACACCATAGGGTCAAGAATACATGTTTGTGTTCCCCTATAGAGTTCCTTTAATAATTTGTGACACTTGTTAGTATTTTTTTTTAAGTATACGGACATGTTTTTTCAATGATATTAGTCCTACATATTGTAAGCACTTATGGCAGTCTCAGATTTTTTGATTTTTTTTTTGTTTTTTTTTATTGAAATGGTTATATGAAATAAACAAGCAATAGTAAAACACCATATGTATGCAATGAAGAGATGTACAATTGGAGTTGTAAGCATTTTTCGGTGATAGAGCCATCACTGTTTATTTCCATTCTTCATCTCATTTCACTTTTAATGTTATTTTATAGCTTTGAGCCTCTGTGTCTTATAATAAGATTACCAGATTCTAATAATAACAAAGAAACAACAGAGTATATGTAGTGACAAAAATGAGAAAACTATTAAAACCACACAAGGTATAAAAATGAATAATACTGGTCTATGTAAATAAACCAGAATAATAATAAAAACATACACAAATATATATATATATATATATATATATATATATATATATAAAATGATGTACCAGGTTAAAAGTATAGTCCCAGAAAATATGTCCTTTTTTATTTCTTTTATTTCAATATTTTTCATATTTAAATAACAAACACATATGAGTTACATATATTATTTATGATATATCATTAAAATCTACCAAATTATTCATTTTAGAAACGCATATACATAACTGACATGACATGACATTCAATTCAGACATACACCATATATACTTGGATGGGCGCTAGAAGTTTCACATTCATAATACTTAGGAATTCAATTTTTATATATATAATTATCAACTTAAATGTTACTTTCAATAACGTTTTGCCATTTTTTAAGATTACTGCTTTCTTGTCTGGCCTTAGCACCTCCCAGACCCTCCCACCTCCTGGACAGCTCACTAAGAATGCAGCTTCACAATGAATGTAAAATGGATGCTGTCCAGGAGGTGGGCGGGTCTGGGAGGGAGGGTCTGCTGCTGATTGGCTGGAATGTGTCTGCTGACTGTGAGGTACAGGGTCAAAGTTTACTCAATGATGACATAGGGGGCGGACCGAACAGCACATATGTTCGCTGTCCGTGGCGAACCGTTCGGCGAACCGTTCGGCAAACCGTTCGGGACATCACTACAGTGGATTGATTCATTATATCTTTTCATTGCCTCAAGCCATTCATCTGAACTCATTTCTATATTCAGCATTTTACCCCATTTTTCCCTGGTTTCCTGATAATTATTATCATATTTTAAACTTAAGCAGCTATAAGCATTAGGCATTTTTTTTGTTAATTAATGTCTATCAAATATTTATTCTATTTTTATTTTTCATCAGGATTATTACCCTTGTATATAGAGGCTTCCAGAAAATGTTTAACCCTTAAATAAGAGAAGATTTCTCTATTAATCAAACCAAATTCCTGTGTTAGCTGTTGAAAACTCTTAATTAGATTGTCTATAAACAGTTGCTTAATGTTAAGTATTCCTGCTTTCCTCCAACCTTCCAAAAATAAATCTTGTACAATAAGCTCTATGACATCAATATTTAAGTTGCACAGTATCAGCTTCTGTATTCCTAAGCTTTTCTTATTTGCCACCACGCATTAAATAAATTCTCTAGGACAAATCTGCAGACCTTTGGACTTTTGGATTTTTATCATAAAAAATATCCCAGATAGCATTATAGGGCTACTTGTAACCCAACAGCTATTTATCAATTTTGTATCATATTTCAGATTCTATATTTGGTTCTTGTGTCATATAAATATGTCCAATAATATTAGCTTGGTAGTAATCTCTTACCAGAGGAAAACCTGGGCCATCTTTTTTAATTGATACAGTCAACCTTTTTGCAGCAATCCGTGTTTTTTTATTCCACCACACAAACTTTCAAAAACTAGTATGGAGCATATGTAGCCAACTTGTTGGCACTACTAGTGGTAAATTTCGGAAAAGATATAACCATTTGGGCAAGATATATGCATTTTTTGCATTTATCCTGTCCAACCAAGACTTCATCACTTTTTTCCATCCTCATAGTAAATAATTAGTTTGTTTCAACATATCTAGAAAGTTATTTCTCATTATATCTTCAATAATAAGGGTAATCGTAATCCCAAAATAATTAATGTAATTATTTTCCAGGAAAAACTATATTTTTCTTTTATGATGTTTTCTGTTTCTAAGTTTATTTTTATTGGCATTACTGTTAATTTATTAATATTTATTTTGGAATTAGACACATTGGAGTATAATTCCACTTCTTTTAATAAGGCTGGTACAGATGTAAGTGGACATCTAATGTCAGCATAACATCATCCGCATACATACAGGCTTTAAATTCCTCTTGAGCAGTGGGAAAACCTCTTATTTCCTTATTGAGTCTAATCTTTTGAGCTAGAATTTCTATAGTTAAAATGTAAATTAATGGTGATAAAGGACATCCTTGTAGTGTCCCATTAGTTAATCGGAACCAGTCTGCACTTGTATTTTGTCCCAAAGTTCTAGCAGTAGGATTGCTGTATAATGTCTTTATAACC